>JAODKM010000032.1:11115781-11126321 GCA_026780845.1 Petrocephalus sullivani | reverse complement strand
TTCTGCGCTGCAGATGGGGTAAATGCGTTAATATTTTTAATCAGATCAATCACGATGCTGGATTAATCCGCGTTAACACGTCAATTTTGACAGCCCTAATATATATATATACACACACACATATACACATTTGTATTCCTTGCTCAGTGAGCACCGTCTATTCATTTCTATGGGAAAACTCCTAATCCCAATAACGACACCCTTAACCCCTACCCAGCCCTAACCAAAAAAATGTTTTTACTTTTTTGATTGCATTCACAAATTTTTATAAAATGCATAAGTCGGAGGAGGACCGAAAAGGATTTACTATACTTGTGAGATCCTTTAGTCCTTATGAGTAGAGCAAAACCTGTATACACACAAACAATACCAGTACGTAAGTCTCGGTTGGGACTTAGAAGGTTTTCAGAATGATCCCAAAGATCCCACTATTGGGCATTTGAGCAAGGCCATTAACCCCAGTTGCTGATCCTACTGTCTTCTCTATGCCAGTTTTATGAGGTGGTCTCCTGGGATGGTTTTCCAGCTGTCATTAAGAAGGTCCCACACATATGCTGAGCACACACACTTGGCCGCTTTTCCTTCACTCTGTGGTTAAACTCCTCCAACATTAATTCTACTGTGTTTAGGTCAGGTGGCCAGGTCATATGATGAAAGTGTGTGTGTGTGTGTGTGCATATATATACACACACACACACACTTGAGTAATGTATATATAATACACATACATACTTGAGTAATATATATATATATATATATATATACACAGTAATGTGCAAAAGTTTTGGGCTGTCAAAGGAAATGTTAATTGCTATTTATCTGGGTAGTAAGTATATATTTGCTCAGAACATTTTTACAATTATATTTCTTCTGGACACCACATTGGTTCCCAAATCTTTCCTCATTCCATTCCAAACTCCTCTGTCATTCCATGTATTCATTAAATTTCACCACCAGCTAACAGTTAACAAAAGAATGGGTGTATTGGATGGTTGCTTCATATACTGTGGTGACATTAGGAGAGGTTTTGAAATGACTAAGTTCCCATGATTTGGCAGACATAATATTATAGTCCATATTTCTCCATATTGTTCTCATGATGTTCCCATTCATCACTTTCCTTGATGGCCCAAAACTTTTTGCTCAGTACTCTATATAGTATTTCCATTGCTATTGCTATTAAATTACTCGATTTACTTCTCAGTATACTGCATTGTGTTAAATGGACTAAGGTATGTAACTTTATTGTGCTGTGTACTTTCAGACATGTGCTCACGGCAGGATATCAGTGAAGGCCGTGCAGGCCTGGTGGCTGAGCTCGGGGCTGCCAGCCAGCCTCTTCAGCAGGGGCTGCTTGATTGGCTCTCTGGAGTTTACCCACAGCCTCTCCGGAGCAGCTCCTTTGGAGAGCACATGCTGGTTTACATCCTTGTTAGGCTGCCTGGAGTCGACAGAGAGAAGAATGGTTGGTCACTAATGTACTTGTTCTTTTCTGACTGCAGTAGTGAAGTTATAAGTGTTACCTGAAATACTGGAAAGCGTAGTCCTTTAGTGAGAAGAGGGCAGCTCTCTCCACTGTTCCAACATCCTTCTGTGCAGTTTGAATTATCGTCTTCCTCTGATCTGGGGACAGGTTCAGCAGACTCTGAAAGTATAAACCCATCCAAAGTATACTTAATCTCTTGTCTACACATCACTACAGGAACGGTGAGCTGCAGTTGAATGGACTCGTACCAGCACTTCATTCGTTGGCTTTTTGAGGGTAGGTAAGATCAGTACAGCATCAGTGGATACAGCTCCAGCTTGACCTGTCCGCTCATTTTTGCCCTTTATCCAGCCATGATTTGAGGAATATTCTTCATCTTTGATAATTAAGATAAGGTCTCCTTTCTTGTAGTTGAGAAATGTAGAGTCATCTATAGAGATTAAAACAATTGATTATTATAAAAGATGTATCAGCTACATAAAATCTAAATAAAAAAAAAAACATCACAAAACATATTTCAAAAGTTTCTGCTGAATCCAGGATGGCTTTTATAGGCTTGATAGTTATTTGAGTCTTCCTTTAAAGGAAGCGTGTGAGGCCACAGGAACACGGGGTCCTCCAGTTCCCAGGGGGTGACAATCAGCACAATGTCAGACAGCAATTGCAGCATGCCCATGGGTGGCTGTGGAGCTGCCTGTGGGCAATGCCAGCGGAATGCAGCTGGCATGTGCCAATCACTGCAGAACGGGGGAGGGATCTCCTCACTCGGCATGTTCCAAATGCCAACATTGTGGCCAGGAGAAGTGTGAGGGAGCTTTCTTGTGCTTGCCTCTCTCTCTCCCTGACCACAGATAGCCTGCAGGACGATCCACCAGAGGGTACTCTCACCTCCGGACCTTGGAGCAAACCCCTGCCCTTCCAAGAGCTTCCCAGCCACTCTATCACCTACCCTTCCTAGCTCCGCCCACATTGTCCTTAAATAAAGGGCACTCCTTTCCTCCACTACCACAAGTGTCACACAGTGCCTGAACTGCTTTTCAAAATCGACAAAATGTAAGTATTAAAGTACTCATACCCTGTTTGGTGGACTCCTGCAAAGTAACTGCATACAAAGATCGTTCTCTCAGGCCCCCTAAAAACATATACAGGAGCTCTGCTATGTCGGCGGCCATAACAGCATTGAGAGTGAAGTCTCCCTTCAGTGTGGAGAGAAACACAGATTGGCCAAAAGCTTTCCCATCCCTAAAAAAAAAAGAAACATGACTGACTGAAGGAACAGTTTAGGCTTTTTTTCACCCATACAGGGGTGCGTTTCCCAAAAGCATAGTTGCTAACTATATTAGCTTTATATATTAGCTATATAGGAGCTTTTGGGAAACGCAGCCCAGAGCATTCTGCACTAACCCTAGTGTTCACATTCACTCTTAATACTCTTAACACTTTAACACAGTTGCTCTTTTTTATGATGCTAATGTTGTATATACCTCATCGTGTTGACGCCTGTAACCTCAGGATAGGAAAGCTGCAGAAGTTTCCTCTCCTTTTCATCTAAGAAGAGAATCCCGGTCCAGTTTATGGCAATGATGAATTTGTTTTTTGGTAATGCAGGACCTGGAAATGAAACGTGACGTCATAATTAATACATGCTGCCAGCAGGACAACAGTGTATTCCGAGAACTAACCTGCCACCCTTGATATATTTTTACCACATTACCGCCCAAGCATACCCTACACACTCTCCCCAACTCTCAAAAAAATCTTTATTAAAAGCCTAACTTTGTGTGACTAGTCTTACTGTAATTGGGTTCACCTGAATGTCCGCCAGTTCATTTATGTGACGCCACTTGGGGTAAATAACACGATTAAAGTCAAGTTTCATACACATTTTGACCAATAGATGTCCTCAGTGTTCACTTGAAGCTTCAATTATGAACCTATGTGTGTGTGTGTGTGTGTGTGTGTGTGTGCGCGCAAGTATATATTAATTTTCTTGCTATTAATCGCATAAAGAGTGATAAATTATACATTCAGTCACATTAAAATTTGCTGAAATTTAGGTGAAAACAATCTCTCACAGAGACACTGAGGCTTAAGTACCAACAGAAAGACAAGGCACAAGTGTGACTATGATCAAAAAAATGTTGACTTTGATTGAAAAAGTCAACAGGGCAATAAATGAAATTAACAAATAACAGAAATAAATAAGAGTAATAAACTCTACTGATGACGTTTTTACGACACGGTGCACCCGTAAAGCATTGTGGAGGATGCCTCCCGCCCGTCTTACAGTCTCTTTGTCCCCCTCCCGTCTGGCAGAAGATACCGGAGCATGCAAGCCAGTTCTGCCAGACTCTGTAACATGTTCTTTCCCACGGTCATTCAGGCCTTTGAACTTTTTGTTGCACTGCACCCCACAGAGCTGAACCTTGCACAAACTCTCACGCCCACCAGCACTCTGTCACTTTACAACCATTTGCACCATTATTGCATCGATACCTACATTTATCTTTAATATTTATTTCTTATTATTCCTATGTACCACTTTGATGCTCTGTCATTGACCATTTGAAACATTCCATCAGTGTTTATCTTTACCACGTCGGCCAATGTTGGTAATGTCTTCCCGCTGTTGTCCTGTCTATCCAAATTACTATATGTATATATGTAGCACCTCGTTCCACGTTATTTCGTGTCAACATACACAGGATACTGAATATGGCTGGTGCAACAATAAAGCTCAACTTGACTTGACTTGACACTGATAGTACACTCAACAAGCGCTGGCCCATTGCAGGAATTTTTCAGGAACCAGGAATTTCTGTCCTGTTCCCATGGCACAAACTCAGCCCAATTTGTGTTTTTTAGTCCCTATTCCAGATTAGATTCTTTCTGCTTTGCTGACTGGTTGACTTGGAAATTGGCAGCTTGGAAATTATGCAGTAGTGTGAGGAAAGTACAGGAAAGAAATAGAGGGGGAAAATTGAGCAAATGGAATTATTATTGTATCTCAATTACATCGATTAATGAATACCTTTCTTGCTTGTGTCTTCATATTTCTGCATTGAAAAATTCGACCAATTTTCGTGTAGTAGCACCAATGCCAACACTACATTGTTTTTATTCGGTGGAAAATGAAAGATCAATCTGCTGGGCAGATTTAATAATGAATTATGAACAAGCCATGGGCCGTAAAATAAAATTCTGTGTCCTGTTTTATACCAGAACAGGATCCGATTTATCCCAAAAACTTCATTATTTTGGGGTCCCGGTGTAGCTTCATATGAAATTTGCATATGAAGTTTAACCTAGGAGCTTTTTCCATATGCGGTGCTTATTTAGCATAAAGGTATAAAGGTCACAGTTCCTGTTGTACGGTAGGAAAGCAACACAGAAAAGTGGCCAGGAGCTACAAAAGGTCCCAGTCGAGAAGGACCAGGAACTCACAACCAGGAACCACTTCTGACTAGAAAGATCCTCCTTTGAAGGACTTTGAAAGCCTTCATTTATGAAATTTAAAATATTTCATCCCATTTATGCTTCCCTTTAGCAATTTTTTTTATTATATGAATCAAGTAACAAGGTTTCCTCGCCATTCTCCACCATCAGCTTCCCTGTGAGACTGAATGTTTTGATTTTACCTGAAAATTCATGGATTCTGTGCAACATAACAACCAAAGGTCCCAGGTCTGCATTTAATGTGTCCACTACAAGTATCAAATAATAGCTATGTAATACTATACTAATACTATATGTATTTGTGTATTTTTATATTTTTTTCACCTGAAGATTTGATGACTTCAAAAAACTGGGAGAAGAAGACAGGCCATTTACAACGAGCATAATCAACAACTTCAGCCTTCACAACAGCAGGTTTCATCGGAGAATTTATGTATGGACCCTAAGAAACCAAGTAATACAAGTTAAAAACAGCTCAATTATAGCAAGCTGTCAATGTGATTACATTACATTTGGTATGTGTACCAAAAAACAGATGACAAGGTTTACCTCAAGATGTGCAGAGGTAATCATCTGCAGCCATTTCTCTTCAGATTTTGATGCCAGCAAGGAATTATTGATACAGTCTTGAACCACATTCTTTGCACTATTTTGACTGCTGCTTGAACCATATTGTACATAGAAGTGTTTGGCCCCTAGCTGTACTAATTCATCCTCCTGTAACAGAGACAGTGCCATCATTTGCATATTGATTTCACGGTTAGTGCAACTGTTCACTGAAAAACAGAAAAAAAATGGTAAAAAAAATAACCAAACCTATAATCAAATATTAGAAGCCACTATCACAAAATATATGAAAATTTGGCAAAAGAAAATGAGGCAGATCTTTTCCTTTGGTATAAATTTCAGTCCATTAACTTCATACCTGAAATATGTGACATGCTATAAATGCTAATATATACTTTTCTCTACTGACATCAGTTAAATAAAACTGCAAATATAATTCATAATCCTGAATACTAAATATTTGTGAATACTTTCTAAATATTTACTTACATGTTTCCACAAATGTCATGCATCTTGCATATTAGTATGTAAAATCAGCAGTCTTACCTTGTCACACAGATACTCGCCAAACTTCAGGCCACGGATGATCTGCCTGTAGATGAGGTCAGTGCTGACTGGGTCCTCATTAGAGTCATGCCAGGGAGTAAAGATCTCCTTGCGGAAGTAGAGACGCCATGGTGCATGCTGCTCCTGACCGCCCAGTCTCCTCACCTCTTGCTCACACTGAGAAATTGCATCCATCACATGTTCCTTGCCACTGCCCAGTGACCATACCTAAGCACACCCAAGTAAGAATACAACAGGGGATACCTTGGATACTGCATTTGTTGAATATCATTTGAATGCAAAGTTTTTAATTTTCAAAGGTACACACTTTATCATACAAGGCGACATAAAGTGAAAATCCAAAAGTGTCCTCGAGCTTGACTTTTTGTGCAAGGGTGGTGCATATTTCTTTGGAAGTAGAGGCTGAATCCACAGCTAGGCTCACAGTGCGCCCATCCATTAGAGTCACAGATACCGCCATTGGCTTCTTGGTTTTCGTAGCCTGTTGTTAGATAAAAGGCAGAAAACACAGGGCAGTGCTATTTAGGATGCAGAGTTGCTTTTCTTAAGAAAACACCAATGCACCACACGAGTTGGTACCTGCAGCTCTAACCAGCTGGGAGGTTCTCCACGCAGCCCGTTAGCCACGGTGCGCCGAAGCCGATCAGCGCAGTACTGACCGTAACCCACGGGGCCATTCCGGATGAAGTTTTGGAGGTACTGTGAAGTACAAATTACAAAAAAGGGGAGAATCTCACAAAGGATAAATTACAAATGATAAATTTGCTAGAGTTGTATTGCATCTTTACCTTTATAAAGCGTTCAGTGGGAGGAAAGATGCCGAGGCAGATGGACAGAAGAATCCACCCTCGGAAGTAACTGTTCCGGTTGCCATTGTCTGTCAGTTGCTTGCAGATCTGACAATATATCTCATCCCTATGGCATTATAACAATGAAGATTCTAGTCAAAAACCTCGCATGAGCTGAACATTTTACATAACGTCATTTATGAAAATCATATATGACTTATTTTTGTGCTTTTGTCGTAAATCTGACTATGCGACCATCAGGTACAGTCAGCAGCCTCACTACCTGAGGTCTCGCCTCACTATGGCATATGCCACAATGATGCGAATTTTCTCCAGGGACGTGAGTGGTCGATCCAGGGTTGCGCCTTGCTCAGACAGCACAACTTCCTCCTCTTTCACAGTTGCCATTGTGGGTTTTGTGGATTCTTGTTCTTCTTGCTAAAAAGACAGGAGATCCTCTCAGCACAAAAAGATTAGTCAAGATTTATATTGTACCGACATGCATTCCAGGATGTACCCCAGCCAATGCCCTATGCTGCCTGAGATAAAGTCCAGGCCTACCTGGACCAGGACCAGGATAGGTAGCTGGATTGATTTCACACTGAAACATGAGCGATGTTTAACATTCACTATTGAGCACACTCTTTTCCCCTCACCTCCTCCGGGATCACAGATGGTTTTCTATTCCTTATCCCTTCGGAGATTCGGTTCTGTGTCTTGGCTTCTGGTATTGAGGATAGCTTTCTGCCTTTTGGTACTTCCTCAGGAACTGTGGAGGGTTTTCTGTTTCTTGTTAGAAGTTCTGAGAGCAAGGAAGGCTTTCTGTTCCGAGCCTCTTCTGGTAGCGTAGAGGCCTTCCTACCCAGGACCACCTCCTCTGGAACTGAAGAGGACTTCCTGTTTTTCTTGCCTCTTAAGATTTTCTGAAAAGTCAATGGAAAAATAAAAGGGTGTATATATTAGGCCTGCATGATGTGCAATATTAATATCAGCATTGCCTGTTGTGCACATGTAATTGTCACATTGCAAGGACCACAGTGATTAGCTAGGCTGAGATTAGACTTGGGTGGTAGGGAACCTGGAAAAAGGTGGCAATATGCATGACATTAGTGATACGCCAATATCTGTTTTACTTTTTGTTTATCTACAATATCTCCTTTTTAAAAAGATGCTGTGGCTGCTGACAATGACAGTGAAGCTTCTTCTGAGGGAGTGCTACTCTCTCCCATGACTTGAAGGTATTACCAGAACAGTCGTGTGTAGGGTGCTCCGCTAACTCAATAAATCTTGCTGTGCATCTGTTGTGCATAGGTAGTCCATTCTCAAAACACTGTGACTAGCAGCAGGCCACCGTATTTTAGTCAGTGCAGATAAAACACCACCGCTCACATGATTGTTCCTAGCATTTTGAATTCTCTGTTCTCCATATTATTCTCAAAACTGGTGTGCATAAAAACCATGCATGTGCATTTGCTGTGGAGTTTTGAGACCAATTACATGCTGTAATTATTACTGTGTGGATTTCTCATGGACTGAATTTTACTGTGCACTTTTGCTTTGGATTTCGCTGGAATACCCTTATTGGATGGGTTGCTTTGGACTTATCTGCTCTCCTGGTGAGCTGCCCTGCTATTCTGACTGTATTCTCTTTCATCTGCCTGTGTTTCCTACTGCATTGTTTTATTTGTTCAGAAAATCCCGTTTGTATTCTTAAAGCTGTGTCTGTGCTTGTGCTTCATTGCCGGTCTTGGCAAACAGTCAAAGAGAGTCTAATGTCACCTCATATCAAACTTCCATCTAGCATTCATCATCGGCATCGAGGACAATAATATCGCAATATTATCATTATTGTTTCTATCGTCCAGCTCTATTGCGCAGCTAGTTCATTAAATACAGATTGCATTATACTGTGGTTTATGGTAGTTCAATCGTAATTTCAAAACCAACGCTACATTGGTCCCTCGCTGTAACGCAGTTCACCTTTCGCGGCCTCGCAGTTTCGCGGATTTTTTTTTGTGCAATTTTGCATGCTTTTTTTTTTACAGCGCATTGTGTTCTGCGTCCTGATTAGCACATGGTGTTCTGGATCCTGATTGGCTGTAGACCATTGTCAATCAATCTCCTCCGTGCCGTGTCTCCCGTACAGTACAGAATGCATTTCGCCTATTGCGAGTTATTTTTAGAACGTAACTCCCGTAATTAACGAGGGACCACTGTATTCCTGTATTTTGAAGTCTTGGTGATAAAATTCACAGAGTGATATATCATATTCCTGTAATATCATCCAAGCCTAGTTCAGATCATCAACAAGTTATGCCAAAATACTTCACCCTGTCAGGGGAAACAACTTGGCAAGCTTTGTGATTTTACTGACTGTTTCAGGATTATCTAGTATATAACAGTGTGAACATCAGGATTATCCAGAATATCTGAGTGTGAAGTTTACACCACCAATCCTTGCGAGAGCTCTGCATACACTCCCCAAGCCAATCCATCCATTTCATTCTTGCTGTCAGACTCACTCCCAGATAGTGTGGTGCATTTGCAACAAATTTAACAAAAAACTGCGAGGAGGAAAAAAGCAAAAAAGAACAGATCATCAAAAGACAATCGCCACAGTATCAAAACATTTTGGATAAATGGAAACTATATTAAGCAAAAGCAAGTCATTTGTCAGTACAGTTTTGGGTTGGCGACTTTCAGCAACACCACCAACTTATTTGACTGACTCTGTACAAAACAAAACACATTTGAAAGATTTCCAATATTGTGCAGCCCTAAATATATACATATAAAACGTATATATATATTTTCAATAACTGCACACAATTATAGAACCAGAGCCAGCCTGGAAGTTACAGTAGTAATTCAATGCGTGATTACATTCTTTAATTCTAACAAATTCAACCATACGTAGTCAATGCGAAACACCTTAAGGATACTGATGCATACAAATTAAACCATAAATGGCCAATGCAAAACACCTCATGAATATATAAGCAATTTACAATTTAATATGTACCATCACCTAAATACGTATGCTAATTTAACTATTGTTTAAGCAAGGTTTTTGGATATGTAGTAAATTCTCATCATTTAGCTGCGCATTTGAACCAGAGATCTGACATTTTTTTATACTGAATGAAAATGGCATTTGCAAAACTTGGAGTTTATGTCTGAGTGGATTGAAAAAAATGCATTTGTTTTAGGTCTCATAATGACCACAAGGGATTAGTGCCACACTCGAGAGCTCACCACCCTAACCTCATGGCTTGCCACTCCATAATTCACCAGATGGTGAAGTCATGACAACAGTTATGTACTATTTGAAAAAATCCTCTGCTCTACAGTATCACTTGCTGCATTCCTGACAGAGGTGTGTGCAACATTGTGCTACTGGAAAGAGCTGGAAATGTATCTGTTGAATCAAGAGAGTGCAAAAGCAAAACAGTTTGTGGATTTCATGCAGGATGAAGAGAAAATGGAGGCTGTTGCATTACTGACTGACATTACTTCCCATCTCAATGTCATGAATTCAAAACTCCGTGGCAGAAGCAACAGTGTGTGACCTCATGTCAGCAGACTGTGCTTTCCACAGGCAGAGGTGTCAATTCCAGGTCCAGAAAGTAAAAATCCAGACCAGGATTTTGTTTCAACCAGTCAGTTGAGCATAAAA
>JAODKM010000032.1:11090401-11103050 GCA_026780845.1 Petrocephalus sullivani | reverse complement strand
CTTTTCACAACACTTAAAAGACATTTAGGGACTGAAGACACCAAGTGATGAAATGTTTCAGGTGTAATTTTGTCCCACTCTTCCTGTCTTGCCCAGTCTTAAGGTGGGCAACAGTATGGGGTCTTTGTTGTCGCATTTTGCACTTTTGCAAAATGCACACCACACACTATCTATACTTCAGTGTCGATCTGCACATCCCTGCTAGCCTGTCTTAGTTGATGACGGGCCATATAAAGCTGTTTGCAGCTGTTTTTGGTTACTTGTGTTTATGTTGCATTTTCCTTATTTTTTATGACTTAATAAGATACCTCTTGGAATATATTAAACTGTGCATTTTATTAATATTTTCAGTTAAAATAAACAATAAACTCTCTATTGTCTATTCCTGTAGTTAATTAATGGATGATAGATGATGCTGCTGCTATGTTTTTAATATAAATTTTGCATATCCAGAAGTATCATCTGAAATGGTCCTTGTAAAGTTTAAGCTGTTTTTGAATTGGATGTATCCAGTATATTTGCCTTTTTCTTTTCACTTGTTTGCTTAATAGAAATAAGAAAAACTTATCGGCAATGCTGCCGAGCACATGTTGCCAGTTTGACAGTCTCTTTCAGAATGCAAATTTTCTCAATCAGCTGTGAAAAATTTAGTATCGTGTTTGGAGTGGAAGTTTTTGATCCATCAAATTTGAATATTTAACGAATGTGTGTGTCGTTTTTTTTCATGTCTCGTTGTATGTGAAACAGCCATAACACTGGTAAATGTGACTGTTTACCTTGACAAATGCATCCCTGCCATCTATGGCCTGTGCTGAACTCAGGGGTTTGCACACATTCTCCCTGTTGGTCATTACGGAACGCTTCGTCAAACTGTAGTCCAGCGCCTTCATATCCACCTAGGAAGTGAAAATGTATGTTTTACTCTAGATATCGGATAAGCATATGGTGTAACACCACCAAGTGACCAAGCAGAATTCAGATACTGCTGAAGAGGTACAGCCACTACCTCCAGTAACTGGGCAGCCATATTGAAATGAGCAGAGTTAAGGATGTCACAACTCTCCAGGTTGTTCAAAATGGTAGCTATAGAATATGGAAAAACACAACTATGAGACCAAAATTCAGCAAATTGTTTCAGCCTTGTATAAATTTGCTATATATTTGTAAAACAAAATTGCTATATTTGTAAAAACAAATATCATATGATTATTGGTAGCTTTAGTGTTTCTTTTAACAGCATGAAGTGCTTGCTTTACCTCTTTGTTAAGCAGTACTAAAGCATATAAAAAATAAACATAAAAGGAATGTGCCCAGAGCAAGCCATGACTTGTACCTTCAAAGTCCACATTTCCCAGATGAAGGATTGCAGCTAGTAGCTTGGAGATCTCCCAGGAGTTATTTTCCGTGAACATTAGGATCCTCATAGCAGAACGGAAGTTAGCGTACTCTTTGATGTCATCACGCCCTTCGCAGCTGGTGCAGTTGCCCTGAAAAATTTAGTCAAAAAGATTCTTTTTGCATCACTGGCCATAGCTATTTCAGAATTGTTACTATGAAGTTACACATTTTCTTATTGTTCAGATTTTATCATATATATATCGACTTTGTATTGTCACAAATCCAGAATTATAGCTGTAAATACCATAGTGAGGTACTTGTATTCTGAGGCATTTCCCAATTGTAAAATCTTCTTCTGCTCAGCTGGCATCCCCATTAGCATACAATAGAAGATGTGGTAGTTTCTCTCTTCTGGACCCTGTAAAAGTAGGATATCATTGTCTTTGTAACAGGAAGCATTGTTACAACCAATGGGATGAAGGACTCAGGCAGAATGTGACATCAATCAAATGTTATCAAATGTTATTCTGTAATCCATTGTCTACCACCCATCATTAAACATCTATTGCTTCCATTAAGCTTCCTGTCATATTTGGGGAAGTCTACTGTACTGCTAAGTACAATAAACTAACAAGAAGAAAATGTAACTTCATTACATTACAGTTTTAGAAATGAAAAATGTAAATGACATACACACAGACTATAATAAAAAATGCATTTTCTGTCAGCGCTGTTGATGCTTTCCTTCACACGGTTGTCTAGCTCACCTGGCGACAGACACGGGACTTCTCCAGCAGATACTGCTCCACCCGAGCCCCATCAATTGCCCCACTTTTGGTGAATGAAATGTCGATGTACTTCCCAAAGCGACTAGAGTTGTCATTCCGAACCGTCTTTGCATTTCCAAAAGCTATGGGAGTAGAAACACACCATCTGCATTGCCACCACCACCTTCATTGCATTATAAGCCCGGTATGCTACAGCAGTATGTGTAGATCACCTTCCAAAATGGGATTGGCCTCCAGGACCTGCTGCTCGATCCAGGAATGCTGGCCACTCACAGCAGCCAGGAACTGCAGCATCAGTTTGGTGGTTTCTGTCTTTCCTGCCCCTGACTCCCCACTAACAGATATGAACATTTCTCATAATATAAGAAAGCTGTAAAGGGGGGACATTTCTGATGATCCATAGAATTATTAAAAGTTATAGTAGGGCTCAGAAACACTAGCCCCAAACACTCACAGGTTTTTGTTTGATGCAGTTAAGAGTTTATTTACCTCTGGACCATTAAGAGGTACATTACTAGTCAGAATAAAACCTTGCATCACTGTCTTCAGGGATACTTAGCGTGGTGTTTATGAAGGTCGGCTGCAGCACAGAAAATGGAGGGAACCGAAGGGGAAATACAGAGAAGCCGACCTGATGACACAGCATTGGCCTTTGTGGTTTCGGCGCATGTTGAAGAAGCAGTTGTCAGCGATGGCAAAGACGTGCGGGGGCAGCTCCCCCAGCCGCCGATCGGTGTAGAGCTCCACCTGCTCTGCTGTGTATATGGGCAACAGCTGGTAGGGATTAACTGCTACCAGGATGGAACCGCTGTAGGTCTGCAGAAACCCAGAGAAAGTGTTTCTCAGCTACAACACTGAGTGACACTCTACATGTAACCAAAGCACTAAGATTAACCAGGTTTCACATTCTCACTTTCCACACTTGCAATCACAGTAAATATATATATATGGTGCTTCATTAAGCAGTATGGTCACGTGGAAGGACCAGTTGTATTCATTTAAAAAAAGCCTACTCCTACCAGCGGACGCAAAGTCACTTGCTATATTAAAAATGTGTGCAACAAGCAATGGGCTGGTATGAAACTAGCAAAGCCACATTGCGTCACATTTTCCGCCAGTGCAACAAAGGGCCCTATATAGTGTAATGCTAATAAAGATAAGTAAGAACTTTGACTGACTTTCACACGGAGGAATGAGGAACTCACATAAACGATGCCTTCTCTGTGTCTGATGAGGAGATTGCGTAGGAGCCCCGCTTCGTTGAAGTCGCCCAAGCGAATCATGTCATCCACTCCGGTCACAGAGGTGGGGTGCATGGGCCGGATTGAATCCTCATTCTTTTTGCTTAGTTTCAGCTCCTTTAATTCAATTATAAAATTGCTACAATTATGATATAAGTATGATGTAGTTACAGTATAATACAGTACAAAAGTCTGCCAAATGAAAATTGTGTGTAAATGATCTTCACGTTGGTACAAAACTATGATTTTATGTCTCTCAAGGTGTGTTAGCTTAGCCAAAAAACTGGAAACATTTTACATTAAGAGCACCTCCATAATGCATTCATAGAACATTAACAAGCAGCATGTAAGTATACTTTAGGGCTGCAGCAACGAATCAATATAATCGATTATTAAAATAGTTGTCAACTTGTTTACATCCTCACGTCATTATGCGGCTTATGTCATTACATAAACAAATGTTGCTGGCGCTTCATTTCTAGTGAAGGAGCGCTAAACATTAAGATCATGGTGAAGCCAAATCAGGCATCTTCATCGCGATGCCTACACAGATCAGCAGTGTAGGAGCATTTCACACTCAACAGCAAAAATAACGCTGTGTGATACATGCGACACACCTCTGCTGGCATGTCACCACAACATCTTTAAAACGAAAAACATGTTGGCTCGATGGACAAAAAAAATCCAGAATGGTAAGTTAGCAGTTCAAAATTCAGAAAAAAAATATTTTGTATTTGCTGTTTCACTAACATACCATGTTTGGATAATCTACGCTTTATCAAGTTATCTAACTAAGTGAGCTTATTAAATGAACTGGTTCCCTGGAGGAAAGGATTGGGAATTAAAGTGGTGTTATTCTAGTTATCAGACAAGATATCAGTACCTTATTGAGAAGATAAGAAATTCTTCTTACTTTTTATTCTGTTACTGTTCACTTGCATATATTCTGACGTTTATTTGTCTTTTTTTCCGGAAAAATATGTACTTACTATCCAAATTAATAGCTTTAAACATTTTCCAAACATTTGATGGCCTAAGACTTTTGCACAGCACTGCATATGTAAAAGGCTTCAGGTTCCAGCCCTTCATCAGCTTTTTACTTCTTTTTTTTTACCTTTCCCTCATCATCCAACAGACTGAGCTGGCCAGTGTCTGTCAGGCTGACCTCAGCACCAATGGGGACCCCAGTACCAGAATCGACCCATACGTAATCTCCCTGCCAGTCAGGAAATAGAGGAGTGTTAAAGTACATGACATGTCAGCATTCAGTAACATTCAGCAAGTACAGATAAAGGATTAAATATATCTTAATTTGAAATACAAATGTTTAATATTTGTTTCATGGTACATCATAAAAAAAACATATGAATTATTATATTATTTTATGTTTAAATATTTCAGATATATATATTTTTTATTTACATGGTGGATATTACCTGTCTCAAAACCACCATGTCGTAATTCTTCTTTCCTCCAACCTAAATATTAAAAGGTGATAATTCATTTGAAACTGAGTCTTTGTATTCAGTCTTGTTATGAAGTAATTTCTTCTGTAAATCAGTGAAAATGGCTTCAAAGCTTCATTGCCACACCCTGTTTAGTCCAGGATAGCAAACGCTGATTTCCTCAGTGAAATAAAAGTTAATGTTCCTGTCATTTTCAGACTAAGATCACTTTTATTTCATGCGCAAACTACACAAATCTGGATCACAAAAAGTATATTTATGAGTAATATGAAACGAACATTCTGTAATACTGATATCACAAGAAAAAATACACAAGTCCAGCAACATTCTACCAGGAAACTGTAAAGGTTTATAAACACAAAACTATTACTCATCATCAAAGCCCACACGGCAATATCTCATAATACAAGTGGAGCTTCATGCAGAATTTCTCTGAAATCTAATAGGCAAATACTCGGGAAAAAAAAACTGGCAAAAGTCCCAGTGAAAACGTTATTTTAATTTAAAATAAATTCTACCTGACAACATAGATGAAGGTGAAAACCGCCATCTTTGGGGAGAATTTGAGGTAATGTAACACGGAGGTATAAGCAGACAGGAGGTGTACTTACCTTAGAATGCTGCTTTTGATGCCAATCCTGAAAGTCCCTCTGGTCTGAGGTTCCAGATGCAGTGTGCTAATCTTTCTAAAATGCTTCCCTGCACCAGGATATTGACAATGGTCCAACGCATCTTTATGGCTCTTAGACTTTGACCACTAGCAGATTGTGAACCACCCAAAACGACTACGGCCTAAACGGCAGGGAGCCAGAATACTTCCCTGATAGTCAGGATTCCACCTTTTTCCTGAGGTTTCCTTTATATTTGCCTTTGATAGCTTTCATAACACATTTTGAGGGCTTTAGTTTTTACCTAGTAAGATTTCTCCGGTATGTACTTCCTACCCATTGATTTCATTGGAATTGTTAAAAAATGTATTTATAGAAGAATGTATAGAGAATATAACAGAAACATAAGACCATATGGTGCCGATCTGGTTTGCCCTAAATACCTACAGGCAATAAAAGTGATATGCAACCTCGGGACTTTGCACTACAATCCAGATACAGTGGTCTTTATAAGGTCATAAACGGTGAATCACACTTCATTTACATTTACAGCATTTGGCAGATGCCCTTAGCCAATATTAGACAAAAATATTATAATGAGAAGAGGAATGGGTTATGGTAATGTGTCTGCTGCTGATGGTGGGGGAACGTGTATATTGGGGGGTGGCAGATGATCTGCCAGTTTGATTCCCTCACCTCAGTTATTGATTTTTTAGTGGCCAATGTCCACTCCGATGATGTCTTGTTAGCATTTTATTTCCTGTCTAAGTATCAGGCTATGATAGATTACAAAGATTGAGTTTTCCATTCGATGGGGAACACCTTACTAGTGTTGATTCCAGATGATTCTGTTACCCCATACTGTGGTTATTAAGTCTAACATTGCTGCCCTGCTTCAAAGCGAGGTTATTCTTCCTGCCACAGTTGGGAGTCCTTTCAGCAGCTGTGTGGAAGAGTTAACCAACAACTGCAGACGACACTACTAGGCATGTGCCAGGAGATTCCATACCTTTGGATGGGCTTCCACACCAGAAGACAAGTAACAAGAATGGTGCTGTGGTCTCTTGCCAGCAGAAGGTTGCTGGATCTGGGTGCACTGGGTTGGCTGCCCAGGCTGCCACAAGTGGATGCCTTGGAGCAACAGCAGGATCAACATCAGCTCTATCCAGGAGGGAGAAGCTGTGAACAGAATTCTGTACAGGGAGTACGCTGGAAAAGAGAGGAAAAGGAAAAGAGAGAACCTATATGGTTAAGGAATTATGATTTGACATATTAACTCGAGGATGAGCTGTTTTCGGTAAGGGAGGGGAGAGTATAGTGATAGTGGTACATAATATGACATTGTATTTTGTTAAAATACAGATATACAACATACAAATAAAAAATAATAATTTGTGGTTTTGAAAACAGTGTTTCTTGAAGCTGAAGTTGGCTTATTCTGCAGTTTTTTTATTCTCAAAATCCATTCCACCTTAAATAGATCTTTGTTGATAAACTGCTGTGAATGAGGCAGGTCATACATCATTTTTCAGTGGGTCTTAATGGGACAAAATAAATTGCTGTCAGTGTGGCAGAACATGCATTATATCTATTTAAAGTGGAACGGATTTCGCGAATAAGAAACTGTCGAAAAAGAAACCAAGTTAAGCCTCGTGATTTTGTTCCCTACTACTTTGGCTATCACACGCTTGTTAAAATTGATTTATTAGTTCATAAAAACAAACAGGAATCTGGCAATATAACTTGTTACATTATAATTGTTGTGGAAGGGAAATTAAAAAGCAATGGCAGGCCAGGGGAGGGATGCATTGTGGTACTGGTGTTATGTTTTAGGCCATAGACTAGATGTTGTTTTTGGAATTTGTGTGTCCTTGGCTCACAGAAGCCTACATGCATTTATCTTTGCAGGCCGGAGACCTTGGAAAGGCAGCCAAAAGAGAACATCTGTGGGGAGGTCACCTGCAAGAAGGGATTTGAAACTGCCCCTAATGGCTAGACTTGGTGTTGTAGGCCTAGAATGTACTTGCAATATGCTATAAGCAGTATGTTATATAGTATAGTTTAAGTACATAAGCAAGTCATGCATCCATACTACAAGAGTTATCCTTGTGTGAGAAATATACACACATTGTAGTCATAATTTGAGTATTGTAGTTCTGTAGTTTTGTGAGCCACACCAGCTATTGACCTGAAGGGGGACTGTGCCTTTTGGCAGGTTGGGAATGGAAATTCCCTACTGCTTCGGGTTTTTGCCCTCCTTCCAAGGCTGAATGGGCAGGATTATGTGTGGGACTCATGTGAGGAACCAAAGGAGTTGGAAAAGAAGTGTATCATTTGATTGGGTTCATGCTGGTTGAGAGGTGAACACCCTGAAACCAAGTTAGACCAACAGAGGTGATGGATTATGTTTTTTTCATGTTTGAAGCCTGATTTGTGGATATAGTAAGCAATTAGAACTTGGGAGTAGAGCCCTGCGCGGGACTGTTTTTTTCATCCCGCTCCCGCAGAATTTCTGACCATTACCGTCCGCTCCCGCTGTCTGTCTCTGTCCAATACCGCCCGCACCCGCAATATTTCTGTCCAATCCCGCCCGCACCCGCAATATTTCTGTCCAATCCCATCTGCTTCCGCAGACACATTAGCGCGTATAGTGTACGATTAAATAAGTTTATATGCATTAAATGTTTTATTCCAGTCGAACAAGAACTGAATAAATAAATCAAATTCAACAAAAATCTCTCAACTTCGAATCGCAAATAAATGTATGTATCCAAGCACTTCTCACAACACACAAAGTCCGGGGGGGTATTTTCCGTACGTCGCTTAAATCATCCGGGATCAGAAGCCTCATCTTGGACCAGTTACTGGCAGTGAAAATCGTCGGGTTAAGTCGGTTCCTTGAACGCACTTCAGGAACGGATTAGCTTAGCTGGATGATTGCGCTGCTTGAAAAGCCTATATGTATCGAGTCTAGAAAACGTGACCGGCAAGTCTCTCATTGGCTTCTACAAAATAATAAGAAGATAATTTCAAATCGAGAGGGTCTTGCGCGATAGGTGAGATCCTTTATTGTTTCCGCATAATAATGTTTTGGTTAGATACCGCTTCAACCAAGCCGAATATTAACCCTCAACAATAAAAAAAACAGTATGTCTGGCCCTTAAATACATCCTCCGGGGTCCCATAGTTTGTCCCGGCCACCTGCGTGTGTGTGTGTGTGTGTGTATATATATATGTATATGCCATGGCTGATCGGATTTACACGCACGGACACTGATTACATGTGCGAGCTAATCCTCAAACATCAGTTACATTCTCCATCCTGCCAAAAATTTTGGGACCCGCTGTGTAATTTTTAGCCGCCCGCTCTCGCCCACGGCAACCTCAAAACCTCCCGCTCCCGCAAGATTTCCGTTGGGTCCCGCGGCAAGTCAGGAGAAGTACAAAATTTGGGTGAGGAGAATATTTAAATGAATCACATATCAAGATTTACAAAGGTGTGTGGTAGGTAATTTACTACAAATTGCGGTAATTAACCCCAAAGAAACATGTCGGGTCAGTCATTATTTAAATGAGTTGACTGTGCTTGCATTCAAAAATGTATGCCCTGCCAGAAGCTATGGGCTCAATGCAGAGAACAACCCAGGATGGGGCCAATTATGTTCATATTTAATTGTTTTCTGACAATATTTTATTATTTTGCTCGTACATACCGTGACCCCCCCAGTTCATACAATCTTTTATAATTTACAGATCATTGAAGTAGCTCTAAATGCTTATATAACCACCTTCAGCAATAACTTGAAGTAATCATTTTCTACAGTATATGCAGTCTCTCACATCATGAAGGAATTTTGGCCCACTATTCTTTACAACTTTGTTTCACCTCACTGAGGTTTGCAGGCATTTTTTATGTTTATGCACACCACAGGATTTCAATTGAGTTGAGGTTTGTATTTTGACTGAGCCACTTCAGCCAATATGTTGTAGATTAACAACTGTGCTTGTGCATGACCCAATTTCAGCCAAGCTTTAGCTGTTGGACATAGGTATACGGAGGAGTTCATGGTCTACTCAATGACTGCAAGGTTCCCAGGTACTTGCTTTCTCACTCTATGTCACCAATGTAATGTCTGTACACACGTATATTATATGTCCTCACTTTACAAAGAATAGGTAATGTTTTCCAGGTTCCACCACAAGGTGTATTCCAGTACTAATACAGAGCGATAAATATGAAGGAAGACCAATTATTAAAAAGACGTTAGTTATGTCTAAATGCTTACAAATACATTGTTGTCTGCAGTGATTGATAAATGTAAGGAGTAACTTCCTACAATTAAGTTCTAATTAGAAATGAAGAATATCACATTGATCGTGACGGTTTAGTCCTATAAGCAACACTACCAATAAACAACTATTGCTAGCGATTTAAATCATTTAAGATATCTTCAGAAACACAGAAGGACATGCGATGTTCTCGCATATATTGCTGTTTAGCTCAGCGTTTTTGGGGAAACACGCTAAAACAACAGAAACCGTCTTTAAAGTAGCCGATGACGTCATGATTTAAAAATCAGCGCGACAGGGGGAACATGGGGAAACTGAATTTCCCGTAACACCGGCATAGCATTCCAGCCACACTCTGGTACAATGCGCAATGCACATTGCACCCAGAAATCAGCAAGTTAATGTACTATAAGACGAATTCCCCTATATGAACATCTGAGACCTGATTGGTTACTAAATATCTGCAAATCAGACTTCGAACATACAACAAAACTAATTTGCTACCTCTACTGGTCTACTTCAAGGATGTTCAGCTTCCGATCCCCATTAGGTCTAGGCCACCTATGAGTCTCATACATAAGCCTATCCTTCCAGCCTAGGAAGGAGGACGAAAACCCTAAGCATTAGGGAAACTCCACTCCCATGGACCATGGCTGGCATGGCTCACAACACTATCAGTAAGGTAAGCTACAATCCTACATTACCTAAACAAAGAGTACAGCGTAAGCATTTACAACCCTTTTGGGTACATAATTTGCTTATATGCTTGTCATATGCTTATAACACTACCATATAACAAGCTGTGTATAGCATAGTATAGCAACTACATTCCAGGCCTTCCTGCAGGCCCCACTCCTTCCCCCCACAAATGTTCTCCTTTTTTAATAAATTTGCAAAAAACTCTGTGGTTGTGCTGTCATTATGGGGTACTGAGTGTAGATTCATGAGGAACAGAAATGAATTTACATAATTTTAGCATAAAGCTGCACCTCCCTCCTTCCCCCCAGACTCACAGACCAGCTAACAAGCAACTGGCAGTGAATTAATTAATGAGGACACAAGTTAGAAGCAATCAGGTAATAATACACAGTGGGGGCAAATCCAGAACCCAGATAAAGCAGCGCAATACCAAATACCAATACCATTAAACAAGAATTACAATAAAATAAAAAAAAAGAAACAGTATATCAGTACTGATGGAAAATGGAGTATCGATTGCCACTCTTGGCCAGAGCATGTGAGCGGAGTGGAGCGTGAGTTTGGTCAGAGCACGGAGCGTTTTTTCTTTTATATTAAGGCTGGAGTGATTGCTCTGTCTCGCTCCAATTTTTCTTCTGTACAATTATCAGGACTGTTATGGCGCTGTTCCACCGCAGCTTTTGGTACCTCAATAAAGTACTAAAAGTTCAGTACTTCTTTTGTGTTGGTTTTCCAACACGCATAACCAACGATATAAGTTGTCCCAAAAGGCACATGCAAATCTACATTTATAGAACATATGTTCTGTTGTTTCAATGTCCTTGTCACGTCCCTCCCGTCCAATCCTCCTGTGTGCCATGCCCCCTCGCCACCCTCATGCGGAATCCAGGTGTTTCCCAGCTGTCTCCAGGCTACGTCTCGTCAGTGGTGTATTTCAGTCTGCGTTCAAGTCCGTTTCCCCAGTCCTGTCATTCAAGTCTTGTGATTGTTACTTGTTGCTTTGCACTACTGTGCGTAATAAAGCCCCAAAAGGGATCACACAGTAATCCTGCTTCCGCCTCTTCCCTTGCCCTTCCGAAACGTGACAGTCCTCATTACAAAAGGAACAACTTTTATGATCTACAGCAAATCGCTGCCATAAAAATTCCCCAGAAGGGTAAACCCCATTAATAATTTTAAAATGGACCTCCTTGATCATAATTTTTCAGAATCCTCCTGAAGAAATATTGCAGGATTGATATTCTATTTGAAGAGAGAGGATATAACAATTTCCCACAAGTGTTTTACCCTTTAATTTGAATGCATTGGGGGAGGCGGGTACACCCACTAAATTTAATGAAAAAAAAATGGATGTCCTGGCAGAAAACTACCTGTATATTATCGTTTTTTCACAGTGTATTGAATTCGTAAAATAGCTGTAGTATGCAGCTGGACGATGCTGGATATTAAATTTAACATCGCATGTTATGCACATGCAATTCTTATATCACTATGTTAAGATCAGACTTTTTCTTACTTTTAGTTCTGTACAGACATTACACTCTGTTCCAAATTATTAAGCAAATGATATTTTTCTCATACATCTAAATAATTGATGTAAACAACAGTCAGAATAATTCTCATGTTATCAACTATTAAGAGTGCAATTCATATTTTATTGAACAAATCTCCTAATGATAACAGTTTTTTAAATAAGAAATTTACAATGAACTGTTCCAAATTATTATGCACAGTAAGTTTCAAAACACTTTATAAGTTGTAAAGAACTGAAAATTGTCATTTGTTGTGTTTGCAGCATATGGACTGAAATCAAAAGCTATTTGAATCAAACTTTTACAACATTTTAACTTTTTAAACGTTTTAACCGGTCACGTTACATTTTAACATAGGACCCCTCATTTGATAGCAGCTTCTCAAGTCTTGCATCCATTGAACTTGTGAGTATTTGGAGAGTTTCTGCTTGAATTTCTTTGCAAGAATAGCCTCACAGAGCTGCTGTTTGGATGTGAACTGCCTCCCACCCTCATAGAGCTTTTGCTTGAGGATGCTCCAAAGGTTCTCAGTAGGATTGAGGTCAGGAGAGGATGGAGGCCACATCATGACTTTCTCTCCTTTTATCCCCATTGCAGCCATTGATGCAGGGGTATTCTTTGCAGCATGAGATGGTGCATTGTCATGCATGAAGATGATTTTATTACGGAAGGCATAGTTCTTCCTTC
>JAODKM010000032.1:11066039-11077209 GCA_026780845.1 Petrocephalus sullivani | reverse complement strand
TCCAGTCGCGGGCCGGATTGAACGGCTCAGCGGGCCGGATTCGGCCCGTGGGCCGCCAGTTGATGATCACTGCTATAAGTTTTGGAATATAATTCCCTTCTAAATATGACAATTTCATGCAAATTAATATGAAGAAAAAAAATTTACATCTTAAGATATTCATTAATGAGTCATTAACTGCCAAAACTATTGAGCATAATCATCTTTCTTTACCTCGGCTGACATGGAGACCTTCAGCTCTTGAACAATTAAACACAAGCCATGTGCGATTTCCCTTACCACTGCTTGCATGTGTTTGAACTGATCTGCCAGAACCTTCCTCTGGGTCTCCAGAGCCGCCAACTGCTTCTGGTACTGAACCCGCTGCTGCTCCCAGTCCACTGATCGCTGTCGATACTCCTGGGGAGCATTTAACCAGGCAGGACTTTCATCTGGCCTTAAGACTCCAGACCAACCCTGACAGAACCTAAACTTGCCAATTGATGCCATCCATCCACGGCACAAAGTCAATCCCAGGCTTGGGTAATTCCCTGTACAGGATGGCATCTTAGCCTAATGACACAATATTGGCTTGCAGGGTGAAACTGGAGTACACAGTTTCAGATTGGAGTGCACAAATGAGTGTGTGGGGTTTGCATGGGTTATCAATATGGTGCAAAAGAACGAGCTTCACTCCTGATGATATTGTAAGAGTGTGGGACCCCAATAAGAGAATAAATCAAATGAATATAGCAAAAAGATGTCACTTTGCTTCAACCCAACTTCACACAGACACGTTCTAGCGTAACGCCTTCTTCGGACCATGTGCAGCTGCCCATTTAAAAAGGCACATCCCAGCAGGACAACCAATGTTAACACAAACAGGTGTAATGGACATCACTGGGGCATCACAAGACTACACCCCAAAAAACATGGTGTAAAATGAAGGAAATATCACAAAAAACAGGTTAAAAAAAAAGTTTATCATTTATGCAATTGGGGGCTAATGTATTTAAAGCAAAAAACTTTAAATACATTTAAATAGATTGGTTGATAGTCACAAGCATAAAACATAAGGAATTACAGGCATGACCTGCCATGTTAAAATGTTGGGCCACCGGAGACCATTCATTTCTATTATGAATAGCACATTTGTGCTCAACGATGTGAAGTCTTTCCAACACAAAGTAACCCACACGGTCATGATGGTAAATAGTAAATTTACTAGTAAATATACATGTCCATTACACCTGTTGGTGTTATCGTTGGTTGTCCTGTAGGGAAGTGCCATTTTAAATAGGCAACTGCACATGGTCTGTAGTACACTGAAGAAGGCATTACGCTGAAATGCGTCTTTGCAAGAGTAAACAACAAAAACCTGAAACATGAAACCCATGCAAACTGCACATGCATATGTACTGAAGGTCAGTGTTTGCTTCTGTGCGAAGGACCATGTCATTCACTCTTCAGATAAAAGGGGCAGTGCTCGTTTTAAATCAGCCGTGCTCATCATGTACATTCCAAGCCGGTGCTTTACCTCAATCTTCCTGCTAAGCTGAGTCACTTCGCTCTGGTCCTCGTCTTGGCTCCGGGCTCCTTTTCTGGCTTCCTTCACATACTTGCGCTGAAGTTTCTCATAGCTGTGTTTTAATTTGGCCAGCTGCAGATGGGAGTACTGGGGTGATTCTTATAGAAGCATAACATTTTTATCAGTTACGATTATACAATGTATAATTAGTATAATCTCATTAACGATTTTAGGTGCAATTCAAATTATTTAATGATGATAACACTGACTATGATCTTTCCATAGCCCCAAATTGCTTTTTTAGAAGACTGTCAAACCCATCTCTGAGACGTACCTATTTCAGTGTTTTGGGGTGCTATTCTACTGTTTCAGCATTCCATGAAAGCAACTACAATTAGATCTGAACGCAGAAATCCAAGACAGACAGTGGATAATTTTTATGTATGGACACGGTCTCCGAATTATTCCATAAAGCAGTTGAATTTCAAACATTCCTGAACACTATCCTCCCTTTAATGACCTCAAAAAAGAGAACATTTTCTTGAAAGCCATGAACAAGTAGAGGCAAATATCAAAATTGATTAATATTGGGTTTCAGTTATATACTTGTTTTAAAGGCATTAATGCTTGTTTAAATTGCAGAAGCTTCATTTAACGTAACCATAAATGGATTGAGGATATTGCCCTTGGTGATGAGTGAGACAGCAGCACACTGACCTCACTGCGCACATGCTGCAGCTGCTCCTCATGTTTTGCCACAAGCTCCTCCCTCTCAGTCTGATTTTCTTCCAGATGCTGGCGGAGCAGCTCAACCTGAAAATGGATCCGCATGGACTCAAATTACATATTAAGATACTCTGTACTTCGTGGTGCAATGCGCATGAGACTATTGCCGAGTCTGAACACAGCAATAATAATAAGTTACTTCTATATAGCACCTTTCACAATCCCAAGGTTGCTTTACAAAAAAAAAGAAAAAGCAGTAAAGGAGGAAGAGACAGAAGAGAAATGTAAAATTGCCTGGCACTGCTCAGCTGTATCAGCTGTATTGGGGCATGCCAACAGTTCATAGATGGCGCTGTGGCAGTGTCGCCATTTTGGACTGAAACTCTCCAGCAGAATGGAGGTTGTCAGTGAGTGCAGGGGAGTAGTGTGTGGGAAGGGAGAATGTAAATGTAGTCACTTGCATGCATGGTGAAAATGTTCATACAGTTAAGAATTCATCACATATTGTGCACAAAACAGCTGAGAATGTCACACCCAAATCAGAAGTGTAACAGAACATTTTTAAAACTATGTCACCACTAAATTAGTCTGTGACACACATACACATATAGTTGATTGTGTGCACTGCACATGGTCAAGACACTGAAAAGCTGTACATGTTCTTTGTCAATATTTCTGTAATGTTTTTAATGTAAGGAAAATAAATGCTCTGCTATGCAATACTAAATACTGTACTCTTTGAATAGGCCTAACTAATGAAACTAGTGAAATGACATCTCCAGTGGAATAACAGTCAGTCCAGTAAAAAATATATTTTTTTCCTCTGTGTTGTCCCCTTAATGTACTGTCTGTTGGAATGACCTTTAATATGCAATCTCTTGAATTTATAATTTTTCGGATACTTCAGGAAACAAGTCAGTCAATCTTTTCATGAGGTACACTGAATAATTATGTAAAGGTTTAATGTCATTTTAAAAAGAAATTATTTTCGCATAAATAAATTAAAAAACAACAGGGTTTAAAGAGCGCGCCACTGGGTAACGTTATTTAGTCATAAAATACATACATAGTTAGATCGTGCAACATTCAAATCATCATCTATCCTCCTTTTGGCATTCGCCACTTGATTAACATAACGGGTGGCCTATATCCTGTTACTTTATTAAAACTTTGTTACATTAGGTTACCATACTGGCTATGTGGATCCCCAAGTGACCCAGCTAGTCTTCCAGTTTATATCTACTAAAAAGGGATATAAAACAAAATGAGTGGAGGAGCCGGACTGAGTAAGAAACAACAATCAGGGACGTGTGGTCAGGTGTCATCATGAAAAGTAAAAAACAAATAATGATAAAATAAAATTTATGTTAATATTTGTCTAGTGCCCTGTGCTATCAATGTAATGCTTGTATGATTCCAAAAATTAAAATATATAGATTTTTTTTTAATCAAAATCGCTGAATTTGCGTATTTCCCGTTCATAAAGAGTGGAGCCGTGCCGTGTAAGGCCACGAGGAGGGGAGCTTCAACTCTTAGTGCACAATCCCTCACTAACTGTGGCGCGCACACCTTCTGCTTTCTCACTCTGTGTCTCCAATGTCATGTTTGCATATACCTTGTGCATATACCATATCTTATATGTCCTCACTTCCCATAGAATAGGTAAACGTACAGTACCAAAAAGCTGGCATCCAGCCAAACTCTAACAATGACTGAGATTCACACACATGCAGCTGAAAATGTTTATCAACTACATCCTTCATGCCAGGTCACCTTGTGCAACAGCTTCTCCAGAACCAATTCTGTCATCCAGAAGCCACTGCTCTGAAGCTCTAACAGAGCAATGACTACTTCTTTGACTTTAAACATCTACTCAAAGTAAAAAGAAAAGGGTCAAGGAAAAAAAGAAAAGGGTCAAAGCAAAAAAAAAAAACAGCAATGAATTTTGTCCATCAAGTCACCCAAGAAATTTGAAGAGCTGCTCTAAGTATTGGTACCTCAGCGTGCTTTCTCTCCAAGAGATCTCTGGTGGATTTCAGGTCCTTTTCATTATCTGCCAGATGTCCCTTCAAAGCTTTCATCTCTTGGTCCCACTGGGTCTGCTTGTGGGCAACCATGATGTCAATCTGATGCATTAGTTCCTGGAGCTCAGGCTCACAAGAGGTCAAAACCGCACTGCAAATGAAAAAGGCAATTAATCAGGTCCCAGTGTCACCCCCAAGTCTAAGGTCCACTAATTCAACTGTCACAACCCATATTTATCTATAAAAATGTGTAATAAGTCCAAACGTAAGTAATATTACTTCTACAAACAGATGTGTTTGATGTATGATGACATATCACAACACCATCCATCGATGTCTAACTTTGAAATTGAATTGTTGACGTCTATACACTCACCTATCATCGTGATCCCGCAGTGTCCTCAAAAAAGGATCCATATTCAGTAACAGATCCAGTAAATATATTTAGTACCGTTCAGCGCTGACGTGATCCGTCAGCTGGACGATCGTGAAAACCAGTCCACTTGCAATGTTTATCTTAACAGACACAAAACCATACGAGTTGTCCAGTTACTAAAGATATGAGATGTTTGGTGTGATTTGTGAAGCTACACTTTAAAGTACAAGCGGAAAAGTAATTCCACAACAGCTAGTAAATACCGAGCTAACATCTATCTGCAGTAGCTAGTTGGACCCAAAATTAGATTATTCATTAATAAGAATCTACTTAGTGTGTCTAATTAATGGTTTCTCTGTTGAAAGATCCCACTTAGCGATCCAGAAAACAGACATAAAACTTACTTTCACAGAATGAAACGGCGCAGCAATTTAAACGTTTGTATTCGGTGCGCAAACGCGCAATCGCGTAAAGCATAATGGGAAATGTAGTTCTGTCAGCATTCTGACGCCTTGTGCTGCCTTGTCCAAATATGTTCGCTCTAAAATTAACGTTACATGTATAAAAAAAGTTGTCGTTGGCAGTCTATTTTCTATATAGCCAACATGCTGATTTAGATTATTTTTAATGACAGAGGAGCCTATATATAGTGTATTATCTAGCTCCTTAATTATGGGTGGATCGTTATCCTAGGGATCTGATTCTCGCTTAGCGTGTTAGAGGGCCTGGGTTTAACGCTTGAATATAACGTCTTAAGGGTAAGCGCTTACACAACAACCGAATTCATCCCGAAGTTGAAGTCGCCGATCAAGCACAAGGCCCCCTTTTTATCGTGAGATCGCGAATACTAGCAATATGCACGTGCCACTATTACTATAACCACCTCTTTTCATCCATAATGGGAGCCGGAGCTTTACAGAACCATCCTGGCAGAGCACCAAAAATTCACGGGCCTCTGATCTAGCTCCTGGAAAATTCTCATAAGCACTTTGCCAATTGAATGTAAGATTAAGTAGTCTATGTTTAAACTTATACTCGTTCGATCGGCTCGTTGGTCTAGGGGTATGATTCTCGCTTTGGGTGCGAGAGGTCCCGGGTTCAAATCCCGGACGAGCCCTTCCCTATTACCGTTTTTTACTTTCTCTGGCCGGTATGCATAAAACTTCTCACACTTAAATGCGTCACAATTCTAAGAGTGACGTGATTTTGCGCTTACTCTCAGACTTAGGAACAACTGGCAATTATAAAATAAGTGTTAATAGTAGGTCTCAGCTTCTAAATTATTTAAGAGAGCTGGAGAGCACTCCTAAACCATTTAGGAGTTGCATAATGGCAGCAGCACTACGCGCACCCAGATGGAGACCGCGCACTTCCCGTCGAAGAAAGGGCGTCCTGCAGATATACGACAATAATGTCTGTAATGATGTGAGATAAAGAATGAAAATAAATAAATCATTCAAATCGAATACAAGTGTCAAATCAGTTTAAATTTCACATCGAATAAAGGTAGTCATTGTTAATTTATATCACGAGTCATGCCGTCACATTTACAGCATACCTTCTTTGAAACTCTTTCAGTTTTAGCAGTGCAGGATCTTGTGCATATGCAATGCCGCAAATTGACTCATTTGATGCCCCCTCTACTATCTCTGCCGTTTACAGGTTTATTTGAAAGGTGTGAAGACGTAGCCAGTAGAGGGAACTCTTACCCTGCAGTTCAGAAAGTTTAAGTAGACTTTCATAAGATTGTTACAAAGTTATGTCAAATTATGCCTGTGTTCAATATCTTGCAGTCCATTATTATTACTAGCTATAACAATATTACAGTATAAACCAGTTATTAATAACAAAAAAACATATTGACCACACAATTAATATATCACTGTACTGTTCTTTGTATCTCAGAGATTCTTGATTGATCATCGATTCAATGACTAAAAACTTTTAGCGGACAAGAAGTGATCATAGACAATTTCACAGGGTGAAAATGTAAGTATATGGGGATATTTACTCCAGCACTTGAATCATCTACACCTGATAAACGTGTTTCTCTGGTTTGTAATAACACGTTTATTTCATTTTACGGGTTTAGCAGCTCAATATATTCCTGCTGATGGCCACACCTGTTATTTTGCTCGATTTTTAATATGATTTCGCTGCCGACTAGGTATAGAAGCAGCTTTTCGTTACAATTATATGTTATTAGAATTGTTGTTGTTGTTGTTGTTGTTGTTGGATTACAGTGTTATTACAACTTGAATTCATGTGCCATACTGTCGAACGTATATGCCGTTTTGCGCAGTAATTGTTAGAAAACGTGGGAGGTAGCCTACTCTGTATTGTTGGGGAGATAGCGTGCGCTTCTCCCAGCTGGAGGAGAATTAAGAAACACCAAAGAAGAGGCGGAGCCCTTTAAGTTGTTGGGAATAAGTGACATAAAACAACACCCATTTGACTGAATGAAATCCTGTTTTATGAACATAAAACCATTTACCCTCCTTCTTCACAACGAAAGCCATCTGGGGAAAAACAGCTGTATCTGACGGTCAGTACTCGGCATTTTTAAATTTTATCTGTTAATGTGATTTCAAATTACATAACCGAACTTTAAAATTTAAAAATTAAAGTAGTTTAATTATTAGAGCAAAAAGATCTCGGATACTTTAGTATCGCATTAGTCTGTATTGGAGACCGATTATATTGGAGATTGTGATATGGTGATATATAAGAAGATAGGTCTACAGGTAATTTAAAATTAAAATTTTTTAATTTTAAGCCCGGGATCCCCGCGACCTTGAAAAAAATAATATGTTTTTATAAATAAGTTTAAATGAATAAATACATAACTGAAAGAGAGTACAGCCATCTTTCTATGAATTATGTTCCTTAAAAAGCATATACTTACTATTGTAAGTATATGCTTACAAACGTTATGGTTTTAAGTGATGTGGTGAAGAGGTTGTAAAAGATGCATATATTTTGAAAACTATTTATTTGGGTAAACACATGTAATGCCTATTCGAAATATTTTATTATTGCAATAGGTTTCAAATTTAAATTATGGTATTACATGTTCAACAGGATCTCATGAAAACGTATTCATATTGACAGAACATGTCAGTTGGAGTCATTTAACGTATTGCCTGCAGACATTTAGACATTTGTTATGGCGGTGATCCAGAAAAATTGAGAGGTTTTGCTTTTAAGTAGAAGAAAATGTTATAATTTTTTTCCATATTTAAGTATCGAGAATCATGTTGATTTCACTAAGTCCTTTAAGTTTAATTTGTGTTTGGCAAGTAAAGAAGGCTTCGAAGTATACATAAAAGCTCACTCTGCGGGACAAACCAAATTAAAGTTTGTATTTATTGCCATTTCCCTCCACAGCCTCTAACCCCATCACCCCACGACAGACAGTTGACAGGATGGTACTTTACGAAGATAACGAGTGCAGTGTGTGCTACATGCCCTATTCCCGGCAAGAACGTGTACCTCGAGTCCTGCACTGTGAGCATACCTTTTGTGGGGCCTGCTTGGAGCAGCTGGTCCAGCCTAAAGATGACCTGCTGTGTGTGTGCTGCCCACTTTGTCGACGGATAACTTGTGTGACAGGAGAGCGTGGGTTGCAAGCTACGCTGTGGGTCAATTCTGATCTATGGGAGCAGATCTCTGAAAATGAGGAGGAAGAAGTTGCTCTCGGTAATGAGGAAAAGGAAGAGCATGACAGGCAGATCCTTCCAGAACATTCTTCCAGCGATGAATGGTATGCTCTCTCTCTCTGACCATGTCCTGACCTGATCATTAAATGGGTCAAGTATACCTTGCTGTAGTAGTGGACGATATGGCCACAATGTCACACCACAATATCACAATAATATAGGCCAATTTTTGGACTGTAGGCTATGATGTAGCTTAATGTCGTTTCTGAAAAATTTAACCTTAACAAGTCGATCCGCTCGTTGGTCTAGGGGTCGATTCCTACAAGAAACATTTAAAGCATTATTATAATAAATTTAATTTACTGCACATATAAAAGAAACAGACTCATTACAGTGAATAGTTAAACATTTTCAAAAGAATAAATGTCTCTTAAAGTTTAGTGTATAGATGAAAAAGAAGTGGTGTTGTCACGTTGTACAAATGGTAGCCCATATTTGTAAAAGTTTGCAAATTACAGTAAACTGGTCCATGTCAGATTTCAGCTATACAAACAATCACCACACAAAGAAGTAGAACCTTTTCTGAAACCTATTCCTTTCATTTAGGCCACACACATCTGTAGCCGACCAATCTACGGACCGTGCATTGTTGGACCATGTGCCACAAGCACAGTATTTTTAGCATTGCAATCGTATACAATGTTTGTTGTTTTTTTTCCCACCAAATTAGCTAACTGGTTAAAAAAGGATCAATTAAGCTTATTGTTCAAGATCTATCCACTAAATTGAGATTGACTGAGAGAGATTATTGACAAAAAAGTAACTGTTAGCCATTCTGTTATTCAGTTTTGTGAATGACATGCATTGACTGGTGGTGGTGGGGTCAGTGGTAGCTGTGGACCATTTTGAAAGATGTACCAGCACTTGACACTTCATTTATATCTCGGCAACACCATCCATTGTTATTTGCATTTGTTGACAGGCCTTCCACTAAACACTCTATGCCCAAGCTCAAATTTCCCACCTTCCTGAAGAAATTCAGTCTTACCAAGCAGCAGCAGCAGCGAGAGACAGTTTTGCCCACCTCAAATGTGTAAGTCTTTCTTTCCCAGTTTCTGGCTGTGTTATTTTTATTAATAGAAGTGTTTTGCAATGCTGTGTGCCTATGCGTTAAGCCAGTTTGAAAATATGTGCAATAGTGTTGCATAATACTACTCATTAGTCATTATTTGGGACACTCATTGTCCTGGATTAAGGTATTCTCAAACAATAAATTATGAAAACCCTCACATTGTCATAAAACAGTACGGTCATAGTGTAATCTTTATACTGCTTACTTTTTCTTGATCTTTTTCATCATTTTTATTTTCTTTATTAATTACTAATTATTTATTAATTTATTATTTATTATTACTAATTATTTATTAATTTATTAATTAGGTTTGTTTTATTGTTATATTTCATACTAGGGAGATTTACGAAGAATAAATGATGGATAAAAATGGGAAAAAACACACAAAGAACATTAAATCACAAAATACATTCAACAAAACCAAGAAATTGCAAAATACTTATACAACCTAAATAACTATAATTTGAATTAACTATTACAGTTGGTGATAAAAATGTATCCAAACGATTTTATGTAGAATAAAATATTACATTATTATGATATATTACATTATATGTGACAGTTTGATGAAAAATTAAATTGTTAGATTACTAATTGGAAAACTGCATAAGGTGCCAAATACAGCACAAGAAGGAATATAGATAAATATTGAATTTGAGCCCTAGTGTGTTGACTTACCTGCTTCAAACATTTCTTTGCATTCTTATAAATTTTAGTTTAGTTTTTGTTACCTATACAATGAATCGCTTAACACTGTTTTCTGAGTTAGGAGCAAATATGGGGCTGATTTTTCAGGCATATGACAAGAGCTTGGAGGGATGTGAAAGCTTTGCTCCAGAAGACATACCTAGTTCACTATTGCACTGCCACCTGTTCCTTACTGCAGCTGGCTCACCACCTTCATTATAAGTTCTGCTCTTTGCTGCCTATGTGCAACCTCAGTGAAGTGTTTTTTCCCCATTGATATTGTTGGTTATTATGTCTCCAAGATTTTACAATCTTAGGATTTGTTTTTCTGGAACACATTAGTCTAATAGCGGGGTACTGTAATTGGATTTCTTTTTTAAACTATGCGTACTTACATCTCAGATCTGCATCATGAGTTTTGGTCTGTGACTGGCAACTGCGAGTAATACTGTTCTTGCTCTGCTTCTTCTCTGACAGAGAGATGAAATCCTGGCGCAGACTATCAGCAGAAGAAATGGTCTACAGAAACTAAGACTAAGGAGATTATTACAGGCAGCCCTAAAAGTCTTTTTTATGTTAGTTCAACTTTTTTTAGTTTTATATGGGTATTTTATGTACAATTTTAAAAAGGTTATTGTAAAATGAGTTCTAGGGGAAGGAGTTATACCTTTGTTAGGTAACCTTTTGTTGTGATGCTTTGGAACCGATTTCGTGGTGCAGAAGACTTGTGGAGAAGGAGTTTCACCCTTGAGCAAGACCTCTAAGCCATTTAAGCAGGGATACTGGCTAATCCTGCTCTCTGATCTCCGCCTGTATGTCACTCTGGACAAAAGTGGCTACCAAATAAATGTGATTTACTAGTAGTGCAGAACGGCTGCTGAAGTACTTGGGTCAGCCGTCTTCTCGGTGCAGATGTCTATTTTGTCTTCAGGGGCCATTTTGAAAACATTCTTCATCCTGTTGTGAGACACTCAAAGCAGACCAGGGGCGTAGATTTAGGGTGGACGGAGGGGACGTGTCCCCACCAATATCCTCCGACCATTGAAATGCCCCCACCAA
>JAODKM010000032.1:11036135-11048828 GCA_026780845.1 Petrocephalus sullivani | reverse complement strand
CCTGTACTACAATGCATGGCTACCTCATCCCCATGTGCAATATAACACCTGTCCTGCAATACATGGCTACCTCATCTCCATGTGCAATATGGCGCCTGTACTACAATGCATGGCTACCTCATCCCCATGTGCAATATAACACCTGTACTACAATGCATGGCTACCTCATCCCCATGTGCAATATAACACCTGTACTACAATGCATGGCTACCTCATCCCCATGTGCAATATAACACCTGTCCTGCAATACATGGCTACCTCATCTCCATGTGCAATATAACACCTGTACTGCAATGCATGGCTACCTCATCTCCATGTGCAATATGACGCCTGTACTGCAATGCATGGCTACCTCATCTCCATGTGCAATATGACGCCTGTACTACAATACATGGCTACCTCATCTCCATGTGCAATATGACGCCTGTACTACAATGCATGGCTACCTCATCCCCATGTGCAATATGGTCTACTGGGCAACTTCTCGTGGCATAGCTGCTGCACAAAGCACTGTAGATGTAGATGTGATATATATTTATTTATTTACAATTTCATTTTTCAATTAAACTCGTTGCAGGACCAAAGCCTTACATGACTTGACATAAAAAGACAGGCCATTCTTTTTGTGACGTTTTATTAATACTCCCCTTGTATTTGCACCTGCAAATTGCAGGTCTCGGCAGAGTTTTTGCTTTTACCGAGGCACTGGAGTCCGAGGGATGTCTCTACACTTTGCTCTTGTGACAGTGTTTCAGTGCATCCCTTAGTGCCATTACCACCATGTCAGCATTGGCCTGGCTGCAGTTATACCCCATCAGGCCAATACGCAGCACCTGGCACACAGGACGTAGGAGACAATGAGTGGGCTGCGGCAGGGACAGTGTTGTTGCACACGACACTTCAGATCTGTCAATATTAGTTGTGAAAATTTGTCTTAGGTTAAGAGAAGTTTCGTAACCAATTATTTAACCAAGTTAAATTAAATAATGCAGACCGACATACCATGCCAGAGGAGGGCCCCAATCCTCCAGAGATCTCTATGTTATGGTGCTTCATGATATAGGCTGTGATTTCCCGCCAGTCATACCCTGGTGGAGCCGCAACGGTAGTGATTGTTGGCAGCCTCAAGAACTGTGAGACACAATCAAGAATTTGGCATGAAAATAAAGTGACTACAGTACATTGGTATCCAAATACAGTATCCAAATGTACATCTCAAAGTAATTGCATTGTATGAATAATCCATAGTTACATTGATCTTTTAGGCTTTATACATTTTGCATAAATGTCTCACCTTCTCTTGTACAAATAATTTGAGACCCAAACTTTCCAAGCTCTTATGCAGGTGCTCTGCAACCTTGTTGTGCTGAGCCCAGGATTTTTCTAGGCCCTAGAGAAGGACAAAGACACAACCTGTACCAATAATGCTAATATAGTTTAAATACAAGTTTCTAACGATCCATCAGTCTTTAAGACCTGCTAATCTGACACCACAGGCCACAGAGCACCACCACTTACAAAGCACGATTCCACAACAGCTTTTTCCCAGGCACAGTTAGATTGATGGTGAAGGACATGAAATACAGCACCCCCCACCTCCCCTATGGACATTACATGGACAGTTAGCACCCCAAAATGGCAGTTAGAGTACTACAACCTCACATCCATTCACATCCATGTCTTCTCTTTGTGAAAAAACCCTTTCAGTGCAATATCTTGCCAACTATATACAATATCCTACTTATTGCTATTTCTACGAAAAAATTCCCAATATCTTGTTTTTGCATCCGTACACAGTGTGGATGTATTTCTAAATATTTTGTTCTGTAATTAGTGTGTTTGCTGCTCTTATTTTTCCCTTCTCCGTTGTATCTCTCTCTTTATAAAACTGACTCTGGCAGATACACACAAGAATTCTAATGCACTTGTACTGTCCTGCAGCTCAGAAGAATCATATTTGAATGGCCCGGTAGTCAGAGAAATGTAACAGGCAAAGTTTTGCCTCATTTTAAAACCAGAACTCTGAAGTTTTGAGGCAATAATATCACAGACTGAGACACCATACTGTTTGTTTTAATAATCATCTAATTTGTCGTAATTTGCGTACTAATATGCATGAAATACAAGGTGACACTAAAGATCACTGAGAAGGCCTCACCATTTCACAAAGGATAGCAAGGCTTTCCCTCAAGGTAAAAAGCCCAGATATAGGTCCTGTGTGGTGGTACCTAAAGAGCAAAACCACAATAGTTTAGCATGAGCCAACACATGATAATAACTCTGAATATCTTTAATGGAAAGAAAGTGTGATGAAAGTATTTATGGGAAATAAATGACTAAATAATAAACTATAATGATCTGCTGTTGTGGTACTGCTCACATTCTTGCTGGTTTGCCATCACAACCCCAGTAGTTTGCTAACCAGCTCATGTCAAGGAGAAAAGACACTGGCTTTGTCTTCCTGTTGAAAATCTTTCTGCTGCAAAAACATCAGGTTAGGAAAGCAGATCAAGACAATGATTAGACTAATAAAAAGCTCTGCATCTCCACTTCTCCCTTTTCTCACCAAGCCCCCTCACTGAAGGAAATGGGTGCCGTCCCAGGCGGCGAGCCTAGAACCTTCTGGGAGCCAGTATATAGTACGTCAATGCCTGTGAAAAGTGGACACTTATGTACAGGGGCTAAAAGTGAATTTGTATCCTTATCCTATAGAAGCTTCCTGACAGTACCTTGCTTGTCCATGAAGATAGGTGAGCCACCCAATGATGCAACGGCGTCCACTAGAAACAAACAGTTTTGGCTGGTGGAGAGCAGAAAATGAACATTAATTTTAGATTAGTGAAGTGTAATTTGACTTCGTTAATGATTAGGAGAGAATTCACCAGGGATTTTGACTAACTTGTGACACAGGTCTCCAATGCCATCTAAAGGATGGAGGACTCCTGAGGAGGATTCTCCATGTGTGAGGAAGAATAGCACTGGTGTGTGTTCACATAAAGCCTGGAAGAAAAATAGCCAGTTGCTCTGGTAGTTAATTCTTAAATAAATAGTTGGGAATAAAGTTATACCCTGCAGTGTGACAAGGGATAATGCACGTATTCCATTTGTGCTGAAACGCACATATGCACACATCAGTAAAGGCATGGGTCAGAGAACACAATGCTTGATAAATCGAATCACGTATAATTTGAAAAGAAGTGGGTGACTAAAAGCTCGTCCGCTGTAGGAGGTTTGTACTAATCCTCAACACCCCTGAAGGCGTCACACCCTCGAAGAGATTCAGTGGCAAATAGATGCAATAGAAGCAATAACCCCATACAAGAAAAGTACCCTTATTATCCTCATTAAACAAATATTACCTGTTCAATTTCTTTATTTGTGAAATAACCACCAGGAAGCTTGACAATGGTGTTGACTCTTGCTCCTGTTTCAAAGAAAATGATTCAAATAGAATATTACATATTTTTTTTAAAGAAGGGAGGTGCAATGTTAACCAATATTAAAGACTTACAAATCTAGTTCAAGATAGAATTATGATTGTAAAAGTTATATACCAATTCTTTCCGCAATTTCTGCTGCCCTCTCTCCCCATATTCCATTGACAGCAATAAGGACACTGTCCCCTGGTTCAACAGTATTGAAAAGGGCACATTCCATGGCAGTGTGACCAGACCCACTTATAGCAATAGTCATGTTGTTCTCGGTTTGAAATGCATACTGGATCCCTTTTTTAATGTCATCCATAATCTGAAAGAAATTCAGAGTGACTATATAAAGCATTTTATTTAATCCATTAAACTATTACTCACTCAGAATATTCAAAGCATGAAACAACTTTCATGTCATCTAAAATCAAAACACAACAACCTGACATCTTTTCCATGCAATTATGGAAACGGCGTATTTGATAAGCAAGCAGATCCAGAATAACAATTAATGTGAAATACAAATCCTTATCATTAGATTTCTCTCAAGGGTTTGTACTTTGTTTCTAATTTATCACCTAACAAGTAATAGAACATACCTACATACATACAAACAAATGTACATAACCCGGTGGATTTTAGCTACCATTAAACACTTTGTACCTCCAGCATTTCTCTGTGCAGATGCCCTATCATTTGTCTTGCCCCAGAAGCCTGGACTCGTGGTGACACGTTGGATGGTCCGGGTCCAAAGAGGTAGCGGTGGGGTACTTCCAGTGGCCTGAGAAGGCATGCTGGTGGTGGAATGGAGATTGAGGACATTGTTCTGTGGGGTGCAAAGCAAAAGAAGGCAAGTAGAACCGAGGGCAGGAAACCCGTCCGGTTAGTATGTTGCGCCAGAACCGCCTACACGGACAGCCCCACACACACACACACACGCACATGCGCACTCACACACACACACACACACACACACACTTAGATAAATGGGAGTTACATATACAGTAGTTCAATACTATCCCAAATACTTTTTATGTATGGCTGGGTGGTGGTGTGTGGGTCTGTACCTGTAATCAGGAGGCCACCAGGTTGAATCAGGAGAGTCACATCTACGCTGAGCATAGCCCTTGGCCCCCTAAGCTGTTCCTGGATTGTTAGATAAATGGCCGGACCCTGGACGCAGACCCCAAGCTTCTGCTTTAGTTTTGTGAAATAATTTGTTCAAAGGTACATATCAGTTACATATTAATAGCCAGGAAAAAAATAATTTCCATACAGGTCAAGTATCTGATTTAGTAATGGTGAATATGATGTCTTAAGTTAGTTTTAACATATTTCTACATATTAGGTAATACATATTAGTACTATACATATATCTGCCCAGTTTGGCATAGGTATATCTGGTATTATTAGAAAAGAATCATATACTACTGTACTTCTTTAGTGGGTCATGTTTGTGTGTAGGCCAGAAAGATGTAGTTTGGATTTACATATGTTTATAAATAGGCAAACATTCATTTGGATTTATGTTCTCTTAACTATTTATATTTTCTGTTGTTTAATATATAAGCCAGTCTATTGATTTTCAACCGAAAGTGTTTTCATGTTTGGTTACTGAAACATCAGGCAGGAGGTGAAATTTTCCCAGGGAAGCGATTGGTTGATGAGAAAGCTCATGGAGTATGACTTAGGCTTAACGAATTGACCCATTTTCATGATAACATTAGCCTTAGGTGAGAAACCTTTTCTCTAATTGTTCTCCTCAATATTTGTCTGATATATGACCATGACGACTATGAAAATAAAAATCTGCAATGATTGGCACACAGAACTCCATATATGCATTTTCCCAATGAGACGGGGAGAACATACTAAATGCCCCCGCCTTCCAGAGTGCTCCCCTTGGGATAGGCTCCTGGTTCACTGCATTCAGAATGAGAGAATCTCCAACATCCATAGAAAATGACTAATTCTGCTGGCAAGGTGAACATACATGAACGAAAACTAGATCTTCATCAAGGAGCATGGTTCATTTTATTCCTTATTCAATCAGAAACCAAAACATATGACACGCCATTGCATGTCATTATAAATGTAATTCTAAGAAAAAATATAGACAAGCAATCAGAACATATTGAGCAGTCTGAACTACAGACGTGTAATTTTGTAGTACAATGTGTCCATTTAACAGTATCATAATATGTCAATAATTTGAAATAAGCAATTTTCTGGTGACTTCAATAATCTATGAAGCAAAACTAGATTGTTCTTCATTAGCTTGTGGCTCAATAATGAGAAGATGTTCTCCCAGAGGTTCAGGGGAGAAGGAGCCTTGACTGTAGACAATCTTCCCCCTGACAACAGTTGCATAGACCTCTCCTCGTAGTTTGCAGCCAAGATATGGAGTCAGCTGAAGAGAAACAGTGCTGATTATATTCCCAAACACTCTTTAATATAAATGCAATCCCATTATTATCACTTCGACATATGTAGTGAAGTTAGGTAACTCACAGTATGGATAAATACCTTATTTTTATGAAATATGCTTGCCTCTCGGACCTGGAATATAATACAGTTATGGTTTTGCAGCCATAAAAACACTCATAGAGACATTCCTTTGAAAACCATATAAAATACTCAATACTTGCCTCAAATTCTTTATCTGGATCCCAGATAACTAGGTCGGCATCATGGCCTGGTGAAAGGCTGCCCTTTCGGTTGTCAAGGCAACAGAGTTCTGCTGGTTTTTGGCAGAGTAATCTTACCATGTCCGAAATGGAAAATCCCTTCTTACTGGCTGTAGTCCAGAACAGTGACAAACCTGAATTTCCCAGGAGACAAAAATTACTCTCTCTCTCTCTGTAGGGATATCAGATTAAATTTTTTTGGATCTATAGTTATCTAATTTTCATTTCAACGATACTGGAAAATCAAGGTGACATAATTTAACATAACCATGAAAACCACATTTTCAATCTTTAATTTTAATATCTGGTACTTTGGCATAAATTACTTCATGTAAATATTTCTCTTAATTCTCTCTTATGTTGAATGGGATACATTTTTGCCCACTCATCCTAATAAAAATTCCACTGCGTGATGTTTCTTGCATGTATGGGCTGCATCTGTTCACCCTAGGTTTTGAGTTTGCAACTCTATAATCCATTTCTTCTTTTTGATACTTGTGGATTTTTTTTGTGGATTTGCAGGAGTATCCAGGACCACTGTATTACTGCAAGGTCCATTTACAACACAGCTTCTTTGATGATACTCTGGGTTTCTTGGAGACTTACCTCCTTTGATAGACTACGAGCTGACGCCTAAGGCTGGGTAACCAATCAGAATGTGTATGTTGACTGGGAGTGTCTTAGGGGTGTGTTAAATTATTTGCAGGTTAACCAATGAAATGTGCTTTCCTGATAACTCATGAGATCAACCATCTGGATTGGGGTAGATTCTCTCTGTCTCTCTCTTTTTGATCAGTCACAAAAGAAAATAAAACATGAAAAATACTGAAGAAATGCTAGGTTGTCTTTCCCTTTTTCTCTGTGTGACTTTTTGAAGGCAAGTCAAACGTATCACCTGGAACGAGCAGCGAGACAGGCAGAGAAAACACCTAGCAATAAACCATACTGCCAGTGATTTCTAGTCTTGTGCCCTATGACAAAAGAATGCTTATGTTTGAATGTTTCATTCATTAAATTAGATTTCAATGTGCAGTCCAATTAATTTGTGGCCTTTTCATGTTCTAAATCTGTTTAAGGGCATCTAAGGGAATTTTAAGCAAAAATTGAGCCTTAACATGATCTCTCTGGGAACTACAGTAAGGCAGCCCATTCCACCCATACTGGCAAGCTTTAAGGCTTTGAAAAATAAACATTATCTATTTTCCTCTACATGCTTACACTTTAGAAAAGATTAAAAAATTAAAATGAGTTATATATATCCATTTTGTATTTCTGTTTTTAAGGTTACTGTGTATGGACTTTGACCAAACTGGATACCTTTTCCTTTTTATAGTAAATAATTACTTAGTAAATATATTATTTGCTTTTTTTATCTGTGTGGCCTTTTGTACTGAAAACAGAACAACCAAAACCTTAGTTGGATCGGAGTGGAAAATAGATTTGAGTTTGGATTTGACAGTCATCTAAAATTAAGGAAAAAAAGAAACTATTAAATATTAGAAAAATCTGTTGGGAATATAGTGGCTCTAGGTATATTGACTAAAACAAAGTATATCTATATATATATATATATATATATGGGATCTTACCAAACTGCAGGGAGGAAATCCCACCCCAAGCCTGAATGAAGTCTCCAGTTTGAAGGCTTTTAAGGTCTGGAACACAAGGGGAGTGATCTGACACCACCATATCAATAAGTCCACCTTTCAGTGCTGACCACAGCTGCTCCTAGAGAAAGAACACATTTTGCATACCTGTAACATTCTATGGTACTGATCTTTAATAAAGAAATAAGTAACTCTTTATTGTTGCTCTCACTTGATTAGCCTGCCCTCGAATAGGGGGACAGCATTTGAATTGGGTAGCCCCGGGCGGGATGTCCTCAGCAGAGAGAGTTAAGTAGTGGTGGGTGGTCTCCACTGTCAGTGGGGCACCGGCCAGGCGTGCCTCTTGAATGAGGCCCAGGGCCTGAGCAGAGGACAGGTGCACAATGTGGCACCGTACCCTGGAGTGAGGCCAGCAGTACAGGGTTAATCATTATGATTCCTGACCACTGACCAGACAAATGGGTAGATTAGGCTGATGGTGCTGGCTTACTGGTATCTGAGGCAGAGCTGTGTGACTGTTCTAATGGCCTCCATCTCCATAGTGTCCGGTCTGGATCTCAGGAAAGTTGAATATTCACAAGGATCTGAAGTGGTAACTAAGCATAGATGCATTCAGCCTTATGAGAGATGGCATTATTTAAAATCAATATATTTTGTCTGGCACCCACACTGGCTCTCAGTCAAGTTTAAAGTAAACTTCAAAGTCTGGCTACTCACTTATTAGCTAATGTATGGATGCGGATCACCATATTTATCTGAACTTCTGAATGTTTGCAAGGCAAACTGCAATTTCTTTCCACTAAACTGAAGCTTTGTTCAAATAAATACATTTCCGTTGCCAAATTTCTGCTCTGAGGTAGAGCTCAATTCCACAGGACTCCCACATGCTTGCAGAAATATAGGATGCCTCCTCAATTCTGAGTCCTTAAATCATGACTGAGGTCTCATTACACTTAGCTGGGCATACAATAGCTAGTGCAATCTTTGCTGCTGTATATGCTATCCTTTGTCTTCATGTTTTCTGTCTTGCTCTGTTGTCAGTATATTCACTTAATTGAATGTATCATGTTTGTGAAAGAATCTCATTTTGAAGAGTCCAAGATTTATAGATCTGCAGTAGTTTGGTCCTACTCAGATTTTTTTTTTTTTTTCAATTTCATATGTTCACATATGTTCACATATGACATGATGTCAAAACATGAAAAGCAGAAGATTTGACAGGCACTTTAACCATATTACATAGAACATTACAGAACCCATCCATTCATTTTCGGAAACTGCTTATTATCGTCCGGAGCCTATGGGCACGAGGCGAGGAAGAACCCAGGACAGGGGGCCAGCCTATTGCAATGAGTGCTCACACCTTTGGGCAATTTGGTGACTCCAATCAACCTCTGCAAGTTTTTGTAATATGGGAGGTAAACCAGAGTAAACCCCATGATGACATGGGGAGAACATACAAACGCCACACACATGGAACCCTGGTCCCAGAGGTGTGAGGCAACAGTGCTAACCACTGCACCACCATGCCACACCACATTATGGAATCCTTATCGTTATTTCAGTAGTCCCAAGTATCTTCTTACCATCTTCATCAGATAGAGGCTGAATTTCCCGCTCAGCATGGAACTATAAAAGAACAAAGCGAATCCATCTGAAGCATGGTTGGTATCTGAATAAATAAAACTATTTGGCACTAAAACGGGCCTGTAAAAGTCTACTGGTCATATGCTAGGCTATATTTAGTCATTGATTAAAATTCATCACTCATCTGATTTTCAGGTGCATTAACAAGATGCTTATTGTACATTAACTAAAGTGTCAAGGCATAGAAAGAAAACAATGATTCTTGCCTTCTGGCCGTGTCTCATTAGCTAATGAATTGGACGCCGGTGACCTGGTTACGAATAACAAGATAATGCCCCCAAAAAAATATCAGCATCCTATGTCCTGTGATATTTTGTTGGTTAGTCAGCAATATTATCAACACAAACCATTACGAAGTGAACTAGAAGTTTAACTACGAAATGTCTTTACAAAGAATAAATATTCATTAAGGTAGAGCCCTATGCTAAGCTTGTAATTTAGTGTAACTTACTGAAACTAAATATCCAATGACAAAGTATATGACAACAGAGTTTGACAGGAGTGGACTTACTAGCAAAACACTCCCAGTGCCTTTGAGCTGCTCCATAGCGGCATGCAGGTCACTGTCTGTAACGTGAGGGAACTCATCCACACCACTATGGATAAGAAAACACTTGAACCCAACGACTCCTGCTTTAATCATGGGCTGGAGTTCCCACTGGTTAAGTTGATGGTCCGGGGGGGAGGAACAAGTAACCAATAGATCAGAGCTAAACTATGCTCAAATAAAAATGTATTGGAAAAATACCAGACCATACTTAATCAAGTATAAAGAATTAAGTTCTGATTACTCACATGGTTGCCTGGCACCACCCCTCCCCAGAATGCTGTGTCCACAAAGCATTTTCCTTTGGCTGCTTGAATTTTCTCCCTTAAGTTTTTCAGAGTGGTAGTGGGTGGAATGCTGTTGCTGTAAGAATTATAAAATTACAATTTACTTAAAGTAATTTACTTAAAGAAAAATACATGGACTGGCTCAGTAGGCCTCACATCTCCAGGACGCAGGATTCCAGCTCTTGGTCTATGTGAACATCCTTCAGGCTTTCATTTGAGTTTCCTCCCAAAGGCATGTGGTGCGGCATGTGGTTTCATAACTGCCCTTGTTGTGCACACCCTTGACAGTTAGGGCGTGCCCTAATTTTCTTCCTGTGCTTGCTATAATCCACAGACTTGTCAAGTTACTGCTTTGGATAGGTACTTCAATCTTTATTATGTTCTGCTATACATACATATACACTATATGAATATGTGCTTAAGTTTGAAGTAGTCAAAGGAAATTATCTAGGGGATAAATGGCAGACCCTGCGCTGGGACACCCGGCTTTGCTCTCAGCTATTTATATATACGTATATGAGAAAGAGAGAGAGAATATCATCAAGATTGATATCATAGTACAATTTTGAGTTATTCTTGTGATAAATATGTTGCTTTACCTTTATCAAGACTGTAAATTGTCATATATATTAAACAACATGACGTTTGATGTTTATATACAACTTGTTTTTAACTTTGATCTTTGGATCGTAGTTCCTAAAGAAGCACATTCACTTACAGAGGCATGTCTACGATGGTGGTGACCCCTCCTGCTGCTGCCGCTTGTGTTGCAGTCCAGTATCCCTCCCAAGTGGTTCGGCCCGGCTCATTAACATGGACGTGACAGTCAACAATACCTGGGATGATCAGCATGCTGCCCACATCTACCACCTGTAAGCAACAAGGAATCACAATTTAACATTCTGTTTATAAATTTATTTTTACAAAGAACTTACATACATACAATACTTTACAGCTGAAATGTAACACGTCACATTGTTAAATGTTCAACAAGAAAATAATTTCTAGCCATAGTTTTCTATCCTGTCAGTATTGCCTGATAATCAATGGACACTTAATCAGAGATGGCAGGTACTATATTAGATTGAAGTTGCAAGTTTATAGGGTAATTTAAGGTCATGCTGCTTGACAGGAGCTCCATCTTGCATTAACTATAATTAATATACAAGGGGGCAAAAATATCTTTTCCAATATGTCAGAATTATTCCATCTTAACTTCCCCCAAATACATAAAAAATGGAAAACAATGTAAGCCATTGAATGAACCAAAATACTCTTTTACAGGGTGAATTACATTATCAAAATGACCATATTACTAGTCATCACTAGTTACAATGATTCCAACAAAGCCCAAACACACAAAAAGACATACAATTGTCAACAATACAAAACACAGAAATATCTGAGTATTAGGTGCAACAATTTTTCTCCATTAATGTTTTGTCAACTTTGTATTTGAGAAAATAGCACGCGAGGAATACAAAAATAATATTTTGTGACAACTGTGTCATCTGGGTGTAATATTAATAAACTAATTTAACCATAACCCCAAATCCTCCCCATTATCCCCATCTAATCCTTACTTCTCCCACACGCCCCAGCCTCTACAATTTCTAGAATTATAGATGGGTAACCTGGAAATGTGAAAGCCAATCTGTTTTTACCCGAATGCTCTGAGTCCTTGTTGTGACATGTAAGTATAATATTAAACTTTTATTTATTGCATTTATCCAAGAACTGGTATAATATAAGTGAAAGAGCCAAGAGTTAAAAATACACTATTTTGCCAAATCATTGAATTCAGTTGTTCCCATCACTTCCATGACTACAGGTGTATAAAATCAAGCACCTAGGCATGCAGACTGCTTCTACAAACATGTGTAAAAGAATGGGACAATCTCAGGAGCACAGTGAATTCAAGCATGTTAGTATGCCACGTGTCCATTCATAAAATTTCCTCACTACTAAATATTCCACGGTCATCTGTTAGAGGTATTATTACAAAGTGGAAACTGGCAGTGGTAGGCCACCTAAAATCACAGAGCAGGGACAGCATATGTTGAGGCGCACAGTGTGCAGAAGTTGCCAACTTTCTGCAGAGTCAATAGTAGGGATGTAATGATACATAAACTCACGATTCAATGCGATTCACAATACGATTTTCTCACATTTTGATTCAAAAATACTCCTTATTTCTCCAAACTGGGCAAAACATGTCCTTTTCTTAAAAGTGCAACTGAAATTAAATACAATATTGTTTTTTTAAAACAAATCCCACATCAAACTCATAATTCACTATATTCTTCATATAAATAAACTAATGCTCGCATGTGCAGCTTCGAATTTACATGTTTTTTTAAGGAAACACGTCAACATTCTCAGGCTGAAGCTGAGATCTCTGTAAATTCACAATTTTCCCTGCAGTCGAAAAAACCCTTTCACTAGGGACAGAGGTGGCTGGTGTGGTGAGGTATGCCTTAGCTAGAGGAGAAA
>JAODKM010000032.1:11014381-11036035 GCA_026780845.1 Petrocephalus sullivani | reverse complement strand
AGGTCATTATCCTGTTGGAGGACCCATGACCTGTGACTGAGACCAAGCTTTCTGACACTGGGCAGCACATTTCGCTCTAGAATGCCTTGATAGTCTTGAGATATCATTGTACCCTGCATGTATTCAAGACACTCTGTGCCAGATGAAGCAAACCAGCCCCAGAACATAACCGAGCTTCCTCCATGTTTTACAGTAGGTACAGTGTTCTTTTCTTCATATGCTTCATCTTTGTGTCTGTGACCATAGAGCTGATGTGACTTGCCAAAAAGCTTCAGTTTTGTCTCATCAGTCCAAAAGACATTCTCCCAGAAGCTTTCTGGCTTGTCAATATGCATTTTGGCAAATTCCAGTCCTGGGTTTTTTATGATTTGCTTTCAGCAGTGGTGTCCTCCTTCGTCGTCCACTTTGGTCATACAGTGACAGATGGAGCGATCTGACACTGATGCACCTTGACCTTGGAGTTTACCTCTAATCTCTTTGGAAGGTTCGTTGGTTACCATTCATATTATCCATCTCTTCAATTTGTCATCAATTTTCCTTTGAGGCTACGTCCAGGGAGGTTGACTACAGTCCCGTGGACCTTAAACTTCTGACTAATATGTGCAACTGTAGTCACAGGAACATCAAGATACTTGGAGATGGTCTTATGGCCTTTATCTTTAACATGCTTTTCAATAATTGTCTCTCTAATGTCTTGAGACAACGCCCTCCTTAGCATTCCGTGGTCCATGTTCAGTGTGGTACACACCATGATACCACACAGCACAGTGACTACATTTCACCCTTTAAATAGGCAGACTGGCTGATTACAAGTTAGAAGACACCTGTGACGATAATTAGAGGACACACCTTAGTTTAACATGTTCTTATGGTCAAAATGTTTTCAATCTTTTCCAGGGGTACCATCACTTTTGTCCAGGCCAGTTTTATAAGTTTGTTTTTTACAATGATTCTGTTGAACCACAATTCAAAAGTAATATCTGATTTTCATTAGTTAATTTTAAGTAAATTTTTCTTTATTATTACTTTTGTCAGTTTCAAGTTATTTCATTGACCATTGTGGGTTTTTCTTTCTTTAACAGAAGGGTACCAACAATTTTGTCCACGTCTGTATACTGTATGTTCCTTTGTCAGTCACTGTGGATGTAGTAGGTGTTGTTCATGTCTCCAACTCATGCTAGTGTTCCCTCTATGTTTGTTCTAGACCTTGATGGCCCTTGGTCCACCTTCCTATCCTTGTTTTGTTTCTTCGTGGTCGGTTTTATTTATTCATCTAGGTTTCAATAAAATCCCTTTCTATGTAAAACTGTTATATCTAATCTTTGGAGGGTGGGTGGAAACTGGTTTGGGTTTCGGTATTTTTTCTGTTTATGTGGTTTTTCTTTTGTGGTTTTTGAATAATTTTCATTTTTATAATGTATTGTGGCCAGTAGCTTGCTGAATACCTTTTACAGGGGAACCTTGATTCTCAAACTTAATCCATTATCCTTAATCCCATTAGCAACATCAGCTTCTTTGATGGCCTTTTTATGTTTAATTTTGGTGCTGATCACCGGTTTCACCATTCCATGCTCAGTAGCAAGATCAGGCATACAAACACCTCTATCATACTTATATTATTTCCTTTTCAAGCTCTATCGTAGTTCTCATAACTTTCTTCTTTTGTTTGCTGCTAACTAACTGTCTTAGACCCATGATGGCTTGTTTAAGAACAAAATAAAAGCACATAATATTCACAGAATATTCAGCACAATAGCAGAATTTGGCAGAGATATTCACTATGTGATAATTAGTAGTAGACTGACTCATATGCATGCATTCTCTCCATTGTTTCTGTGTAAAAAGACACGTGCTTTGTCAGACAGGTTTTAGCACAAAAGGGTTAGTTGGTCAAGGCCTGAAAATTCACTTGACAACTGAGACATTTTTTTTCTGAACAGTATGGTCAATAACTGAATTGTACAAGAACTGAGATATTTGTGAACTGAGGTTCTACTGTATTTCTATTCTTTTTTATATGGAGTCAATGCGTACCTCTGGGGTTCAATTCCCAGAAAGCAGATAAATTGTACTCATTCCTTCTATTGTACACCTTCTTGGATATACAGTAAGCATCAGTTTTACAAAATGGAGCTTTCCTACTGCCACAAAGAACCGAGCCACAGCCAACAGCAGGAGATTTTTCCATAGTAAATTATGCAATGTTCTTATCTAAGAACAATTAATAAGAAAACATTTTCGTGAAAACAGAATTTTTGTGAAAACTTCGTAATGGAGTTTTAAGAAGAAATTTCTTCTTAAGAATGGTTGGTAAATGAGGCCAATGTGAATCCTAGTGTGCATCTAGTTATACAAATAATATCAAATAAAAAAAAAATCAAATGACTTTTAATCTATAATAGATTAAAACCAAGGGACTTAACAGACCAAGGTAAGAAAGACCGCGACAGTACAAACAATACTTTCGTACAAAAAACCCAAGTCCACAATTAATTCAATATATGACCATTCACAGAACATATATTACTCAACAGAAGTTGTTCAGAATGGGATTCTCCATTTCAGATAAATGCATGCAGTATGCATTCAGCCCCATAAACATTGTCGATATTCTGGCAGGGTGATCACCACCACACTCTCCTACTCATATGAAAAAACACAAGACCAGGTGCACCTCACAATAAAGTAATCTTACTCAACAGAAAAAAATCTATTAAAAACCTTATGTCCACTACAAAAAATACTAGAGAATACTGCAACAAAAATATGTAGGATTATGTTACAGAACGGAGAATACCTTTTCTATTTCACCAGCATCCAGAGTTAATGCAGTATCAGGGAGAATGCTCTTAATTTTCCCATCCTTGATGAAAATAAATGCTGGACAAATGTCATTGCCACACAGAACTCTTTGGCTTCTCAGTATATTAATTGTTGATCCAGGTAACATTTTGTAATATATTTCTTGTATATTACAATCCATCCAGGCTTTGCTGTTTTACTGCACACAGACAAAGAAAGTAATGAGAAGCCTTACATAATTGTTTGCTTTCTGTGATAAGAGTTCATTCATTTTCACCTTTGTCCTTCTGTACCATTAAATTACAATGTTTAAAGGGAATTTGAAGAATATTTTAAGAAAGCCTTGAAGTATAGAAATAATGGCTTGAATAAAAGTATGATAATTATAGAAATAGACTAATATAAAAAAAAATCACTATAATTATTTTGCCCAAATGCCCATCCCTAGTCTTGCTCTTTGCTACAATAGCTAGCAAAAAGAACAACTACAATACAAAAGGGAGCATTTCCCAAAAACACTGTGGCGTAGAGATTGCCATAACCATTAGAGAGAGCACTCTGTGCTACAAAACAGGGGCAAATGTCCCAAACCTTTGTAGGGCAGTGCTTTTTCGATGAATATTTTCCCCGTCATCCAATATTTCTGAATTTTTCATGCTGGTTCTCTTGCTTTGCATGGCTATCTGCACCATGCAAGCGTAAGAATGCACATCCTGGAAGTAGGAGTGTCTTTAGGGAGGATTTTGCAAGGCACCAGTGGAAAGGGTAAGTGTCACGTTCAGCCCCGCCCTTCGTGCTTTCCCCCTGTTTTGCCCTCAGGCGGGGCTTGATTAGTTGCACCTGCCCCTCGTTGTGTTTGCCTCGTGTAGTTTGCTCTGCTTGTTTCCATTGATTGGCTGCCTCCTGTTTTACTCTTGATGTGTTGCCCTATTTTAGTGAGCCTGTGTCCTGTGCCCCCTGCCCGGTATTGTTGATGCATATCTATGCTCACTATCGTGCTTGCTCTCGTTGTTTCCTTGTACCTGTTAATAAACGCCCTTTTGAAGGGCTTAACCGCGCAGCCTGCCAGTATGGGTCGTAAATCCCGCACCCGGCGTGACAGAATACCGGACCGAACTAAGCGACCCGGCGGCTGCAAGCCGGCACCACCCGCGTCCTCGGCTCTTTGGACCCGGTTCGAGGAGCTGCTCCGGGGTCTTACCCTTCGGGAAGAACACCCGCTGGTCCCGGAGATCGATCAGCTGGGGGAGGAAATTCTGGCGATTGCCCCGGAGACCCCAGCGGAGGCGACGAGGCAGCTCGAGCGCTGCCTCTCCGAGTTGGAGAAGGGAGGCCGAGGACGCCGGGCACCCTACGTCGGGGGCGGTTCCCGCCCGCCCTGCCCCCTGGCTCGCCCTCGGTCTCCCTGTTGGGGGCTCGTGGGGCGCCTGCGGTCCCTCTGGCTCCTGCTCGGCTGCTGCCTTTGGGTCCCCCGCCGATGCCTCCTCCGTCGCCGATAGCCCGGTCTCTGACACCTCGTCCCTCGCCTGCGGTGTCCCCCCTCCGACCTCCTCGGTCGGCATCGCCTTCGCCGACTGGGGCTGCGCTGTCGCCTGTGGCGGCTGTGCCTCCCTCCTCGCCTTCTGGAGTGCTCCCTCCTCGGCCCCTTCGCCCGTCCCTCCTTCTCCCTCGTCGGCCCCTTTGGGGTCCCCTCCTGCTATTGCCTCCCGGTCACCTGCTTTTCCTGTGGCTGCCGCCCCTCGCCGGGGTGGGCTCCCTCGGACTCCCCGTTTTCCGCCTCCTTCTGCCCCTTTGCCCCCTGGTTTTGTTCCCCCGGGTCCTTTTGTCCCCCCTGGGTTTCGTCCGTCTGTCTCCTCTGTCCCCTCCTGGTCCCTTTGTGCCTCCTGGTCCTTCTGTTTCCCCCGTTTTACTGCCCCTGTGTCTGCTTGCCCTGCCTGTTGTCTGCTAGCTGTTGTCCGTCCTGCTCCCTATTTGCCTGTTCTGTGTCTCTGTCCTGTTCCCTGGGTCTCGTTGACTTGTTTTGTTCCTGTTTTGCTGGTCCCGTGGCCCCTCCCTGGGGGTTTGCCGCGCCTGGAGGGTGCGCCTTTGGGGGGTGGGGCTATGTCACGTTCAGCCCCGCCCTTCGTGCTTTCCCCCTGTTTTGCCCTCGGGCGGGGCTTGATTAGTTGCACCTGCCCCTCGTTGTGTTTGCCTCGTGTAGTTTGCTCCACTTGTTTCCATTGATTGGCTGCCTCCTGTTTTACCCTTGATGTGTTGCCCTATTTTAGTGAGCCTGTGTCCTGTGCCCCCTGTCCGGTATTGTTGATGCATATCTATGCTCGCTATCGTGCTTGCTCTCGTTGTTTCCCTGTACCTGTTAATAAATGCCGTTTTGAAGGGCTTAACCGCGCAGCCTGCCAGTATGGGTCGTTCATCCTGCCGCAAGCGTGACGGTAAGCAACTTTAAGTACCTTGGAGTACACCTGAGGTTACATTTTTGTAACTTTTTAGGAACATTCCAAGAGCGTTCACTAAAGGTGGAACTTTTAGAGAATCTTTCCTGAAGGTTCTACTAAGGCAGGGGTAGGGAACCTGATCCTTGGAGAGCTGGTGCGGGTTTTTGGGAAATATTTGGGAATCTGAATTACAGAAAAGTTTAAAGACCTTTATAAGGGAAATTATTTGCTATTGCTCTCTCATCTTAACTTAGATTATCAGAGGTGGTATTCACTTTCATTATCTCTTGGTAGCAATATCATTAAGATGACAGTTTTACCAAAGTTTCTATATTTGTTCAAGTGCCTTCCTATTCATATTTCTTACTAAATCCTTATGAACCTAAACAGTCAAATTACAATTTGCATTTGGAATAAAAAAACAGCCCTGGATAAAAGGGAAAATTCTACAGAGACCTTGTAAATTCGGAAGCATGGCTTTCCTGAATTTCTTATGTTACTGGTTGGCAATGTTGTACTAGATTAGAAATTACCCTAATTGGGTAAATATAGAAAGGGCATCTATTACATAAACTTCTTTTATTTTGATATTACTGTATGTGCCAAGTTACCTTTACCTTTGAATCCTATTGTGATACTCTAAATATATGGAATCAATTTAGATGGCATGACTTTGCTGTAATTCAGATTCCCAAATATTAAAATTTTCTGTGCAGTGGTGTAAAGCACACCGCCACTTGACTCTACAGCAGTGGAGATGTGTCCTCTACAGTGACGAATCACACCTCTGTCTGGCAACCCGATGGATGAGTCTGGGTTTGGCAGTTGCCAGGAGGATGGTACTTGCCTGCCTCCATTGTGCCAAGTATAAAGTTTGGTGGAGGGGGAATTATGGTGTAGGGTTGTTTTTCAAGGGTTGGCCTTGGCCCCTTAGTTCCACTGAAAGGAACTCTTAATGCTTCAGCATCTGAAACCATTTTGGACAATTTCATGCTCCCAACTTTGTGGGAACAGTTTGGGGATGGCCCCTTCCTGTTCCAACATGACTATGCAGTAGTGCACAAAAACATGGATGAGTGAGTTTTTGGTGTGGAGGAACTTGACTGGCCTTCACACCTTTGAGATGAATTAGAGTAGCGTCTGTGGGCCAGGTCTTTTAACCCAATATCAGTGCCTGACCTTACAATGCTCTCCTGGAAGAATGGTAAAAAATTCCAATAAACACACTCCTAAACCTTGTGCAAAGCCTTCCCAGAAGAGATGAAGTTGTTATAGCTACAAAGGGTGGGCCAACTCCATATTAAAGCCTATGTATTAAAAATGGGATGCCATTAAAGTTCATGTGTGGGTAAAGGCAAGCATCCAAATACGTTTAGCAATATACTGTAGATGTCACAACATTGTCAAGTTCTTCATTACTCGTTGTTAATAATGTTCTTCAGACAGACAAGCCATTTTCTGCCATGCATCTAGCAATAGTACTCTCAGAAACACTTTTCTTGAAATGGACTGGACTGGGCAAACATCTTCATGCTCTCTAGGTTGTTGTAGACTTGTAGTAAAGACCGCCTAAACCAGGGCTATTCAAATCACGGTCCTCAAGGGCCGAGCCCTGCTGAGTTTCCAGCGTCCTTTACCTGTGAAACCTCTGTGGCCAATCAGAATCAGCGATTAGACTAACTACCTGGGAAAACTGAAAACAAGGCCTGGATTTGGAATCGAGGGCCAGATTTAAAGAGCCCTGGCCTAAACCAAGACCAAGACACTACCAAGACCAGAGGGTATCGAGACCAAGACAAGACCAAGACAAAGTCGAGACGAGACCAAGACGGAGACCGAAAAAAAAGACTTAACTTTTGTGTGCTGTTGAGGACTGACATGATGGGTACTGACTGGTCCCAAAGTCATCTGAAAAAACAGCTAACACCTCCAACAACAGTCTAAAGAATGGGAAATATGTAACTGATTTCAATTGTACTTAATGTGTAGATGAAATTTTAACATCAAATTGAAGATACACAATTATAAACTTGAAATTGCATCATGTCCCATTATAGTAGTACTAGCCAAATTACACCGTATGATATCAGCTTCCCTGAAATGGATTTGGCCTGTTAAGTCAACACAATGTGATATGCAGATGTAATTTAAATGTCAATTTTCACATTTATTTAGTCAAACAACATAATTTTAAGTAAACTACTGTAATCAAACAATATAAAGACATGCACACATGTCACATGAATCAAATGCAAACTACAAATACTACATACTGATACAAACTGCACATCAAATTACACAATAAGAATAAGGACAAGTGCTTAAAAGATTCTGACATCTTGATGCCTGCAGTGGCAGGTGATTACAGCACACTGCCAATGATATCGGGCCTGTTGGTCAGCAGGGCAAGAACAATAGAACACAGACATGGACAAATAACAGATTGAAAAACTAATACAGTTAGATGAGATACTTAAAAATAGAGAGAAAGAGAGAGAGAGAGAGAGAGAGAGGATGACTGTTAATAGGCATATTTTCAGAGAGGAGGGAGAGAGAGAAAACAGATACTGTTGGCTCCAAATCTCCTGACCACTATGTTGATCTGAGACAGCAAGACCGAGGGATCCGAGATCAAGACCAGACCAAGACCAAAGACAGACGAGACTGTGACAAGACCGGTCTCGAGACATCCAATTCTAGGTTGTCGGCACCTATCAGTTGGTCTTTGTACCTAATTTGGAAGATCGACTTGTAATGTGTAATCTTTAATGACTGTTTTTAACACTGATTAAGGGCTTATAGACATTCCACTATGTCATTAGGCATCTGAATGACATTTGATACTGCACTGATGAAAATCAGCTCTTGAGTACAAATAAATTCTAAAGGGCATAGGGAAGTCTGATCTGAAGCTTTTCAAGGATAAAACAACATTTCTTGTTGCAAATAGTGTGTAAATATTCCATGTTCTACATTCTTTGTAAATATTCCACGTTCCAAGGGTTGTAAGAAGTGGATGTCATTTATTTTTGTATGTAAATTGTTTTGTATTTGTTTTGTGGATAGTTAGGTAGGTGGGGTAGCGTTTGCCCTTCGATTCTGGTTTTGGTTTAGAGGTTCACTCAGTTAGCTCACCTGTTACAGTATATTGTTTTTGCCAGTGCCACTCTCAAAGTTCACCCTGGTGTTACTGTGTCTCCTTAGGATTATTACACTATATCTGGAGAAACGTTACAATATACATGTCATTGTTTTCTCCCATTACTCTCTCTGCCACATCCCACAGTTGACTGGATTTATATTGCTTCCCACCAATGCTATTTTGTGTTGATTGGCATCCTCCTCACAGAGTACCTTAGAGCTACACTACTTTATATTCACCGTCATAAAGAAGGGTACAGTCCTGGTACAGTTTTGTCCCCTAAGGTACTAACAACATTAATGTACCCACATTGGTACAAAAATATTCTTAAGAGTCCATTTCTGTCCATTAAAGGGTAAATTTACCTATAAGTACGGTACAATTGGCAGACCCTTGAGGGTACAGCCTAAGTAACAATTAATCGTACCTTCAAAATTACAAATTGGTACTTTTTTCCTGACAGTGCGTGTCACGTGTGTTTTAAGTATGCATTTGTCAGTTACCCGGGATACGTGCATGTCTTTGCAAAAACTCAAGCGTCTCAGCGAACCCTGGTTCTCCTGTGTGCATTGTTTTGCAGGGGATGCTGATCTCGGTGATACTGAGCGCCCCTCCCCTCCAGCACCGCCCCTCCCCCACCGCACTCCTCCGGCGATGACGTCACCAACTCAGTGCAGCTCAGCATCAGTAGCTTTTTCCATCGGCACGACTATGTCGGCTTCTGGACTATAAAACAAATTTTTTTTTTACAGCGTCAAGTCGACACAATCCCGTAATACTAAGTTCCGCACCTCGAGAATACTCCCGAATAGTGTTTGCTAAATTGTGGGCATTAAGGGGCAGGCTGCCCTACACGGAAGCTGCACTACAAAAGGGCCACTGATGAGACAAGGCGAACTGAGTAGAGGTTAAATAACCTGCTAAACAGCCAAGGAGAGAAGACCCTACGGGAAGGTGAGATGCGTCTTTCAGTATTCGAAGCGATGCTGTTTTTCTTTAGTATCAGATTTTAAATAATTAATTGAAAAACATGTGAACAAAGGCAGTGAGCTTTACTGAAATTCAGGGTACAGTGTGAACGGCCGGATTGCATTACATGTCCGCAAAATATTTCTGTGCTGTCGGGTCTGGATTAAAAGCAGCCTGCGCTTAATGCCTGCGAATTCACTTCGATTCACGCTTCGGTTCCTGGCAGACGTCGTCTATAAGACACAGATAGCATCTGATTCACTGGTCTTGTTTATTGTGCCACATCATTTGTGCTGAAATACAACGAACCATCTTGTAATGCGAGTCGCCTGCATCCATTTCATCAGAAGGGAAAGTGAATACCTTGTGGAATAATCAAACATGGCGAAAGAATTAAATATGTATTCTGATTATTTCGGCGTAGGTTACAGTCACATTTGGAAGGAAAATATATGTTGCATATATTTAGAAAGGTACACATAAAATAATATTTAGTACCATATTAAAATGAAGCGCCGTGACCCACTTCCATGACAGAAAAAGAAAAACAGCAGAACAGGCTGAAGGAGGATTTACTATCAGTGTTACTTTCGTTAAACCTTGTGTTTGGTGTCTTAATAAACCTGGAACAAACATGAGTTACTGGTGCAGTTTCAGTGACACTTAGTGAATCAGCAAGAATCATAAGGAATATATTAATATAATTCAGCTCTTGTTTAATTTTTATTTCATTTAATCTCATTTCAGGCCAAGACAATATATTGATGACACATTTAACAACAAATTAATTAAACCCAACAATGCTAATCTGAGTAAAGTGCAATTAACTTAATTAAGCATGAGTTTTGCAATGCCAGCAAGGAATTATCAGTTACTATACCCTTTTGCTAGAGAGGGCACTTTATAAAATTTTACCCTGTTGTTTTAAATGAGAAAGGAAAGGTTTATAGTGTAATGTTTATACATTTCCTAAGGAAGTTATCTGAGATGAACGATGGTATGTTAAATCCTTGTTTTGTGCGACTGTGCGATCTTGGTAAGAAATTTGCCAGCTCGATATGACTGGACTAGGAACCTATAGTCCAAAACATGCAGTCAGTATATATTAGTGATGTGATGTCACTGGTTCTTTACAATAAATCGTTTGAACCGGTTTTCTAATCTAAAATAATCAAACTTTTTGTTGATTAATGCATTATACAGGTATACATCTAAAAACTGAAAATATTTGACAAATCAACATTTAAAAACAACCTTTTTAAAATTTACTTATTTTTTTTATATTTTATTTTTATATTTTTCGTAGACTCTCGTGGCATACCATAATCCATTGTGTTTGTACTGTGTTCATCCCTGGCAGCATGGTGGCCGTTTCTGACTAACTCCCGACTTCAGCATCGGTTGAAACAGTTCACTGAATTTCTAGTGGTTCGCCATTTTGGCAAGTTTGCTTCTTGGCAAATCTCATGAGACTGAAAACTCACAGAGTGACTTATTTCTAAATGTGCCAATCCCAATAGCCTTTGCAGACAGCATTTGTTGTATTCTGTGTGTTGTGGCTTGCGATTGGCCGATACCGATTTTTCTGACACCAATTTTTTCCCCGAGAACAGCAAATACAACTAAAAATCAAATTCTCACCAATCAAAATTTTATTTTCAAAACAAAATCTTATTAAACTTTACACATTCAAATAATAAAACTAAGTAAATAAATAAATACAACCTCAAAAATGGTTGCTCCCTGTGTTTGGACCAAAATTCTCAAAGGAGAGCAGGATGGGATTTGCACAAACTGTACAATTCCTAGGTGAATCAAAAAGTCATTTCATATATAAAGGGCAGCAAAATGTTTGCTTTCATGGCCACAGCATGATGAGCCAAACTGTAGAGTTTATTAGCAGGGAATTACTGCTAGGTATGACTTGAAAGGGAAGTGTTAAGGCCTGTTTCCTTCTAAATATCTTTTAGTGTTCTTATTATTTTTGCTTCTGTTTGGTGTGTTGGATTTATTTGAATAGGAACTTATTTTTCTACATTTACATTTACAGCATTTGGCAGACGCCCTTAGCCAGAATGACTTACATAAGTGCTTAAAGACTCCATTACTGAATAATAATGACTATTTTTTTTAGTTTTCCATGCTCAATAATCCTGGAGTTTATCCAGCCATTTCACCTGCTTTATATATCTTGAGTGTCAATGTAACTGTGTCCTGCATAGTTATTCTCAGCACCAGTACCTGACAGGATGCCATCCCCCAGACAGGGGGAAAAGACAGAATAGAAGGGTACATTTTCTTTTGAAGGTCATATTTAGATACTGGAGAGAATTCAATAAGATCGATAAGAGATAAATAAGAGGATGTTTAAAAACACATTAGCAGGACCTTTCCAGCAGCCTGAGCACCCCCCTGTGCTGGAAAGACCCTTTCATATGGTAATTCCTTGTGAAAAAAATATTTTCACTGCTAGCTCTGGCTTTAGTCTTAGTTTTCATGAACCCTAATAACCTTGCACCATGCACTGATCAGCGATTGCTATTCAACAGCATTGTAAGGAATTGTGGTTTTGATTCACACTTCCGATAAGTAACTTGAACTGTGTGGTAACCTGAGGACGCCCTGTAATTACAAGGCATGTTACTGCGGCTCCGCTGTCGTCTCTTCCTCTGAGCTCTTTGCTCTCATCCCGCCCACAACAATCTCTGATTGGCTATGTCACACGCATAATAGCCAATCAACGCTGAAGCCTTGCTGTCACTCATACCACACTCACACACGGACGCAGCGTGAAGCCCCAAGGAGGAGAGAGGACTTTCGGCTGAGCGTGGACTGTTGCTGAGATTGGTAGATAAAGCAGCTGATGTTTCCCCAAATTAAACCATTACAGTCCTACACACCGAAGTTACAAAGCATCACGGAGCTCCTGTGAGCTATTTCCGTAATGAAGAGCCTGCCCGCTTTCCCAGTTACACCACTGGAAATGTCAGAATAATGACCCTTGTTGTGGTGATAATGTGAGCCCATGGAAGCATCATGCATTCGCTAAAGAAAAAAACAACATCCAAGTGCGTTTTTATGTAGAGTGAATCTCGTCAATTCAGAAAAACATCTATTAATTTGATTTGTCCAGCTTAGGCATATAAGTTTTATTAAATGCTTTATTTTTAATGTCTTATTCTTGCCGCAACTGTGTTATGAATACTTCAGAATCTGTAAAAAATATACATGTTTTTTGTTTTATATTGTACAGTGAATTATTTCCCATTATTTCTGATGTAACATTCACTTTAAATGAAGCAGCCTTACTCTAATAGTGGACATTATATCTCCAAATTCTCATTGCAGCGGGACGTAAAGAAAGCACATAAAAGCAAATGCATATCGGTTCCAAATATCGGTGATCAGCCCCATCAACTAGGAATAATTGATATCGAAATTGGCCCTGAAAAACCAATATTGGTTGGCCCTTAACATAGTATTATGCAAAATATAGAACTGGAAAAGAGCTTTAAAACGATATGAGAACTATTCTCTGTGCAGTTTATATTAAATGAGATATTGCCAATCAAAGTCACAGCCCCCCCATAAGTTCAAACTTTGTTAGCCCTTAACACGTGCAGTTTCAGTTCCATGGATTATTCATATGACCAAATTTGCACACCAAGTTTTGTTAAAATCTGTAACAATGAGTTCCAAAAGTGTCATGACTTGCCACGGAATTACCCCATAGGGTATATTGATCAGGTTTAGGTCATCGTGATGTGAATTAGAGTATGTTCACTTTAGAATTGGGAGTGGAGTGGCACTGAAGTATATCATAATCAGAAACACAAAACAGAAATCTCTGAATTTACAGAATGGCCAAATATATAGCACCTGTGCATAAACAAGTAGTATTCAAACGGTTATTTCATGGTCCACCCAGGGTTGAAATGTTTGTTCAAACCCCCCCGTCCCCCCGCCACACACACACACCCACACCCTAACACTGCATAAACTTTACCTCTCCATTTATAATAATTAAAGTAGAACTGTGTTCCAGATATTCATCATCATCTATTTTTGCTCATTTTAGGCATTGCCATAATATTTTCATTACATTTACAGCATTTTGCAGACACCCTTAGCCAGAGAGACTTACATAGGTGCTTAGAGACTCCATTAGTGAATACTTTCTGATTCTGGTTCAATAGAACCCAGGCAACTATCTGTCTAAACAATACTGTAAGTGTTAGACCAAAGTGTAAGTGCTAAACCAAGTACTTCTGGAAAAGGTAGGTCTTTAGGTCTTTTCAGATGTCTAGGAGGAGTTCATTCCACCACATAGGTGGCAAAACAGAGAACAGCCTAGATGCATGTCTTCCTTGTGCCTTGAGAGATGGTGGGACCATTCAAGCAGTCTTGGAGGATCAGAGAGAGCAAGGTGCAGTGTGGGGTGTGATGAGTTCTTTTAGGTAGGAGGGTATAGGATCATTTTTGGCTTTGTAGCTGAGCATCAGAATCTCAGTGGAGGGACTGTAACAATGGAGTGGTGTGGGAGAACTTGGGAAGGTCGAAAACGAGCAGCTGCATTCTGGGTCAGTAGCGGAGGACGAATGGCGCTCAGCGGCAGAAAAGTCGAGGCATTGGGTGACACAACATGACATAAGTAGCAGCTAGACATTTTGGTCCATTAACTGAGCCATTAACTGAACTTTCCTACCATACATTTTTATTATGCCTGTCTCTTTTGAAGATTTTAATTATTAAATTTGTTACCATTGTATGAATTTTAATGGTTGCAGTTTTGAAGGTCTGCGCCCACCTCAACTAGGGGTGGGCATGGCAGCGGTGCCATAGTTATTACCGGTGTGATTGTGTGCTACGACATGGATTGCAAGATAGCCAGGGGTGCCCAATACGTCGATCGCGATCGACCAGTAGATTGCGAAGATTGCGCGACATTAAAACTTTGTTACGTTAGGTTACTATACCTACTTAGATTCCTTAGCAGACTTCGTTCCCTTCGTCACTACGCAGAAAATGCGAATGTGTTGCAAAACTCCATCGAGCAAGGTGACCCTAAAAAAAATGATATAAAAATGACCAAGTAAGAAACCATAATGTATTGAATTGTATTGTGCTGTAGGGCGTCATGCAGTGCAACAAGGTTCGTAAACATATACTGTATATATAAAGTATACTAGGTATATATTATATATATATATATATTTAGCATTTTTAATGTAGGTAGATCATTTTGACCTGGTCGTTTTAAAAGTAGCTCGCAAGCCGAAAAAGTGTGGGCACCCCTGCACTATACCATTAACACCGTGAGAAGTCAACAGCCTAATTATAAAGGATTTCATTTTCCTTAAAGCTTTAATTGTAGGCTGTTTACTTCACATATAGTATTATATATTCACTTATATAGTATATGTAACCGGTTTATTTGTGTTGTGTTTGTTTTTTATTTATTTTTATATTTGTTATATTTGTTTGTGTATTTATTGAACAAAAAGATCCAACAACATATCTGCGTGTGGCAAAAGTAAGTGAATCCTTTGGATTATCATATAATTTGAAGGTGAAATCAGAGTCTGGTGTTTTAAGTCAATGGTATGACAATCAGGTGTGAGTGAGAGACCCTGTTTTATTTAAAGAACAGTGATCCAGCAAAGCCTGATCACACATACAACACATTTCTGCATGAGTATCATGGCTCGAACAAAGGAGGTGTCTGAGGACCTCAGAAAAGAGTTACTGATGCCCATAAAACTGGAAAAGATCACAAGACCATCTTTAACGTGTTTGGACTCTATCAATCAACAGTCAGACAGATTCTGTACAAATGGAGGGAATTCAAGACCATGGTTATCCTACCCAGAAATGGTTGAACATCAAAGATAGCTTCAACTGTAAGGCATGTAATAGTCCAAGAGGTTACAAAGGACTCCGGATGTTGATGTTCATGAGTCTACATTAGGAGAACGCTGTACAGCAATGGTGTGTATGGCAGGGTAGCAAGAAGAAAGCCACTGCTCTCACCCAAAAATATTAGTCACCTACTGTCTACAGTTTGCTAAAGATCATGTGGACAAACCAGAAGGATACTTGACGAATGTTTAGTGGACAGATGAAGCCAAAATAGAACTTTTTGGCTTAAATGAGGAGCGTCTCATTTGGAGAAGGAAAAACACTGCATTCCAGAATAAGAACCTTATCCCATCTGTGAAATATGGTAGTGGGGGTGTTCTAGTTTGGGCCTGTTTTGCTGCATCTGGGTCTGGATGGCTTGCCATCGTTGATGGAATTCTGAACTATACCAGAGGATTCTAAAGGAAAATATCAAGACATCTATCCATGAACTGAATCTCAAGAGACAGTAGGTCATGCAGTAGGACAACGTTCCTAAACATAAGTCATTCTACCAAAGAATGGTTAAAGAAAAATAAAGTGAATGTTCTGGAATGGCCAAGTCGAAGTCCTGACCCCAATCCAACCGAAATGATGTGGAAAGACCTGAAGTGAGCAGTTCATGTGAGGAAACCCACCAACATCCAAGAGGAATAGGCTAAAATTCCTCCAAGTCTATGTGCAGGACTGATCAACAATTACTTGCATGATTCACCTACTTTTGCCACATGCAGATGTTATTGAATTATTTTTTTTTTCAATACATACATGACCAAATATAATAATTTTTGTATCATTTGTTCCACCAAGGTTTTCTTCATCTACTTTTAGGACTTGTTTGAAAAACAGATGGTGTTTTAGGTCACTTTCATATGAAAAAATGTAAAGGGTTAAAAAGCTTTCAAGCAGCATTGTGCACGGTAAGAGGCACAGCTGCCAATATGTGTACTGTTACAGTCCCATCCACTGCAATAAATGGCTTCTGCCTTTTCATAAGTATGAGGTCAAATATGTATGTTTTTAGAATTCTCTGAGACTATGTGCGTGAAATATTTTTCCTGGCTGGCTTAACTGGCGGTTTCTGTTTTCGTTTGGTTAATCAGTTTAGTAGGATAAGCAGATCATATTACAATATCAATGGTATTTTTTTTAACTGAAATCAACCTTTTTTAAATGTTGTCTTTGTAATATAAATGACATCCAATTCAACATTTTCTGTGACAAGTGAAATGCCCACAATTCACAAAGTGGTCTCCTCTTTATTCCCATGTAGTACCTTTCGTCGTCCACTGCTGTGCTAAGCCAGCAGCAGCATGGCAGGTGCTTCGGTGAAGGTGGCGGTGCGCGTGCGCCCCTTCAACTCGAGGGAGATTGGCAAAGACAGTAAATGTATCATTCAGATGACTGGGAACACCACCAGTGAGTACGCTTCCAAGCTGTGGCTCATCTTTTTGGATGGATGGTATTGAAGCTTTGCACATGTGTCATCTGTTTATTGTGACATTTATACCGGGCAAAATGACTCGTTATTTTTTTTACGTTTTTTCTCCTCTCCTGTCCCACTAGGGGTTTCTTAGTATGTAGAAAAGTCTATGACTGACACGTCTCCCACCTGTCAATCCCTTAACAAAATGTGTGACTGGCCAAATATATTAGCAGTAACAAATGTGACCGACATATTTCCAGTGAGCTACATTTAAATTGATAAGTACAAATTAATCTTGAATTCTTGATCTAAAAATCACTATAAACATTAAATTGTGCAACCATGGGGTTTAGATGTGAAGCCCTGGACAGGCTGCTTTAAAAAAAGATGAAGCTGCAGGGAAAAAAAATTGGTCTGAAGAACATTATAGTTGGTATAATGCTAGTTTGTGGTCTTTTTTTCAGCAATTATCAACCCAAAGCTACCTAAAGAGAATAAAAGCTTCAACTTTGATTACTCCTACTGGTCTCACACCTCAGTAAGTAACTGTGAAACATAATCCTTATGCTAAATATTCAACATGGTAAGGTTTATATCTTACTGTTATATAACTGGCCTATATGTTAGGTGACTTTCATCATTTTCTTAATTCTTTCTGCCATAACACTGTTTGTTCTTGAAGCACAATTAACTTATTAACTGATAAACATTGGCTGTAATCATGTGCTTTATTGCCTGCCTGAGTGTCAGTAACTACCTGTGTTATGACGATGTTTATAGGGTTTTTGTAATAGCTATTTTAACATATCAGCCCATTTCAGTTGTAGCACTTTGAGTATGACACTGACAGTGGACGGAGTCATACTGAACCATGGTTCTCTTTACAGCCAGAAGACATTAACTATGCATCCCAGCAACAAGTGTATAAGGACATTGGAGAAGAAATGCTGTTGCATGCCTTTGAGGGCTACAACGTCTGTATCTTTGCCTATGGACAAACAGGGGCTGGCAAGTCCTACACCATGATGGGCAGACAGGAAAAGGACCAGCAAGGAATCATTCCACTGGTGCGGCACTAAAAACCCCCAACACACCAATGCCAGCATGCATGATCACATAAAGTACATTCAAAAAATGAATGGAATTTAGAAATTGAAATGAAAATACCAAGCTATATGTAACATTCACAGAAAATTTGTGTAAAATGTGATATTACTGGATTTTTCTCCACTAGCTGTGTGAAGACCTTTTCACCAAGATCAATGACAGCAATAATGACAACAGCTTGTCTTATTCTGTTGAGGTAAGAGTGACCTTTATTTTAACCTTAATGGAAATTATAGTAAAATTCTGATTGCCTTATTAACTCAATTTGCCCCTGCTTGCAGGTGAGCTACATGGAGATTTACTGTGAACGAGTAAGAGACCTGCTGAACCCCAAGAACAAGGGCAATCTGCGTGTTAGAGAGCATCCTTTATTGGGACCCTATGTTGAGGACCTCTCCAAACTGGCTGTCACCTCCTATAATGACATCCAAGACCTTATGGACTCCGGAAATAAAGCCAGGTAGTAGGGTTCATATATGCAGGATTCTTTCAAAAAAGTTAAAAAATGTATTGCACCCTCTTCCATTGCTCCAAGGTCCAGTTCCTTGTGTGCCTAATGTGTGCTTTCGAAAATAGATAGGTGTCAGCATGGGCATTCTCTCCGGCTTGCGGCCAGGGAGCCCCACGCATAGCAGGACTCAGTACCCCATGTGCCGTGAAATGTTACTCCCGTTCTTCTGTTGGTTTGTACAAGACGTGAAAGCCTTTGTTTACATCCCACATCGATGAGTCCTGGTCTCCCAGTACCCTGTTGGAGGTTCATGGTCTTTCCCTAATTGGAGCATTCTCTGTAGATACTGACCATGGCTAACCATGAGCACCCCGCAAACCTTGCCGTTTTGAAGATGCTATGACCCATCTAGCCATAATGATTTGACCTTAGTCAAGTCACTCAGACCTTTATCCCTGCCCATTTCTTCTGCATTGAGCAAGTCGATTACGGCCCTGTTTACACTTGGTTTAAAACACGTTTTGCGCCATCAGATCAGAAGTTGACAGCAGAGACACAATGCCATTTACACCGTTGTCTATCATTCATCTCCATGATGTCCAGCTGACCACTTATGTCTTGTAATGTCCAAGATGCATTAGCTTTTCTTCTACAAAAGATGTGGTCAAAGACCACCTTGGCAAGTGATTTGAATGATCCGATCCCAGTTCATCTTGATGGTCATTCACACTTGTATTTACCGCTGTCTGCTTGCCATCTGATCACCCGAGATGCATTTTCAAACCAAGTGTAAACAGGGCCTATGAGTACCAAATGTTACTTGCTATCTAATATATCCCAGACCTTGACTTGCATAGTTTTTACTAGACAACATTATTTTCTCCATAATGAGTGGTTTGTTTTGACTCATCAGTGTACTTTATAAACGGAGTGCAGGTCCCCTGTGTTGAGTCTCTTGTACCCTTATGTTTTAAATTTTTTTAGTTTAGAAATAAGGAATATCATAAGTATTACAAAGTGCACTTCATTAGTATTTTGTCGATTTTTGACTAAAACGATACATCTTGTCAGTGCCAGAGCAGTGTTTTGTATTCTCAAAAAATTCCATAGTTATCTATGGGTTTTTCCATTACTATGAAAGGAACACAATTTGTGGAATGTTTCAATATCCAACATATGGGGTAAATACTATGGCCAGAATGCCTGTCAGCATGTGTAGCTGGGCTTGATAAGCAAGACAATTGCTATAAAGTCTATAGCTTATAGACACGTGCAACCTCACACAAAGTTAATACTAATATTAGGAAAGTTAGATTAAGATTAGACTAAACTGGAATTTGGTCATTTTGCTTTGCTGATAACATCAACCTGTATCTTTTGTGTTCAGGACTGTGGCTGCTACCAACATGAATGAGACCAGCAGTCGTTCTCACGCCGTATTTAATATCATCTTTACACAGAAGCGGCATGATGTGGAGACTGAGAACAGCTCTGAGAAAGTAATGGTTCAGTTCTTTCTCGCATTTGTTCATTATTACTGTGTTATTAATTATTGATGGTTTAGAAATTTTAGATCAGTTTTCTTGCTTTTAAGTCTAACTGTGATTATTAAAGACTTTGTATAATGTTTAATAGATTTGTAGCAGTGTGGAGACTAATAACCTTTTAATATTGCTTTTTAATTGACAAATTAAGATATCAAAATAATACATAATACATGCCCAGTAGGACCATAAAAATGTTAAAAGTGAACATGAGGATTAACTAAGGTACTTAAGCGTTAAATGCAAGATAAAGATCCTTAGTTGCCAATCAAAATGCCATGAATGTTTTTCATTCAAGCTTGTACACTACACTCATAAACCGTTTTCCTAGTCGAAAGCATTATCATTAGTGCAGTTAATGTCTGGTGCATTGGTCAATTTCCGTTGTAGGTTAGCAAAATCAGTTTGGTGGATCTGGCTGGGAGTGAGAGGGCTGATTCCACGGGAGCCAAAGGCACCAGGTTAAAGGTAAACTAGTACTCTGATATTAATCTAACCACTGTTCCAGTTCCTGAAAACATAACATTACTCCAAAATATATTGCTGTGTTGACTGAATATTTTATTTTATTTTTTTCATTTTCAGGAAGGAGCAAACATAAATAAGTCTTTGACAACACTGGGGAAAGTTATCTCTGCTTTGGCTGAAGTTGTAAGTATTCTATCTTAGCCTTTAACATTCTTTCAGTTTCGTTACTAGCCGATGTTTGATCAAGTAGTTTTTCTAAATGATTAATAATCATTATACGTATTAATAACAGTGATAATAATTTAATTTTTGTTGTTTCCAGGATTCTGGACCAAATAAGGTATTTTCATTGCTTTCATATTATATTTTCTGGAATTTCTGGAATGTTCATTAAATGTTTGTTTTTTTCTGGAATTATATATATTCCAATTATATATATATAAATATATATACAGAACAAGAAGAAAAAGAAGGTGGAGTGCTTCATTCCATACAGAGATTCGGTGCTCACCTGGCTTTTGAGAGAAAATTTGGGTAATACATGTTTCATTTCAAGATTTTTTAAAGCCATTGATAAATCTGAAATCTAATATTTGATCCATTCTCGGCATATTTCATAAAATGCCATTATTTGATTGATGAATGATAGAAAATAGGTTTGGTTGGCTTTTTGCCTTTCGTACCTTTCAGGGGGAAACTCTCGAACTGCTATGGTCGCGGCTCTCAGTCCTGCAGACATCAACTATGATGAGACACTGAGCACCTTACGGTAGGGCCAAGACATTAAAGAATGCACAATGATACAAAATCCTTCAACAGTTTCTGTGTAGACAGATAAATGACTTTTATTACCATAAACTAGTACTGTATTTACAGTATATAAATAAAACAAAACACACAGTTTTCTCTAGTTCTTTTGGAGATGTTCCACTCATAGCTGAATGGGCATGAGAGACTGTTATCAGAGGGTGTACTTGTACTTCACCCAATTTCCTAGTACCATGCCCTCCCCACTCCCCCACTGGTCTGAGCTAACTTTGCACTTAACCATCATGGTCAGAGCACGCATTCGTAATCACAGTGTGACTTTTTGCAACAAGTGCAGAATTGTGCAGAATTGTGTTGCATGGGATACTAGTACTGAAAAGGTACCATGGTACAGCATTTTTGAAAGCTGCTTAGTAATGCATTTTTTTAGTGCCAGTACTAATTACACTATTACGGATATCGCTAACCGATCTCTGACAAACAATATCTCTAACCGAACCATGGACTCAGTATGTCTGAACCACTGCCAAAACTCAATTACAATATTTCCCCAATGATAGGCTGTGGCTTATACATTAATTGTACAAGCCTGCGTATTGGGTGTGGCTTGCTTAAATGGGGCAGCCTATCTAAAAACATGAAAA
>JAODKM010000032.1:10998275-11014281 GCA_026780845.1 Petrocephalus sullivani | reverse complement strand
TTGCTAAAAGTATAATTCAGTGCACAAAAAGACGACATACACAAATGATTCGGTGAATTTCGATGTTCATAGATAAAGTTAAAATAAGTAAGTGCACAGTTCGAAAATCGTATGAACTATGAATTGTCCAGTAGACTAAAAAATTATGTGAATTAAGAATGATGCCAACTGCGACCTGGTAGGCTTGTAGATGGATGAATTCCGGCTTTGCGAAAACCGTTCTGAGGTGTGTTTCCCAAAAGCTCCCGTTAGCAACTAACATAGTTGGACTCATTTAGTTGCATGGATCTAACTATGTAAGCGGCTAACGTAGTTAGCAACTGTGCTTTTGGGAAACGCACCCCTATATGCTTTCTGGTTTCATGTTGTTCCAAGCCAAACGCTTGACTGTACATCGCACGTCGCTGCCGGCCAAACGGAGTGAATGTATGCAGTACAGGGGCGGCCAAATTAGATACTTTTACTTCAGATTGGTAAATTGAGTAACGTCGAAGCTAATAACATGGGGCGGCTTATCTTAGAGTTTTAAAACATAAATGAGCATTTTCTGTGGCTTATAGAATGGGGTGGCCTATAATGCCAGGCAGCTTATCGTTGGGGAAATACAGTAAACCTTATGTCAGAATCGCATGAGTCATGCTATACATGAATACTAAAATGTCAGCTTGTTAAGTATGATCGCCTTAGCTTCAAGTCAGTGATCTATGCTATATTGCCTAAACTATTGAGACACCCCTCCAAATAATTAAATTCGGGTGTTCCAATCACTTCCATGGCTACAGGTTTATAAATTCAAGCATTCAGTCTGTTTCTGCAAGCATTTGTAAAAGAATGAGTCGTTCTTAGGAGCTCAGTGAATTCAAGCGTGGTTCTGTGATAGGATGCCACCTGTGCAATAAGTCCATTTGTGAAATTTCCTCAGTACTAAATATTCCACGATCAAACATTTGTAGTACAGTGGTCCCCCACTATATCGCAGTTCAGATTTCGCTGTCCCGGCTACTCACAGATTTTTATTTGGAACATAAATGATAATTATCTGCTTAACATCATTTTAGCGCAGCTGTGATGTAATAATTCTCCAACACAGCTCGATCCTCTCTGCTGCAGCGCGAGTCCACACTGACAGAACACTGCGTACACCATCTGAGAGCTGGCGTGGGATTAGACCGTACACCCGTTTTTCTGCCATATGCATGCTTAATACATGAGGGCCAATGTATGGGAAGTTTTTTACGTTTATTTTTTTTATGTATGAGCAGATGAACAGAAAAAAGCAGTAGAAACTTCTGTAATCTTCATGGGCACTTCTGTGACCTGTTCACTATTTTTTTACAGTGGAGATTAATGGTGATGTGTTTTCTTTCTTTTTCAATTGTCTTCAGTGCCATCTCAAAATTCAAATGACAAATCAAGTCCATACTGACCCCCCTGTCACCCCTAGCCCACCTTACAAAATTTTTCGCAACACAGTTTTGCGGGGAAAAAAATGACACGATTGGTTAATGTACAGTGTACTTGAGTGCATGTGTGTGTCAATCGCATTATTGATGTCTGGCATTCTTGATGTCTGTGTTTCGTACCCGGGCATGGTTAGTGATCACATTACATCTGAACTGCGACAGAGTCCGACTAATCGTGCTTGGGCTCACCTCTCCTGGTCGGTACAGACTGCTTGGTGGTACGGACGCGAACGGAGTGATCGCACTACTCAAACAATGGGGGGCAAACATGCTGAAGCACAGTACGGATTGGCTGTTGTGAGTACATCCTGAGTTACTTCCCTCCCTTTCTTTGTCCTCTCCGGCTGCAGGTATGCCGACCGAGCCAAGCAGATCCGCTGTAATGCGGTAATAAACGAGGACCCCAACAATCGTTTGGTGCGTGAGCTCAAAGAGGAAGTGTCTCGACTGAAGGAGCTTCTTTATGCCCAAGGCCTTGGAGATATTATTGAAAGTAAGAACAATGTTGTGGTGGTGCAGTGTCTTCTACGCTTGACGCATGACCATTGTGAGAGAGACATCCGAACAGAGATTCCCTTCCATGCCCATACCTACCATTCAATTCAATTCAATTTATTTTATATAGCGCCCTTCACAACAGAGTTGTCCCAGGGCGCTTTACATGGGTGTGTTAGGATACATTACTATATGCAAAGCAAAACACAGTAGAAGAGAGAGAATGAAATACACAGAATGAAAGAAAGAAAGCCAACTGGCAACGGAGGAGAGGAACCAAAAACTCCCAAGCAGGGAGGTCCAAGGTCAACATCACAGAAAAAGAAAGAGTGAGCTTTCAAGCTCAAAGTGAAAACTGTTTGGTTTAATATTTAAAAATGTTCCAGTAAGCTGTGTGAGGCCTTTTCTCTGTGGAAGTATTTGTAATCTCTGCGTTTTCGATTATCTACAATGCCTTGATTACCTGCAATTATTGAATTTTAAGTATTTAGAAACTGGGAAAATACCAAGCATCAGAGAGCACATTTCTAAGCATGTTGGGTTACAAGATATATTTTGGGTTATAAGTTCATATTTCACATAACATTATTCTCTCTTTTTCTTTTTCTTAGCGTATCGAGGGCCAGGCACAGAGATTGCTGGTTTGAAATGTTCGTTCTATAGTGCTTTTATGCTTTGCAGCTTATATAATTTACTTCCGCGGGACTCTGCAGCACCATAGTCTAAATATGCTAGAATGCGATCATGACACTCAGGGATTACTTTTTGACTTTCATGATACAGAGCCTTATATGCATATGTCACCATCATCACATTCTCTTAATTAAACAGGTAGGGACTGTTCACCGGAACTGTGAATTAAAATTGCCAGTTAAAACTTATGTCACATTTTTGGCAGTTCAATGTTTTATTGTCTTTGAATTTCATTGTGAAGTAAAATTAGACAGATGCCAGGTTCCCTAATTATATAGGTCAGGCTGCAGTACTCAGTATGTCGTTTAGTTTGATTTGCAGTCTGTTGTGGGGCAAGGAGACAAAGTCACAGACCAGTAGTCTTTGAGGGGGCGATTTATGAAGGTGGATCTGTAACGCTGTGACAGTCCATGTGGGGCAGTCACCTTCTAGTCTTCTCCTTGAAGGTAGGCAATGGAGGGCATCTCCTAATCCAAAAATGCTTATGTCAGCTATATTTTAATCCTGAGCATTTAAGAAGAGCATTGCATTTATCAACAGGTGTCCGATTCATTTAGCAAAATCTTCACCTACAAGCAAGAAAAACATTCTGTTCAATTAAATTTTATTTTTGGACAAAATGACAAAATTTAAATTTATATAGTACAAGTGTTAAGATTTCAGTCTCTATGCGGGGGCAGGCAGGTGCTGGCACGTAGATGCTTGTGCTGCTTCTGATGGCAGGATGAACAGTGGTACAGCAGCGGGGATGGAAGGAGTGACATCACAGGAAGTAGAGGCATTGTAGGCAGCAGGGTAGGCAGAATATCTTGATATTCTTGGGTTTCCAGGCAGCACAGCCCAGAAGGGGTGGGAGGAATAAGAAATAGTGCATTAGCCAAAGTAGGGGAGACTAGAGGCAGTGCGAACAGATGGGTGAGTGTAATGTGTAAGCTCCAGGAGATCTTGCAGCATAAACGAGAGGTAATGACAAGTGGGAAGACAGGCATGGGGAGTCCCTGAACGTCAGCACTCCAATTCCACGAGGGAGTATCAAGTTAGTGTGACTTTTCAGTTCATCCAAAGCCAATGGTAGCGATCCCCACCCAGCTCTGCACCTCTCATTGTAGGCCTGATTGGGTGTGAGCACTTAGCTAGAGCTAGAACTAAATTCCCCATATGCTAGACTAAATTGGTGTGTTTTAAGACTTGAATATCGAGAGTGAGCCTGAATCTCGCTGGATGACCATTCCACAGCTGCGAAACTAGAGAATTGAGTATAGAGAATAGAGAATGCTCTGCAGGCTGCCGTAGGTCTTTCTACTTTAGGTACTAATAGATATCCTACTCCTTGAGATTGAAGCAGGCGAGAAGTTGTAAGAGACCAGTAGACCTCTAAGGTATTCTGGTGCAAGCCCATTCAAAGAATTGTAGGTTAATAGCAGTATTATGTAGTCAATCCTAAACTTGACTGGTAGTCAGTGAAGGGAGCATAGGACATGGCTAATGTGATCAAAATTTTCAGTTTTTATAAGAAATCTGGCTGCTGCATTTTGTACCAGCTGAAGTTTATGTAAGGATCCAGATGGACAACTCGATGTATTAGTTTTTCTGTATCATGAAAGAAGAGCATCTTCCGAAGCTTGGCTGTTCCGTAGATGGTAGTTCTGGTAATACTTCTTATGTGAGCGTCGAAGCACAGGTCAGAATCTACCAGAACAACAAGATCTCTGACTACTGTTGAGTAGGAAGGCCACCAAGGTTGAGTTTTTCAACTGGTCTTGGAACCTTAAACAACCACAGGTGATGATCAGAAGCTGCTTTGCAGGAAAGGCTAAGACTGGCAAAATAAATATTTCAGACGAAGACCTACGGTCCAAACTAAGAGCAGGCGGCAGGCTAAGATTTAGCCTATTTGTACTCTGGTGCTGCTGGGCTGTTACAGTGTTTCTCTGGGTCAAATACTGTGGCTTTAATTTCTGTTGGACACAGAGTGCATGTGCTTGGTCTCACTAAGTTGCCCATTTCCCTTAGAGATGTAGCTACAAGAGGCGGAAGTCTAGATGCGAGGAAATGCCCTTTCACGCCTTTCCTTAAGCTGAAACATGATTTATATTTACAATTTGCAAGTCACAGCAGGAAAACAATATAATTCAAATAACTGAAACATGTTACTAAAAGGGAGGAATTGCCTTGACTTGGCTGGACTAGAAGAACATTCACCACATAATCAGTCTACAATACCATTCTTGTTTGAAAGGAACCAGTGCAGTGATTTCACTAAGGTAATGGCACTTTCAGTAGCAGTTCATGATGTAATGTGACTTGGCAAATTTGGATTCTCTCATCCCACTGGGCATCTGAGTGACCCCACCATCCATTTAAGATCACTGTCCTGCTTTGCACATCCCTTGTACCCATAGATAAATTGCTGGAGTTTTGTTGGAGGCTCACAATGGATCTGAGACCCACACAAGACTCAGATAAAATGAATATATAGTATTAGGGGGGATGTTGTGCCTTAGGGGTTAGCATTGCAGCCTGATGCATTTCTTTTCTTTTTACAGAGTTCCGTGTCGCCCTTGTGTTCACACAGCTTCCCACGGAGTTGTGTATCAAGCTGTGATTTACGGATGACGATACGTGACATAATCATAAATAAATAAATCATTAGAAAAATAAATGTGCTTAATTTTGCATTCCAAAGGTTTATAGAAAAATACATTTATTCCAAAGGTTTATAGAATTTATTTTTCAACAGATTTTTTTAATCCAATGATTAATTTTTGAATAGTTTTTTATTCCAATGATTTTTTTTTTAGCCCTAACATTTTTTCTAAAGCATTATTATTTATGATTGTCACTTTTCATCCTCCATAGTGATCTTCTTAAAAAATAATAACTGGCATCTAAAAAGCGCTTAAATACCAATTAAAATTTAAAAATCAATACTGGTCAATTTTACAGACAGCAGGTAATTGTAGCATGGCACATTATGTTGAGCAGTACAACCAAAGCTTACAGCTGTCTATTGCTGCTGTAAAACTGCAAATTTTTGGAAGAGCTCTGAAATCTAGTATTTGGATAATGTACTTTTAATGTACTCATCTGAATAGTGATACAATTGCATATGAATCTTTAAAGATTTGTTCCTTATAATATGCCTTATAATTTGCCCTGGGAAGCCATACTTCAATCATGCATCAGTAAATTGCATGAAATATTTATAAGTGACAATATATACTGGTTGGTAAGGATTTCAGGGAAACATTTCAGGGAGATCATTACAACAGTTCAAAATAGTAGCAGTAAAAATAGTACGAAGTTCTATTTTGTAAAAAATGGCACTATTACCAATATCTTGACTATTTGTTCTTGTGTTGAATGTTGCTTTTTCTCTTACATATACTTCTCAGTGAATAGTGCACTAGCAGTTCTATATTTAGACGCCCCTTATTGGTCTTTTCTTTGGAACATAATGGTGTGCTTTATTACAGAGCGGTGTGTTTTTCAGATCAATCTAAATCTCTCCTTTTTTCTTGCTTTTTTATTCTTTTGTGTGTTACTCTTACCTCTTCTCACTCTCCCGGCTCTCTTTCTCTATCCCACTGACACTTCTTCTCACAGATTTATCCAGTTACAAGAACAATAACAGTAATCACCAAGCTGTCAATCAAAGGGGTGATCTCTCCACAGTGACCAATGCCATGACTGGGATGAGCCCCTCTCCATCCCTCTCCGTCTTGTCCAAACAAGCTGGATCCATTAAGAGCCTTCATGACCGCCTCATGTTCAGCCCAGGCAGTGAGGAGACCATTGAGAGGCTTAAGGTCTGTTGTAAAGAACTGTGTGAAATGGTGGCTACCAGTTACCTCACACCTTCATGGTTGGGAATTTGAATGACATGCAGTTTAAATTTCCCATTGTTTCTGATTGATTGTGATTGATGTGTGCCTACCCTGTGAGAGAATCTTGTTGAGGTGTTTCTCTGCCTTATGCACTATGCTACCAGATAAAGGCTGTAGGACCCTTCACTGAAAGAGATATTGATAACTAATGAATTAATAATTCAAAATTTTCCTGAATTTTTTTTTCAGGAAACAGAAAAAATAATTGCCGAGCTCAATGAAACTTGGGAGCAGAAGCTTCGTCGCACAGAGGGCATTCGAATGGAACGGTTAGTTCACACAATGCAATGCAATACAAGGTGCCATCTCCAGTAAAAATTCCAGTGTATCTACAACATGCAATATGTTATGCATCAAGCTTATTTGACACGTGCAAGGCCTAAACACAGAGAAAACATCGGGATGAAATATGTACTTGAATGTCATACGAAGAAAATAAAATATAAAAGAAGATATATAAAAAATATAACATAAGTACAGTAATATATATATATATATATATATAAATGGTGCAATGGCAAAAGTATAGTTTGTATACAGTCTATTAAGACAACTAATGTCTAGTATGACAACTATATTGTCGAATAGTTTTGAACAATTACAGCGCAGTGCTAGTTAAATGTAATCAGAGATGTGTGTGCCATCGAAGTAACGAAACTGGGTTATGTGCAGTAACAGCTTGTGATAATAGTAGCTGGTTTTCCCAGAGAGGCTCTCCTGGCAGAAATGGGTGTGGCCATGCGAGAAGATGGAGGCACAGTTGGGGTCTTCTCACCTAAGAAAGTAAGCTAACCTGCAAAATGAATGGCTTGATTCTTTTTCATGCTGATCTTTATGTACTGAAGCCAAGTATGGTAATTATTCACGAAACCTGCATAGTACAACATAGCCCTGGTAGTGTTGCATAAGCCAAGAGCAGCAAGAGTCACAAAGTGAAATGCAAAGGCAGTTGATTGCTCTTGCCGAGTAACTTAAGCGTCAGCTCTGCAGTAATAAGCAGGTTATTGGTCTTAGGCGCAATATAAAAGGAATCTTGTTATTTTCACAAAACCATTTCATATTCATATAACTATAAAGCAGTATAATAGAACCATGCTTAATAGGTAACTTTTTGTTATTTATGAGTTTACAAATGTATTTCTAATGCAATAGCTATTTCAATACTATATTTAAATAAAGAACTATAGCAGATTTATTCTGAGATCCATGGAATATTTTAATAGTCTTTTAAAATCTATATTATTAGCTAAATTTTAATTTAACGGAATTAAGGATGCAAATGCTATTGGAATATGAGTAATTGTGGTCTCCTGACAATAGTGTACTATGAATGAGTTGGAAGAAGTATGGATGCATGGAAAAAACTTAACCAGAAGATGTACTATAAGCAATATATTAGCCCTAGCCGAGTATCACCACTGTAACTGGCATTTACCAAATAAGTTCAAAACATAATCGTAATATGTTTTATTATTGTTTGTTTTTTAAACTGTGTCTGAAATCTAGGCTAGAAGGATAAACTGAAAGCTGGCTTGTAAATCTTTATCTTAATTGCTTTGTCTGCAGCCTAAGCCTACTTCCCCAACAGAAATGATAATTGCCAGTTAGTGACTGTCAGATATTGACATTGGATTACTTGTCTGATGTAGTTTATTACCGATAATATTATCCTGTCACCCAGTCTTATTAGTGAATACCACAAAGCACACTGAAATCTCTTACTTTCTTTGGGGAAAATGAAGGTATGTGTGACGGTCAGTGTAATGGATTGTGATGAACAATTTTGATAAAGAATGAAAGCATGTTGTTACATTTCAGTGAAAAACAAATTATTTTTAAGTGGAGCTATTAACACAGGACAGAATTTCAGTGGACACGGACTTTTGTACTTTGTCTAGAAAAATTGTTATAAAGGCAGAATTTCGATTTGTAGACGCCGCATTTGGTGAACCTCAATGAAGATCCACTAATGTCAGAATGCCTCCTTTACTACATCAAAGATGGAATAACCAGGTAAGACCCACAACTAATACTATGAATAATTACAGTAAGCAAAACTATTGAATCCAAGAGAAATGAGAATTGCTGAAAGCCATCCATCCTTGCCTTCATCTGTCCATCTATAACCAATTAGCCAGTACACAGTTGTGGTGCTTCTCAGGAAAACCAGAGCACAAGGCTAGGGAATACCTTAGGATGCCAATGTATCACTGAAACACATGCAATTCAGCAAAGTCATTTAGAAAAAAACTTCAGAATTACTCAGTCAATTTGTTAGTACTTAGCAGAGATTGGATTTGCATCTGCAAGTAGATTGTGCCCAGTTCTTGTATGAAAGTCTATTGAAAGAGCAGCTGGGATTATTCATAAGAAGGATGAACGTTTTTCTGCTGTTTGTCTTATTAGTAACTGTATGTTTTGTTGATGCCTCGTCAGGGTGGGACGTGAGGATGCCTGTAGGCGCCAAGACATTGTCCTGAGTGGACACTTTATCAAGGATGAACACTGCACTTTCACCAGCACCCTTGGTCCTCTTGGAGAAAGTGAGCTTCCTTGGAGTCTTCAGGAGTTTTGTACTTACTACCAAGTTGCTTTGGTCGAGGACTGCTCTTTTCAGGAGTTTGAGAATGTGCTATCGCTGACCATGCTTTGCCTTTCTGAACAATAGCGGTCATTCTGGAGCCGTGTGAGGAGGCAGAGACCTATGTCAATGGCAAAAGAGTGACGGAGCCCACTGTTCTCCGATCAGGTGGGTCACCAGCTCATCTAGCAACTTGGTGAACCAGGCGGCAAAAAGCTATGCAGCCCAAACGTGCGGAGTTGAAAGACTCTGCATGGTCGTGTATCATGCACTTCTTCCAGGAAACCGCATCATCCTGGGGAAGAGCCATGTGTTCCGCTTCAACCATCCAGAGCAAGCACGGCAGGAGCGTGAGCGTACTCCCTGCTCAGAGACCCCGGTGGAACCTGTAGACTGGGCCTTCGCACAGCGGGAACTGCTGGAGAAACAGGGCATTGACATGAAGCAGGAGATGGAGCAGAGGTGTGAAAGACTCATAACTAAATAAAACTGAATTGTAGTTTAAAGCACAATAGTAAGTAACTAAGCAAAGAACATCTTGTAGTGATACTCCCTGCTTTTTTCTCTGCAGGCTACAAGAACTCGAAGACCAGTATCGCAAGGAGAGAGAAGAAGCTAACAATCTCCTGGAACAACAGAGATTGGTGAGTCTTATTCAAGCATGCGATAGAGATATATCTTGTAACTTAGTTCAAATCACAGGCCTAAAAAGATTTCACTCAAGAAAAACTTTTAAATGTGAATAGTTCTTTTTATTAATATTTATGAACACCACAAAAACTTTCCACAAAAGTAGCAAAAAAATGTTCATAAAACCTCTTGAGGCCATAATATGAAGACAGTACAGCGGAAAGAATCTGTGCACTGATCTTTTACGAAGGCAGTGATCCAGTGCGGTGAGTGGCACTGAGGTGTTTTTTCTGCACTGCAGTGAAGTCACAGGACTCGACGCGGCTTCACATGCGGCTGTCTGCAGCCAAAACCCATCACCTTGTTCCATTCCAGCTATACTCTCACCTTATTATCAAATAACGTTTGCTTTAAACAGAGATTTAAGTATTAGAAATGATTAAATTAAAACAAATTACCATAAAAAATATATTTAATTAAATTACAAAAACAAGAAAAATACTAAAAATATGTTTTGTGAAAAATGTTGCTGACAGAGAAAATTGGTTTTCATTTTTGAATTCAGCAAAAATATATAAAAATCACATGAAATAATCAAACAGTTTTTTCAGTGTATACCTGGGCTTAGTTCCGAAAGAACTAAAAAACTAAAATATACTAAAAAACTAAAAAACTGTCTTTCAGGATTATGAGAGTAAGTTAGAGGCACTTCAGAAGCAAGTAGATGGATATTACCCAGAAGTCATTGAAGAAGACGAACCAGAAGAGGAAGGTAATGTGGTTTTATCTGGAGTCTGTGGACATAGAAAAAGGAGCTTGACGCTCAGGCTGTCACCCTTAATCTCACCTGGAGAAGTGGTGGGAACATGGCGATGATGGTTTGTGCTTCTGCTTATTTTTTGCCGGTCCTTCATACCACTAGAAGTTGTGAGCACTATTAATACTGTGTGATAAAGTCAATTCAGGAGGCATTTATTGGGCATTTTATAGTTCACTGGACGGAGCAGGAAATGGATCTTGCACTTTGGGCTTTCCGCAAGTGGAAGTGTTACCAGTTCACATCCCTGAGAGATCTGCTATGGGGGAATGCCGTCTTCCTGAAGGAAGCTAATGCTATAAGCGTGGAACTAAAGAAAAAGGTGAGGTGATTACAAACTGTGTAAGATGGGCAACCCTAGTCTTTCCAACGGAGAGATAAAACACTAGATTAGGTCTAGAAGATCTAGATTAGGGAATACTGTCATGTGACTGATGCATTTGTTAATAATTATGGGAATACTCTGTCATGTGACTGATGCATGTGTTCATACTCTGTCATGTGACTGATGCATTTGTTAATAATTATTGGAATGCCCTGTCGTATGATGCACGTGTTAATACTCTGTCAGGTGACTGATGCTTGTATGAATACTCTGTTATGTGACTGATACATGTGTTAATAATTATGGGAATACTCTGTCATGTGACTGATGCATGTGTGTGGCCCACAGGTCCAGTTCCAGTTTGTGCTGCTGACAGACACTCTGTACTCCCCGCTGCCACCTGACCTGCTGCCTCCCGATGCAGCTGAAGAGCGCGAGAAGCGGCCCTTCCCCCGCACCATCGTGGCGGTGGAGGTGCAGGACCTAAAAAATGGGGCCACTCACTACTGGACCCTGGAGAAGCTCAGGTATAAAAAACAAAGAAATTAAAGCTGAAAGGAGGAACACTTTATAAAACTGTGATAAAATATATACCATTTGAACATTTTAAATATAGAATAAAATTTGTAAAATAAGGCTGGCTATTGATATTCATATTTAATTTGGATAGACAAATCTAGCTTTGGGTAGATCAGTATGTTGGGTACCACTTTACTTAAAGTAGTCTTTATACTACATCATACATACCTTCCTTAGGCATTATAATGCATTTATAAAGTATTTTTAACCTGGCTACAACTATTTATAAAAAGACAGAACACTTTATAGTTATGTGTATTATGCATTATGAATGCTCTTGAAGGTCTCATCTATAATGCACCTTCAAAATTCAGCACAAAGCATCCTTAATTCTTATACTGACCATTATAATGCATTATGAAGGTATTTATTGTGCATAATAGACAAGAACTTCATAGAGCATTCATTATGCATGAGAAACACAGCTATAATGTGTTATGCCTTTTTATAAATATTTATCCTACATGTAGTATTACAGCTTGTATCTTGATGGAACAATCTATTGGGAAGACGAGCTTGTGGTTAAGGTCGACCTGTATTTTCCAGTCCTGGGCCGGGTCAAGGAGTGAGGTGTCTTGCCAGTGTTTTCAGCGGACATTCACCTGGTCTCACAAATAGGGTGGTGCTTGGAAGTCCATACATCAGAAGAGGGAGGGCGTTGGTGGTAGTTCTCCTTTCCTCTAGGATGCTAGCCAGCTGGCGCAGGACTTGGTTGTGCCTCCAGGTGTAACAGCCTTGGGACAAGCTGGTTTTGCAACATGTCATGATGTACCTCAATGTTGCTGGTGTTTGGCAGAGCGCACATGTAGGGTCTTCTCCTCCCCATTGGTGTAGGTTTTTTGGAGTTGGAAGGACATCATAAGTAGCTCTGATGATGAAACTGAGTCTGCTTCCTTCCGTTTCCCAAAGATCTCTCTAGGTGAGCTTACGATGTTCTAGGTTTGCCCACCTGGTCCACTGTCCCTGTTTGGCCTGTGAAACTGCCTTGGCACCCCTTTCTGCATCCTCTTGGCGCCAAACTTACTCAATCACCAGCTTCCTTCTCTCAATAGGTGTAGCCTTGTGCCAAGTTGGTCGACTTGTGCTAAATCCAAGTCCCACTCTTCCCTGTTTTACTTGCCCTACGATTTTGCTTGGTGCACAGCCTCTGATGGAGTCCATTTCCACCCAGTTACTAGTCTGGGTGCAGTTGCCCGTATTGCTGCATCATGAGACTGGCAGTTCCAGAGCACCACGTCCATACAAGCCGGTAGTACAGAGGCACTGCGGGAGTTCAAGCCATTCCTTAATGTTGGAACTGACGGTCCTCTCCAGTTTCTCGACTTTGGTGATTGGGACCTCATAGACCGTTAGGGGCCACATTAGACGGGGGAGAAGTACAAACTGCAGACACCACAGTTTCAGCTTGCCAGGAAGCAGGGTTATGTCTATGGTGATAAGGCCTTTGATGGTTTCTTCCCTCAGTTGATTACACTGGTCTGAGTCTTTGAGACTTTGATTGTACCATCATCCCAGACTCTTGACTGGCTGCCCTGACACCATGGGAATGGGAGTGTCGCTGATGTGGAATCTCTGGTCTACAAGTTTTCTTCTGATGATGGATATGCTCCTGGATTTGGTGCGTTTAAACTTCTTACAAACCTATGTTATAACAACAACCCACTTGGAAGCCTTGATGGTCACTTCCATCGCCATGGTGAAGGCTAATGGGGAGATTGTATACCCTGCCATTATCCCCACTTCCAGTACTTGCCATGATGTTGTGTACTTTGTTGTTGTTATACAGAATTGCAAATTATGAAAGTAGTTTCAGACCAGGTTCGTGATGTTCTTTGGCACATGAAAGAAGTCGAAAGCTGCCCAGATGAGTGAGTGGGGGACAGAACCAAAATCATTAGCTAGGTCCAGGAATAAGACATGCAGGTCTCTTCCTTCCCGTTTTGCAGGTTGGATCTGGTGCAAAATGATGCTTGTGTGTTCTAAGCATCCTGAGAAGCCTGGTATCCCAGCTTTCTGCACCGTTGTGTCAATCAGGCCATTCTGTTTCAGGTAAGTTGTCACCCTTTGCGCATCAGGGCTAAAGAAGACCTTCCCTTTTACATTCAGGAGATTGATCTGCCGGAATTGGTTGATGTTTGAGGCATCCTTTTTCTTGGGTATCATTACTCCCCCTGTTCTCTGCCATGCTTTTGGGATGGTTTGCTTTATTCACACCTTCATTTGCTTCCAGAGAAATAACAAGACGTCGGGAGCATTTTTGTATAGCCGGTATGGAACTCCATTTGGTCCAGGAACTGAAGCTGCCCTTGCCTTCTTAATTGTCTTCGCAACCTCACTCCATCGTGGGGGACTATCATCCAGTAGATGTTTTGGCTGAGGTATTGGTGGCATGTCTGAAAGTATCTCCCTCTGTTCTAGTCTCTGGGAGTCTGCGTATGTTGTTTTCAGGTGGTCCTCCAGCTTCTTTTTTGGCTCCTTGGGAGACCCACTCTTCTCCGTAGAAAACAGCCCTTTGACAAATCTGAAGGGATCTTTGTGGAAGGAAGTTCTTGCCTTCTCCTTCCTCCTGCGTTGATTTCTGAGGTTTTCAGCCCTCCGCAGGCTTGCTAAGCGAACCTTAAGATCTACATGCATGATCTCAAGGGCTGTTCTCTCTTCTGCTGAAGCTTTTTTCCATTGCTTCCTCAGTTGTCACTTTCCTTGACAAGTTGCTCAATCTCTCGCTGTCTTCTGGACTTGCGTGGGGTCGGTGTATCTTTTATTCTCGGCTGTCTTAGTCCAAACCTTTCTACTCCATAGGAGTAGATCAGATCACCCATTTTCTCCAGTTTCTTCACCCCTGTTCCTTTATCCAGTCTATCCAGTATGTTCTTCAGGTCTGCATTGACCGCTGCCCATTCTCTTTTACTGCAAGATTTTGGCTACTTCACTTGTTGTCTGTGGCCTTGGATTTTCTTCTCCAACACAGATTGTGGTTGGCTACGTTCCGGGTTGTCATCTGATGTGCTTCAGTCTCTCTCAGCCACTGGGATATTGATGCTCGGTGAACTGTGGGTTGCATCCTGCCACTGAGCTTCACTCGCCTTACTTGACCTTTCTCTCAGTAAATAGTGGTCAATGCGATGTCCTGACCTTGACTCCTTCAAACACTTTATGCGCCCTTGATGTATTCTTATAAAGTATAAAAATACTTTATAATACTTTATGAATGTGTTACAATGAATTATAAGAACAGTTATTAGGCTTTATGCATATGGGCTGCATAGAAAGTGTTAGTGTTTGCTGCTTTCTCATGGTTCACTTGCCTCATGGCACTGCCAGGCAGCGGCTGGAGCTGATGCGCGAGATGTATGACCGGGCCGCAGAGGTACCCAGCTCCGCAGCTGAGGAGTGCGACAGCTTGCTGGCCAGCGGGGACCCTTTTTATGACCGCTTTCCCTGGTTCCGGCTTGTTGGCAGGTAATATGCATATTATGGGGGGAATGAGTGCTTTTACTGCAGTCGACAGAAGTAATAAGAGAAATAACAGAGGGAAAACAGGGTTCCATTCAAGCTTTATGTGTTTTAAATAATATAAAAACTTAAACAGACATTCATTCAGTATTGCATGTGCAGCAGTATACATACAAACCACATTAAAATGTCCCTAATGGGCATTAATCATCTAAGGATCTTCCCAAGTCCTGTGCTTTTGGCTTAGCTTCATGCAAGCTTGTAGCAGAGCTGTCATGTTTGTTCATCATTAATTAATCATGACACACCCTTCATCTTAAGTAGCAATGTTTGTCCATGTTTCGTACTTCAGTTGTAACTGAGTATTTTTATCACCTTAGTGTTGCCGAAAATTTCTTAATGGCACACAAAGTGTTAATTTAACATTGATAATATAAACAACACATTAAATTTTTTTATTACAGAAATCACAGACAAATCACAGACACCAGCAGAGGGGTCATTCTAAAAAGATCCCATACTAAACAAGTAGGCTGGCTAAAATAATGAATACATTTATCAGGACACTGAGTTATTATTACTACAAATAGCAAATTAACTAGCAGTAATCTTCAAAAAGATTACGCTACGATGCATGAGAATGTGGCCACCGCAGCTTTAAGAAAAGTTTACACTGTTTTGGGAATTCTGTCTGTGTGATGGCCTGTAGAAACTCATAATGTAATTACTGTGTGAGGTCATGTGTCATCCCTACTCTGTGTTTATGATATTGTAGCTGCTGTTTGACAGCTGTGTCATGGCTGTGTAGCTGATCACTCTATTCTTTTCCTACCATAGGGCTTTTGTGTATCTTAGCAACCTTCTTTATCCAGTGGCACTGGTACATCGAGTGGCCATTGTCAGTGAAAAAGGCGAGGTGAAGGGCTTCCTGAGGGTGGCTGTTCAGGCTATTTCAGGTAAATGTCTCAGGGTTTTAGTCTAAAAATATTTTTCCAAAACTAGATTTTTACGTAAGTAGATGGGTCTGTCCCTACCCAATCCGCATCGACAGTCTGATTTGTACTCATATGTACTGTGCATGCA
>JAODKM010000032.1:10980012-10992769 GCA_026780845.1 Petrocephalus sullivani | reverse complement strand
GTTCGTGTCGTTAGTGTTGATTGTAGTTGAGAATAATTGGATGGTGTTAGATCGTTGACCTAACCTGGGGGGGTATGTTCTCCCTGTGTCATTGTGGGATTTTCTCCCGTTACCCCCCCCCCCACCCCCCACCACAGTATTACCTCTATAGCTTATAGCTTACCCCACATGCTGAGGATAATTGGAGTCACCAAATTCCCCATAGGTGTCTGGTGTGTGGGTGTGCCCTGCAATGGGCTAACCCGAGCCCCCCCCCCCCATCCTGGGTTGTTCCACCCCCCATATTTTGCATGGTATAGCAGTATGAAACATTTCCTTCTTGGTGTGATTTAAAACCACTGATGGGAATAATGGCATTACAATAAATGTCGTTACTAACAGTGTTGGGGAGTAACGAGTTAAATGTAACGACGTTACGTAATTTAATTACAATTTTTTTTATTGTAATCTGTTACACTTACTAGAGAAAAAGGTTTAATTAAATTAGAGTTACTTTTGGAAATTTTCATGATTATAATTTTAGTTACATCTTAATATTGTATGCAATTGATAACTGAGACCCTTGGACGGCATGTAGCATAGATGTAGTCAACCAGACCTAAAGCAGTCTAAAGTTGACTAAATATCCTGTCATTTTCATCAACTATTACAAATATAAAATAAGATGACTAAAATACGACAAAAACTAAATTGCAATTTTGTCAAAATCAAAACAGGCTGTCAAAATTAAGACATTGTTACTTATAAATTAACACTGATGTTTATGTAACATCTTAATTTATGAAATTATTATTTGAATATTTTGTTTCCTCAGTCCTTTGCGTCCTTGTAGAAGGCAGTTTCCACGGGTTATGCCACTATCCAAACCAGGTAAGAATCAACATTTGGTTGACTCTTGAAATTTTCTGACAAAACCTTAATGTGTTTTAAAATACATTGGAAAGCTAAACATACAAAACAATACCAATTATCAAATAAAGGGAGGAAACATCTCTATTCATGAATTGTTTTTGAAAGCTAGAAGTCATGTCTGTCCAATAGGAATGCTCCATAGCTAAACTCTTATTGGAAAACCGTAACTTCTAGTTTTTGTTAACTCAGCTAACTGAAAAATCCTGCTTTGTGGAACACCCCCCGCCAAGCAATGTGAAGCGCAGAAAAGTTACCTGACAATTATTTTGTTAGTTTATTGTTTTTTTGTATGTGAGGGACCAAGTGGGTAACCTAAATGCACAGGGATTTTTTTAAGGAAAAGGGAAAACAAACAAACAGATTCTCACAAGGGGAAACAAATTAAATAGTTAAACTTAACTCATCGAGACTGTGACAAAAAATCATAAAACTCATCAAAGTAAATCCATGATTAAATCAATATTAATCAAGCAATCCAAAATGAAACACAAATCCAAATATTAAGAAAATAATTTCCTACCCCCACCCCATACCATGTCGAAGGTGTGGTGCAATTTCCTGTAATCTTTCTTAGTTAAGATTACTCTATCTGCAGTCTTTACCCAGGGGTAAGGTACCCAAAAATGATAAACCATAACTTAAATGTATTAAATTAACATTGCACAATGAATCAAAATGTGTGCACTCCCTTTGGAAACAAATGCATCTCACGAAAGCCAGACTTCCCACTCAGCTCCTTGTTAATCTCTACAGGAGCACAATAGAGAGCATTCTCTGCTGGGCAAAGGATTCAGGACCATCAAGTCACGAACCAGCAGACTGAGGAACAGCTTTTTACTGAGAGCTGTGGCCCCCGTAACACCCCTTCCCACTACAGAACACTGACCATTAAGGCACGAACCAGCAGACTGAGGAACAGCTTTTTTTCTGAGAGCTGTGGCCTCCATCACACCCCTTCCCACTACAGAACACTGACCATTAAGGCAGGACCCAGCGGACTGAGGAACAGCTTTTTACTGAGAGCTGTGGCCCCCGTAACACCCCTTCCCACTACAGAACACTGACCATTAAGGCAGGACCCAGCAGACTGAGGAACAGCTTTTTCCCAGAGAGCTGTGGCCTCCATCACACCCCTTCCCACTACAGAACACTGACCATTAAGGCAGGACCCAGCAGACTGAGGAACAGCTTTTTCCCAGAGAGCTGTGGCCTCCATCACACCCCTTCCCACTACAGAACACTGACCATTAAGTCACTTCCACACCTCTATATTGCTACTGATATGCGCCTGGTCACTTTATATTACATTGACTTGTAAATAGCTATAGTCTGTAAAATAACATTTTTCATCCACCACGCTGTAGACTGCACTAGGGAATATATTTTTATATTGTATTTTATTGATAGTTGTCTATTGTGTTTATTATATGTTTATATATATATTATATATTAATGTTGTATGTTAATATATACCACTTGCTGCTGAGCTGGGAGCTACCAAAGAAATTTCGTTGTATTATATTTGATACAACGACAATAAAGTCTCTTAATCTTAATCTTTATAAAGTAAATATTAACAAACAAATGGCACTGTGTTTTAATAAAATGCTGCAAATTAAACATAACTGAAAAAAAACTAAAGAAATAATAATGACCTGGGTAAGGAAGGTGTCCAAAAAAAAAAAACTCAACCCTCGTACATCTTTGTAACAAAGTCAAAGTCAAAATCTAAAAACCTATTTCGCAGGACCCTGGCTATAAGTTATACTCAAAAAGTCAGAAACCACATGGTATCAACGGACAGGCTGATAGAATTAAGCTAAACTGGATAAGCTGCTCCAGGAATGTTCCACTCAACAATTAGGCAATAGATAATGTGGGCTCTGCTAAGAATTAGGAGAAATCCTGTATGAGTCATCAGTAGTTGTGCTTTGGATGTATTGATGGTGATACGACCAAGTTTCTCCTCTAGTCCCAGCCACTAAGCTGACCACACTGAGACACCCTGTTGTCGGCTCATGCCACTGCAAGTATGACCTCATGGTCTTCTTTGAGATCTGTGAGCTGGAAGCCAATGGAGAGTGAGTGTCTTTTCTGAGTGCTTGTAAAAATATGTAATTATTGTAAAAAAATTAAATATTCAGATTGGTGAAATTCAGGATCGGCATGGCTCCAAGCCAGGTGGTGAAAATCTATGTTTCTCTGTTATCTCTGGGTAGCTACCTCCCTACAGTGGTGGATCATAGAGAAGGAATGCCATGCCATGGGACCTTCCTGCTGCACCAGGTGAATTTTCTCGCTTTACTTCCTAGATAAGACCATGTGGTACTGTATAAGCACCCAGCCAGACAAATATGCATTTACCACACTGCTTATAGCAGCTGCTCTTCCCAAGATAGAATTGCATAAACATATACATCACACTATAATTCTGCACACAATGGGTGCTACACAATGGATGGATGGACTTGGATCTGATTGTTGCTAACTTACATTCAATGCTTGTGATTAATAAGCATATGCATTACATATCTTGTGGTACTATAAACAAAAGTTTTAATACATGCAGAAGAGCACTGTGTAATGTTGTGTTGTGGTTCATTGTAATTAGACTCTCTGTTTGAAACTACAGTAGCAGTAGCAATTCTGAAAAACCTAGTTATTTTTCTTTCCTCCCTAGGGTACCCAGAGGAGAATCACTGTGACCATTGTGCATGAGACAGGAAATGACATTGAGTGGAATGAGGTGAAGGAGCTGGTTGTAGGTAAGTTAGGGATATTATGTATGGATCTTTGTGCAGCTGAATTCTTCATAGAATGTCGCCAGTGTCCTTGGTCATGTGATTTATTGTGACCTATCTCTTAGGTCGCATTCGCAGTACCCCCGAAGCAGAGGAGACCATCATCGACCCCAACATCCTCTCTCTCAACATCCTGTCTGCAGGTTACATTTGCCCCATGCAGGACGACAGGTTTGTCTCATAACATTGTCCACTGTGTCACATGTTAGATCCGTATTCTAGCAATAAAACCCTAGAATAGAGCCTGAATAGAAGGATGGGCTGAGAATCTTTGTTAGAGTTTGAAAAAATCCTTACCTAATTCCGTGTAGTATACTGACAGTACTGGTTGAATAAGGTTATGATGGCCAGACAGAAGGGAACATGGAAATTCCTGGGTAGTGTAATACCAGATATATATTTCCCTTAAATTTCTGTTTATACCAGGGCTCCCCTGTTACTTTTCCCTGAGGGCCAAATTCCATTAGCATTACAAACCCATGGTGCACTTTCTCCAAAAGAATATGCTGGCCATTGGGGGGGGGCTAAATCTACAGAGCTCGACTTTGTGTCACTGATATACAGTAATTCATGTATTCATTGGGGGCAGGGGGGGTTCTGGATTAATTGTCCCCTGCTATCTTTAATTCCTATTTGACAAAGTTTTTTTTTTTTAAAGTATGAAATTATTGACAGGTCATGCATACTCTGTAATGACCCACGCTGGCTGTGTTGTGACCCATTGTGACTGTGCCATGACCCATGCTGGCTGTGTCATGGCCCATTGTGACTGTGTTATGACCCATGCTGGCTGTGTTGTTACCCATGCTAGCTGTGTCATGTCCCATCATGACTGTGATGTGACCCATTGTGACTGTGTCGTGACCTACCATGACTGTGCCATGACCAATGCTGACTGTGTCGTGACCCATACTGTCTGTGTTGTGACCTATGATGGCTGTGCTGTGACCCATTGTAAGTGTGCTGTGACCCATACTGCAGTGGGTTCATGCATGTCATAATTAACTGAAGGATATCGCACACCTGTAAATTTTAAAACTGAAAGGTCAATGGTGCGGTAACTCAAAAACTTTCTGTTAATACTGAGTTTAAAATCTTGTTCAGTGGGTTTTTTAATACATTTTCCAGGACCTCAACAAAGATAAGATACTATTGTATTGTTCAATAAGTCTAAGTATCACTACTTCACGGAACAGTCAAATTCAAAAATTCATAGAAAAAAACGGAAAGGTGGTACGTGTAACCCACTTCCTATTCAAAAAGAAGTGCATGACGTGAAGGTAGAGAACCTGGAAGGAGCATATGGTAAAACTGCAAGCAACATCTACAAAAATGTAATCATTTATATGTTCTGGTTATACTGATATGGTAACTTCATTGGTCTTTAGGCCAGAATTTAATACCCAATGGTAAAATAAATACATTTTCTAACTTTATATTAGGAAATGTAGTGATAGGATTTTTTTCCTCTCAGCTCCACAGTTTAGGGTTAAAATTCTGCCCATGGATATGTGTGTATATTAGTGAAACAGGTATGAAAGACACTTGCATTTTTGAATTTCTGAAGAAATTCTATTACCACACTTGTGCATTGTCACACTGACGCTTTATGACAATCAGTCAGGACATGGAGTCATTGTACTTTGCAATTTGAATCTTGAATGGAATCTTGACCAAGAACTGTTGTATTTATATTTTATATTTGAAATCATGCGATATTCATGCTACTTTTGCTTGAACTTCCCTTTCCATCCTTGCATACATTTCAAAGGTGGGAAAAAATGCCGAAAGCAAGACGCAGTGGTAGACTCAGATATGTGGCGCCTTGTTGTGGCCCCTAACCCATTGTAACTGTGCCGTGACCCATCGTGACTGTCTGACTGTCAGACTGTCTGTCTGAAGTTAGTGGTAGACTCAGATATGTGGCGCCTTGCTGATACTTCTGCTGTTTTCTCCAGTCCAATCCACCAACAATGTTTTGTTTTGCAGACAGTTCCTGGATTCAGATATGCCCAGGTATTTCTTTCAAATTCCCTAACAATTTATCCTGTTTTTTTTCCAATTAGCACATTTTATTTGTGTTTGAGGCTCAGTCAGTTTGTATCCTAACTCCCTTCCCTGACTTTCTGTACCATGTTTTCTGCTTTTTCCACCATAAGATTTTAAGCAGAATAATTCTCCTAAAGAGCCCCGGGGGTATTTGAGGTGATGTGGGGGTTAGCTAGTGGCAGAGGGGGCTGCTTGGCTTGCATGACTGCTTTAGGCAGTTGCTTGGAGTGGGTGGCTGGTTACTCCTTGATCTTGGTCGAAGGGAAGAGACAAGTTGTTTGCTCAAGCCAAAATGTCAGGAAAATGTATTTGTGTATGAAAATTTCAAAATAGTCTATAATATGTGTGTGGGTATATTATGACCCAATTGTTATCACATTTTTGAATGAGGCATCTTAATTAAATATATGATAAAGTTCATCTTTTGCTGAAATAGTTTTTAGGTAAAATTGGAATAAGTACATTTAGGGACAGGTGGTGAAGATATTCTACAGATATTAGGCAACATTTCTCTACTGGTTTATTTTAAACAAGCATTTATAGAACAAGAAAGAATTCATAGAGAATTGTGTTTTCTGCTTGTCTTTAGAATGTATTGGTAGATTTCATGAAACCATTTAGTTACTGTAGGGACTTCATGTAAATGTCCTCTGAATCAGTGGTGTTACATTTGCTCCCATGTGTAATGCCACACAGGACTTTCTTTCGCTTGGAGGCAGCGTGGGACAGCTCCATGCATAACTCCTTGCTGCTGAACCGGGTTACTCCATATGGCGAGAAGATCTACATGACACTGTCAGCTTATTTGGGGGTAAAAGGACCGGCAATAACAGACTGATCTTTAGAAAAGTGGCTATTCATAACAGTGAATGTGACATTTCTGCTTGTCTTTGATTACAGATGGAGAACTGCACTCAGCCAGCAGTAATAACTAAGGATTTCTGTATGGTGTTTTACCCGCGGAATGCCAAAACGGTTTCTTCCCGCTCAATTCGCAGTCTTTTTGGCAGTGGTAGTCTGAAGGCATCAGTGAGGTGAAGACCAATAGAGCTTTGGATGTCTGATAAATGTTTTCAGATAGTGCACTATATTGCAATATCCATCCATCTATTCTCTGAAACTGCTTATCTTTCCGGGTCGTGGTCTGGAGTCTATCCCAGAAGCTACGGGCACGAAACAACCCGGGACAGGGGTGCTAGCCACACACCATTCACTCACACATGCACACCTATGGGCAATTTGGTAACTCCAATTAGCCTCAGCATGTTTTTGGTCTGTTGGGGGACACCGGAGTACCCGGATGAAACCCCACGACGACACGGGGAGAACATGCAAACTCCACACACGCACTAACCACTGCACCACCATGCCACCCCTATTGCAATATCTAAAATAGAGGTTTACTCTCAAGTAATAAACTTTAATAGAAATAGAAACTTTATAGAAATAGAAATTTACTCTCAAGTAATAAACTTTAATAGAAATAGAAATTCAATAGGAATAGAAATTTAACTCTCGAGTAATAAACTTTAATAGAAATAGAAATTTTATAGAAATAGAAATTTAACTCTCAAGCAATAAACTTTTTCTTTGCAATTTCTATTTAGTGGCCGTGTTACTGGTGTATATGAAGTCTGTCTCTGTCGGCCAGGAGATGCTGGAAGTCCAGGTAGAGAGCTCTTCTCTTCAGAATTTGTAATTGTAACGTGTGCAGGAAACAGGACTCTGTGAATGCCCTCTCTGAACCTCTCCCAGGCATGCAGAGGAGGCGCAGGAGAGTCTTAGACACTTCGGTGGCATATGTGCGAGGGGAGGAGAACTTGGCTGGTTGGAGACCCCGTAGTGACAGCCTCATCCTGGATCACCAGTGGGAGCTGGAAAAACTCAGCCTCCTGCAGGAGGTAACAAGAATAAGCTCAGCCTTATATTTATAATGCTGTGTACCTGAGATTTCTTTGACAGCTTTGAGAAGATAAGCGTCATTGAGGTGAGCCGGGCTTTCATTACCTTAGGTAGGTATTTGAGAGCCGGCTTGCGGCATTGCTTTGCCGAACACTAACTCATGCTAGATGTAAAAATCAATTAAATGGGCAAGATTTAAATAGATGTGATACTTTAGCGAAGTATAGTGTAGTATGAAGACTGATACACTGGAAAGGAGGAGGCTTGTGTGATTTCAGATGAGGTGGGCAGGTTTTATTTCGGGAAAAATCCAAACTCGTGGTTGACAGTCCAAATTAAAGCCAGAAATAGCAAAACAAAGATGTAAGTGGATCGTACAGCAGATGCGTGAGATGGAGACAGTGGTCAGTAGGTAGCCGGAAGTCGGGCGGTGTTCATTGTCAGGTAAGAGGGCAGGACGGGTCTCGTGGTTTGACCCTAACCCTAATCCTAACCCTAACCCTAACTCAGGTCAGTAGACAGGTAGTCAAACAGGCAGACAAAGAAACAAAAAAAAAACTCCATTCGGCTTGATGTATCAGACTGGCTGAAACAGGCAGGATAATTAGTCCAAGACAGAACGGGATTCCTTAGGAGCCGTGGCCATTGCACTGGAGATTCTCTATGATGTCACTGGGGGATCTCCAAGGCAGAGCCCTGACACATAGGTTGATTATACAGTAGTGTGAGAGAAGCACAGGATGGACACTGATGCAGACCAGATTCTGGTAAGCCGGTTTATTGCAGGACAGGCAAGTCCTGCAATAAAGGACAGCACGAGGCTTCCACTGATCCCGATTAACACCAGCAGACACAGGAGTGAGAAGGTAGCTAAGGACTAGGCGCAGTAGGTCAGGCGATTTGCATCAGTATCCAGAGGGTAGAGGCAAAGATCAGGGTCAGGAAATCGGGCGTGGGTCAGGCTGTCGGCGGCATCAGTATTACTAGGAACGGGCAAGGCCTGGAATCTGCACCATGAAGCAATGATCGGTACTCAGGGCAATCAGCAGAAGAAAACAAGAAGAACACCCGAACTTAGGGTACACCATGAAGATCTTGCAACCAAGTCCGGGAGATCAGCTTCTCTGGTAACAGGGAAACAAGAAATGGCCGAAGGAGGCATGGTTTTGAAAATGATCCATGTAGTCAGGGAGCAGAATGGTGGGGCTTTCCCAAGCAAGGTGTCTCCTTTCACTGGGATCCCGGGGCGTGGTCGTTGTGAATGTAAAAGTGCAAATGTATATACATGGTACCCACACATGACTTGTGTCTGTGTGTCCTTCTCATTGGTTCACAGGTAGAGAAAACAAGGCACTACCTGCTTCTGAGGGAGAAGCTGCAAGCCGCTCTGAGGCAGGGCTTCGAGTCACTCACATCCTACCAGAAGGGGGAGCTCTCTCCACTGTCCCCTCCAGGCAGAGCCATTCTGGAGAGGCAGCCTACCCTGGAGCAGCCCAACGAGAGGCAGAGAGAGCTGGCAGCTAAGGTCACTGACCGCTATCAGCCATTTACCTGGCGATTTGCGATTTAAATGGCATCTGATTTTCTGATTTTTTGTACTGTCTTTACAGTGCCTGCGGCTTCTCACTCATACCTTCAATAGAGAATTTAGTCACGTATGCATCAGTGCCAGCGAAAGCAAGGTAATTCTAGGTCACTAGGTGTCCCTGGGCTGCAGGGAGTCCCTGTATAATATTATTGTTTACACCATTATTCCAACACCTTAACACTATGAAACTATGATGTCAAGGGTGTTATAAGATACAATTAAAGAAATCCAAATATATAAATCTATGATTATTTATATGATTACTTTTTCTAGAACACCAGGATATATCTGTATGTGCATTTTGTGCTTTTGCAATTTCTACGATTAAGATTAATTTGATGTGTTATGAGCCTTGACTACATGTCCATAAGTTCATACATGATGTGTCCTCATTAATTTCCAGTTGTCTGAGATGTCAGTGACTTTGCTGAGGGACCCTGCCTCAGCCTCTCCTCTGAGTGCACTGACCCCCTCATCCACATGTCCCTCATTGGTGGATGGGCACTATGGAAACATAGAGCTCAGGTGGGTGTCGTTGGCTCAAACATCAGGACTGCCGGGTAGCTCACATCTGTAGATTCAGGATTCTCTATTGACCAGCAGGTGCATTGGAATCTCCAGCAAAGGAGATATTTATGGAACATGTGGAACACTCATGACTAAAGGGAGGTGTTGTCTTTCAGAACCCCTGTGCTGACTTCTCGATCTGTCAGCCCTGATCCTGACTTCCTGCTTGAGGGACGGATAAAGAAGTCTCCCAATAGCTCCTTGGAGCTTAAGAAAAGAATACAAACCTTTGTCCCCGACATTCAGGAGATGCGTGTGAGGTGAGAGGACGTAAATACTATGGACTCTCTCCATAGTGAAGTGCTGGATGCAGTTACACTACATTCTTGGCCAACTCACTGACCAGGTTTTTGTGTTTACTGAATCTGCGGAAGTGAGCAATACATCATCATGCATGCCGATATAAAAACTGTGATCCAGTCCTGTCATGGCAGACACAAAATGGAAGTCAGAGAACAAACATACACATGTTAATATTTACACAATAATGGGCATTTTATTTATTTGCACTACATCTTCATCTTTGGGCTGTTACTAAATTAACCTGCGGTATGCTTACCCACACAAACAGGGAGAATATGTTGAGGTATGATGGTACTGTTCCCTTGGCAAGTTTATATGCCAGAATTTGATGTAAATGCAATTTTAAAACAAATACTAAAAGCAATATTCAGAAATGACCACATGGTTTTTCTTGTATATTTAGCTAATTTAGCTATACCAACAAACGCAGATTTCAGCACAGCATGATTTTATCTTCTTATAATAGAATTAATAAATTTCAAAGCAATGTTTTTGTTATGTAGTTGCCTGGCATTCATTTTCTCTTGATATTGATTTTGCAGCCCCATTATATCAAAAAAAGGCTACCTGCACTTCCTCGAACCTCATACCAATGGTTGGGTGAAGCGGTATGTGGTGGTCCGTAGGCCATACATCTATATTTACAACACTGACAAGGACAGTGTGGAGAGGGCCATACTCAACCTATCATCTGCACAGGTTGAGTACAGTGAAGACCAGCAGGCCATGCTCAGAGTGAGTCACCTATTCCGTATCTAAATCACTATCATGCCCCTTCCTGTTCTTCCTAACACTGTTCTGTCCTTGCTTCCTTGGTAGACCCCTAATACATTTGCAGTTTGCACTGCGCATCGTGGAATTCTGCTCCAAGCCAGCAGTGACAAAGAGATGCACGACTGGCTTTATGCCTTTAATCCCCTCCTTGCTGGATCTATTAGGTAATAGTCAGTACATCAAAACACACTGTATGTACACACAGTAAGCCGTATAGAAGTGACTATTTGGCATTACATCACAAACATTTCCAGTCTGACAAAGTATTAATACCACCCAAGAAAAATCAACTTGTTTTTTTTTCCTTCTTTCTTCAGATCTAAGCTTTCCAGAAGAAGACCTGGCCAGATGAGGATAGAGAATCACCAGTAACATAATTCTCCAAAATCCTTGTCAATTACAGTTGCTGTTAGATAAAATACATACGTTATCTTTGTATATTTGAATAAGTATTCCAGCTCTGTGGTGATTCTCTTCTGTATCTGACCCTCCCCATCCTTCAGTAAACTGTATCTCTTCATATGTTTCTTCCTGCACAACCAAACATATCTAAGTTCTGGAGCTAATTAACCCAGACTTTTTTGATTTTGTTACTGGTGAGCTGAATAATGTAGATATTGTTTTGCATTTCAGCCAGGCTATACATTACTGGAAAACTGCATATAAAACAAAATGAAGGGTTGGTAGGGGTGGGTTGGTAGGGGTGGGTTGGTGGGGAGATGATGTCTAATTAATTTACTTAAAATGTACTTGCTTCTTTTAACTTAAGCAGTGTTTGGGCTGTTTTTTGTGTACTAAGAACTTAAGAGCATCACTTATCTACATATTGCATCTGCACAACTAATATACACAAAAGTAAGGCTAATATATTCCATACAAGTCTCTCTTGTATTGAAATCAGGAAATCTTGGAAATCAGGAATTTTACGCGCACAGTATAATCCTGGCGCATTGGTACAATGTAAAGCTGTCCACTGGACTAGACCGACTAAACCATTACATTGTATCATAAACCTTCTATGTGTAATGTGTGTTCCATAATGAACTGTGTCCTAAATAAATTATTGAACTAATGTTGTATGAGCTGAAATAACTAAAATCAAGTAAATAAGTATTTAATTAAAAGTAGTTTAATTGTTTATGAATATACTTTTTATATATTTTATGGAAATAGACAAACTTTTGTACATATTTCTAGCATTTACCATTTGAAGTGAGTAATGATTATTGTTGACACACCACAGCATACAACAACAAAATTTAACAACAACCTCTGCACTTAACCCATGTGTGACATAGCAGTGGGCAGCTAGTTCACCCTGGCAGCAGTGCTTGGGGGCAGTACCTTGCTGGTCGGGGAAACAGCAACCATTCAGTCACAAGTTCCCTAGTCATTAGGAGACCACTGCCCCATTTAAACCCTTTGCTTCTCAAATGTACATTTAAACATAACGAAAACATGTATCAACAATTTTAGCTGCATGTAGATTACATGACTAAATAACTGAAAAGCAACACAAACACTGTTCTCCTTCTTCAGTATAGATATGTAGTTCAGCTAATTGGCATCTCTAAACTGCACATAGGTAGGATGCAAAAATTTGCCCTGCAATATATATATACCACAGCCTATAGTGCCCTTTACCACCTGGGCTAGGCTGCTGGCCCCCCAGTGACCATGACCAGGATAAGCACATCCAAATATGTATTAATCACACTGAAATGTGACTTACTGTACGAGCTCATTATTATCTGTTATTGGAAATCATAGTTCTGGAATCAAACCTTAAACTTAACCATTTTGCAGTAGGGCTGTCAAAATTGACGCGTTAACGCGGATTAATCCAGCGTTGTGATTAATC
>JAODKM010000032.1:10956816-10978176 GCA_026780845.1 Petrocephalus sullivani | reverse complement strand
CGTTAATATATTTAATCGGATTAATCACAACGCTGGATTAATCCGCGTTAACGCGTCAATTTTGACAGCCCTATTTTGCAGGAATTAAGCATATATGAAACTCAGCTACAAAACAGTATGGTTATATCAAGGTCCGTGTTATCTTGTGCCATGTTATTCACTTGCTGGATATGTTTTTTTAAAGCCCCTTCTTTTGTGATACAACTAAAATGCCCACCCACATCCTCCATTGTGGATAACGTCACCATATCATATAATATTATGTGATGTATATTCTACGAAGATTTGCATATAATTTTTGTTTGTGAATTGAGTGTACACAATATGTATTTAACATTGTATTTAACAGGCATAGATGTCAATAATTAGTGCAAACAGACATTCGGCAAATATTAACTTTTGTCGTCTTCCATTCACTCATCCAGTGCAGAGTCCCTGGGAGCCTGGGTCCTATCCCAGGCAGCAAAGGCCACAAGGCAGGTTACACTCTGGACAGGATGTTAATCAATCTCAGGGCATGGATACTATCTGCAAATCTGTGATGCCTTTTAGGTTTTGGACTATGGAAGGAAACCACAGTATCTATTGGAAAGCCATGCAACACAAACAGAACAGAAACAGAACACACTGAGCAGGTGTGGGATTTAACCCATATGTGACATTGTAACATAGCAGCGGGCAGCTAATTTAGCACCTGGGGAGCGGGGCTTGCAGATGGTATTTTGCTCAGGGCACCTCAGTGGGACATTGTTGAGGAATCAAACCAGCAGCCTTTTGATCACAGGTGCACTTCCCTAACCATTAGGTTACCACTGCCTAACGAGGGGAGTTACAACCCAAGTGTATATACTGTAGGAGAGTCTGTGATAGAACTATGCCCATGTTGTAGCAAAATACTAGCATACTAGCAAATAATGACAAAGAATGTGTATGTGTAATTGTAGCAAAAGAAGCAAATTGTGTTGTTTGTCTCGCATCACTCTCAGCACTTCCAGACAATAAGAAAAAAAGTATCACATGTAAACATTTCTAAATTCCAGTATAAGCTGTCATATGTATATGCAGTTGACTAGGTAGCGGATGGAATTGCAGAATTACAGTGCTTTTACAAGAGAACAGTTTGACAGGCTATCCTAAGCTCCCAAGTGCAAACCTTTTGAGTCTTCTTGACCAGCAAACCATTACTTTGACACTGTGTAACTAGATCCTATTAACCCGCTTCTGATAAACTGATAATTCCGATGCACTGTCTGTTGTCATTTTGAGCAAACTGTAACTGCAGAAATCAAGGAAAGAAACATTGCAATCATTGGAATCTTTCAAAAATCAGAAGAACCATAATTACAGGGAACTCTAAGGTACATAACATGTACGTGTTTTAGCCATGTACCACATTAATTGAGTTGCATGGTGGCTTAGTAGGTCACACTGCAACCATAAATTGAAATCTTATTTACATTTATGTGTGTGTTTGTGGGTGTGTGTGTGTGTGTGTGTGTGCATGGAGTTTGCTTGTTCGCATAGGTTTGTTCCTGCAGTTCAAAAACAAGCAGTTAGACTAATTGGTGAATCCAAATTTACCATACGTTATACTTTTATGTGTGTGTCAGTTGTAGCATTTCGGTTTAATCCTGTAATAGGTAATATCTGATGTAAATGAATTTTGGTGCACATCATTGTAAGGTGTTTGCATGTAACGTAAACAATGATCATAAAATTACATTTTTGCAGCTCTATTATTTGTGAAAATAAACAATATATTATCCCATCTGACAATGTTTTGCTATTTCATAGGAAACAATGTTTTTATATATCAAATTCAATTCAACTCAATTTTAATTGTAAAGTGCATTTTCACAACATTACAGTGTCTCAAAGCGCTTTACATTATTTCTGCCCAAACCCCCCAGTGAGCAAGCCAGAGGCAACAGTGGCAAGGAAAAACTCTCTCGAAAGAAGAAACCTTTTGAGGAACCAGACCCAAAGGGGGAGCCCATCCTCCTGGGGCCGGCAGAGGAGTCAATTGGACAAAACAAAATAACAAAATCTAAATTTACAGTACAGGTGTTAAGATTTCAGTCTCTCTGCAGGGACAGGCAGGTGCTGGCACATTGGTGCCTGTGCTGCTTCTGATGGCAAGATGAACAGTGGTACAGCAGCAGGGAAGGAAGGAGAGGCATCGGAGGAGCAAAGGGCAGCCAGGCAGGAAGGGTGTCGCTGGAAGTAGAGGTATTGCAGACAGAAGAGTAGACAGAAAATCTTCATATTCTTTGGTCTCCAGGCAGCACAGCCCAGAAGGGGTGGGGGAAATAAGAAATAGTGGATTAGCCAGAGTAGGGAGACTAGACCCAGTACCAACAGTTGGATGAGTGTAATTTCTAGGCTCTGGTAGATATGGCCATGGCAGCATGAATACGAGAGAGAGGCCAGTGGGAACACCGGCATGGGGAGTCCCTGAATGTCAGCACTCCAGTGTGAAGCTAGAGTGACAGCACTGACGCATCAGTTCATCCAAAGCCAAGGACACCGAATTCCACCCATCTCTGTGCCACACATTGTAGGCCTAACAGAGGATGCGCTTTTAGTTATAGCTAGAACTACACTGTGTGCACATTTATGGATAGCAGTACGCCTCTCTGAAGAGTGTCTGGGAGGCTGTGGCTGCTGCAGCAGAAAAAGTTCATGATCAACAGACCAAGAAACTGACTGATTCCATGAATGGCAGGATTATTACTGTTATTGGTATAAGGGTGGCCATATTGGTCACTGATTTTTGTTTATTAATATTTTGGATTGATTGTTAGCACTGTATCTGTTCTATATTAAAATTAATCCTCAAAATACTCACTTGCCTAATAACTGTACACATGGTGTAGAGTCCCTAAATGCTAGACTAAACAAGTGTGTTTTTAGTCTAGACTTGAATATTCAGAGTGAGCCTGAACGTGAATAATAAAATCACCAACAACCACAGCTTTGTAAGCAGTAACCACCAGGTTTATTAAGAAATCTGCGAACTCCTTAAGAAAAATACTGCAGGGACCAGACTGTCTATACACAATAACAATGATGATTAAAGGTGAAGAACTACACTGAGATGTGCCAGCAAGACTAAGAAAAAGAATTTCAAACATGCTATAATCATTTTTCTCAGACACTCCTACTGTAGGTTGGAGTTGTCACAAGGCATTTGACAATGGTGTGCTGCAGTCTATTATGTTATTTATTCAGAATGGTACATGAAACAGGAAAAGGGAATTAAAGAAAGGAAGGCAGATGACATAGAAGAGAGGAACCAAAAACTTCTGGGGGTCCAAATCAATTGGCTGCCCTGCGCCCCTGAGCATGCTAACAGTATAGAAAACAGAGAAAATGTGTCTACTTTAAAAACAGCTGAGTAATTAATGGTAACCTGAAGCCTTTCTCAATGCCAGTCTATAGGTAGTTATTAAGTTGATAGAACTAATACTGGATAAAGCCGGATGCTGCTGTTATGCATGATGTAATTTATTTTCAGTGTTAGGCAGTAACATGTAACTCAGTAATGCATCACTGTAATATTATTACTTTTCTCAGTAACCGTAGTGTAGTAGTGTGTACGTGTAAGGGATTCCAGTTTTCAAAACAGTAATTCTATCACGTCTGGCACCAGCCAAAAAGCTAAAGGCAGCATGGCGGATGATGGAGTATCTTGCCCAACACCGTTTACTTTATTTTTTTATTTGTCATTTATGTTATTCGACTGTCACAAGTGTATCGAACATTTTATTATTATTTTAAAATCTGTTTTGTCTTTGATCTACTAAATGTCAAAATGTTCGATACACGTGTAATAGTGTTTGATGTTTTCACATTTTATCTTTTTACACCAAACAATGTAAAATGACGGTAAGGAAGGAAATGATAAGGTTTTGTAGACATATATCACCCATGGGGCAAAACAGGGCTAAACGAGGGGCATGCAGAGCCGTTTGGGTGCCGGAAGGTGCGGCTCTCGGTGAGCGGAGCTGCGGAATGATGCGGCTCGCTGATAGGAGCCGGAGCGCCCGCCCTGCATGCACTTCCTGGCCGCTCCCCCGCGCCACGTCGCTCCGCTCAGGACCCGGTCCGTGGCCGTCACGTCGCTCGGTAGCCCGGCCACTCCTGTAGCATTAACAGAATATAATAATAAAGTACTCCGAAGTGCGGCAGTGTCCCGCGGGAAAACGGACAGGTCGGTGGCTCGTTTGCTTTTATTGCTCGTGAGAGATGCCGCCTTTGGCTTTGTGGATGGTTGTATAGGCTCGTCAACCATTAACTAAAGAAGATAATGTAATACTCATAATGTTTCTAGATATAGCATTTAAAAGAATACTGTAAAAGGAGACATTTATTAGTCAAATGAAAGCCGTAAATGCCTTTTCGCCACTGACACGAAGGTGGCCACATGCTGTTAAACGTGGCGTGCTGCATCTAGCCGCATGCAATATTTTAGTTTCGTATTAATAGGTGCTTTGAATGTTTATTTCGATTTAGTGTTGCTGATAAACTATAAATGTGCAAATAAATATTGGTTTAACGTCCAAATAGTGTTTACTATTAATCGAATAACGATAGCTGGGGCGGTAACTGAGAATTAAAAAGCGGCCCGTACGATGCTGGAATTAATTGACAGAAATGCATGTCAACTCCTCGCTACAGTTTCCCAGTACTGATGCTCTGTTTTAGCCTATAGTGCAGGGGTGGGCTGTCTTATCCGCAATGGGCGGGCTTTTGGGATAACCTTTAGGTCAGCAATTCAAACCCAGATGCGAGGACTCTTCAGGCAATCAGTCCTGTAATTACTGTAGTAACCTAATCAGGGAATTGCAGCAAAAACCTATATACACACGGGCCCTTTCTGGATAAGATTGCCCACTCCTGGTATAGTGTGTAGTGTGCATCAAACCATACTTAATGTAGCGTTTAGGATCTGACAACCCAAGTGAACATAGCTCCATATAGAGTGAATGAATGAGCAAACTGAGAAAGATAAATGTGTTCATTTGGCCCTTGGCTATTCAAAATAGAAGTGCACATTTCAGTCATGCTTGTTTGCTGTCCAGAAGAAAGTGACTGAAATGGAACGTTGTTATTCATGCTTCTAGGTCATGGGGGATGCAGTGGTTGGGTACCCCAGCAAAGACCAGCTGGCCTTGGTGGAACAGACTGGCTCCAACTGCAGGGATCAGGAGCAGAGGCAAGGAAAAATGCAGTTTGTAAATACTCCCTCAGAGAGATAATGTTTAAAAAAAACCTTAATTAGTATCAGTTGTTTCTTAACAGCCTAATAATGAAGGTGGTAGGCAGTAAGCACTTTGGGTTTGACCGGAAACTTTCTGGCAGGTGGTACTCCACGAGCAGGATTGAGAAACACTGGACTAGGGATATTACTATTGATCATATCAATATTCCAGTAATCTATGATTAACCCATTTAATCCCACCGGCAACAATTGTTGTTAACATAACCAACATGAAATGAAAAAAATTCTTACATATTATGTGTTTGGGAGGTCTAAGGACTAAATGCATGCACTTTATTTTGCAGGGAAAAATTTGGGAATAAACGGTCAGTCTGATGATTTATTGAGTAATCATTTATAATTGATGTACTTTAATACTTTGCAATTGGTGTGAGGCAGGAACTAACAAAATATTGCAGGTTGCGCACTCAAGTCATCCATACGGTCAACTTAGGCACTCCATTTCATTTAAGTTGCATGTTTCTGGGTAGTGGAAGGAAACCGGAGGATCTGCCAAAAAAAGCCACACACACACTCAGGTTGAATATGCAAACTTGACTCGCGCACAGCACCAGTGTGCAGCAACAGCGATGCCCAGTGTGCCGCCGTCAATATGAGACTTGCATAATATAATAACTGCCTTTCCACCCTTTTCAATAGCTGTGACTCCCCATAGGCAGCATATTTGTGCTCTTGAGACTTTTCAAAGAAAGAATGTGTCCCCGACATTGAGATCCTCTCAAGAGAGGAAGGGATGTCCAAAGAACTGCATGAGGACCAGATAAAAATTGCTCTCACAACCTTCAACATCAGTCCCTTTGATAACCTTGGAGTAAATAAATAAATAAATATATATGTGTGTATTTATATATATATATATATATATATTTTTTTTTTTTTTTTGCTTAGGACCAAATTGTATGTTAAAGATGAATTTAAATGATATGGTTTCACATGTGTGTTGCTTTCCCTGTTCCACAGAATCTATATGGACTACAATGCTACCACCCCTTTAGAGCCAGAGGTTATTATGGCTATCACTGAAGCTCTGCAGGATGCATGGGGAAACCCCAGCAGCAAATACTTGCCTGGTTAGTATGTTTCTAAATTAAACACTGATGTGTAACTTTGGAGGTTAGGACTGTATACCTGTGATCGGAAGGTTGTTGGCACACATCCTATTTTGCTGTTGGGCCCTTGATCAAGGCCCAACAGTTAGTCCAGGGACTAACTGACCATGCAATTATGATTTGTATGTCACTTTAAATAAAAGTCCACTGCTAAATGTAAAGATTTCGTTTTTCTAGGAAGGAAGGCCAAAGAGATTATTGATAAATCTCGAGAGAGTGTTGCTTCAATGGTAAACGGGCAAGCAGAGGACATCATTTTTATGTCAGGTGGAACAGAGGTGAGAAGTATTTACTGTGTATTTTTTGTATTCGATCAAACTGGGAATACATATGGTTGTGGGACAGATCTGCCTCTGCCATAGCTATAAATGCTTTCTTATAAGACAATTACTTAACAAAACATCATATGAATGAAGATCTACACCTGATTTAATTTTGAAACTATTTTACAGAACTTTAATACATGCATAATATACATGACTATAATGTGTTATGCCATTTCATAAACAGTTATAGCCATGTTTATAATGCTTTATGAATGTGTTACAATGAAATGTAAGAACAGTTATCAGGCCTTTATTAATATAGAAAGTGTTACTGCCACTTGTTCGGCAATATTTCTTGTTTCCTGGAAAAGGAATTGGTATACTTTAAGAGAGCAAATGGTTAAAAATACTTAGATTTGTAAATACTGTTCCTGTTGATTGTACATTATCCCGCGTATATAGTGAAAATAAGTGTTTATTTTTTGTTGTTTTTTATTGTGCTAAAAGAACATGTCAGTGTGGTAGTATAATAAAGACTTTTAGGTGAGGAATAGAGTTTGCAACCATACTGAAAAATTAAATACTGGGCTCTGTTTTCATCCGGTTTGGGATGTGATTTGTATTTTCTGCCCACTTTATTGTGAGCTTGATTTAGTATTTTGTAGACATTATGTTAAACTAATGTATGATTTAGTATAGCCTCAGCAGCTCTCCTGTAAAGGCCGGTTTATTCTCTACGCTTCCCACGCATCCGCTTACATGTGCTGTTGCTGTGCAAGTGGTGTCGCTGCCCTTACTTTTACACGTAGTTTATTTCAGTCCGGAGGATTAAAAATTATGCCCAGCTAGGGATGGTTATCTTTAAGATTTTAACTACTACTCTTTTCGGTGCTGCTTATCGGTCCGGTACTTTAATGGTATTATCAGTCCGTTTTGAAGAAAAAAATCCAATTAACAACATAATTAACATTGCATGTCGTACAGTGAATACTAAACTGATCGAGTTTTAAAAAAAAATCGTAAATCAAATCACAACCGCAATATCTGTTGGGTAACTCACAATTAGATATTTTCTTAAAATCATTCAGCCTTAATGAAAAAGATAATGATTGTCTCAGAGAGCGCATGCAGAGCTCATGCAGAAATAGTGGTGCTGAACTATAAACTATTTTTAAATATATACTGGATTGTTCTGTTTCAAGATAATCATTAAAATTGCAAAGCTTGCCAAGTCTTTAATTTTTTTCATATAACTGAATGTTCTAGCGAAATGTAAACCCTTCACTCTCGGCAAATTTTATCACCAAGATTTATAAAGCCCAGAACTCTAAAAATTAATACAAATACAAAATTTTGATACACTAGCAAGAAAAGTATTGAAGTTTTATACCATTTTTCTATGCTCTACACGGTTATGTATTGTAACTCTAAGTTTTATTTCAGTGGTAATTTTTTCTGTAAAAAATCCTTTTGTAAACTCATCACTATTTATTTAAACCTCCATACTACAATGTCAGTCAAAGCATAATAATGTAAAGTACTGTAGTAGCCATTGTAAAGGTATTGCACTCGTATTCAGAGACATTTCTGAACAGTAAACATTATTAAAAATTAGATGTTACTTTTTTAGTTATTAAAGTGCATAGTAGTACAGATACACATTTTTTTATATGCCTTTTTTAATGCAGAGATTTTTTTAACCGGCTACAAAATCTCACAGAAAAAAAATCATCACACCTCTACTTCAACTTCAGCAGGCTAATACAGATTCATATTTTCTTAATTCAGAAATAAGAAACTCTGCATTGCGTCATGTGGTGTTTGCTCCCATTTTCAGTATTGTGCGGTGACACAACTTGCATACAGGCTTGCGTATGTTCTGTGGTTTACCATCATTTGGGATAAAGCCAATGTATTTCTAGTAAACCGAGGGCTGTAAAAACACTACCATGAAAAATAAGTTTTATACATGATGGCATCAATACTTTTGACAACAGTAGTCGCTTATACAGTACCTGATATCATGTACGTACAATATGAATTGCGATGTGAGAATTGCATCTGCGTAACTTGCAATGTCCATATTAATATTGGACATCACCCAGCCCAATGTACAAAAAAAGTACAAAAAATGAATTGTCTGTGGACTATGGAGAAGACATTCTAGTGTAAGAATTCCATTATACTTTGTACAGTTAACATGCTCTAAGTAATCGATCCGGCATTGTGCGCACAACGCAGAGCTTGTGGGTTCAAATCCCAAGGAGCACACAAATTATAGCTCTTTTCAGACATTTAAAACATACAGAATACAAGTAACCACTTAAAGCATTAAATGTAAACAAAAACAGAACGCAACGGTTTGTGACACTGGCAACAAAAGACTGGAAAAATTGTGTAATGCTAAAACAAAACACCTGGTAGAATGTCACAACTAATTAGGTTAATTGGCAACAGGTGGGGATAAAAAAAGCCTCCCAGAGAGGCAGAGTTTCTGTGCAGTGAAAGACTGCATGGGCAGATAGTTCAACAATTTTAGAATAATGTTTCTCAATGTAATATTGCAAAGAATTTGGTAATTTTATCATCTGTGGTACATAATATCATTAAAATTTTCAGGGAATCTGCAGAAGTATCTGTACAAAAGGCACAAGGCCAATATTAGCCAAGTTCTTCGGGTCCTCAGGCAACACTGTATTAAAAACAGACTCGACTCCATAGTGGAAATCGCTGCATGTGCTCAGGTGCACTACCGAAAACCATTGTCTGTGAACACGGTTTATTGCTGCATCCAGAAATGCAAGATGAAACTCTACCATGCAAAGAAGTGCCCATGGCTTGAGCATCTGGGAAGGCACCATTAATGCTCAACAATATATACGAAGGTTTTGGAGCAACATCTGCTGCCATCCACACAAGGGCTTGTATATTTCCGGAAGACAAACTGCATTCTGTGCATTTTACAACAGCATGACTCCATAATAGAAGAGTCTGGATGCTAGACTGGGCTGTCTACAGTCAGACCTGTCACGTATTGACAACATTAAGTAAGAAAGATGACAAAGGAGACCCTGCACTGTTGAGCAGTTGAAATTTTACACCTCCAGAAACTGGTTTCCTCAGTTCCCATGATTACAAAGTGTTGTAAAAGAAGAGCTGATATGACAGTGGTAAACACACCCCCTTCCCCACTTTCTGGGATCAAACTCAAATTGGGCATGTATTTATCATAAAACAGTAAAATTTCTCAATTTCAGTGTATGAAATGCTGTCTTTTCTATTTTCAATTAAATATGAGTTTGTATATTTGTATAGAGTCTGATTTGTAAAACAATGCTTTTACACCTTACACAGCATCCCATGTTTTTTGGAAATGAGGTTGTAGATTTCTAATCAAACAATCCAGTGTGATTGCATTAAAATGTATGCAAATACCCTTGGGAATTTAAGTAGTAGTAGTAGCAGCAGTGCTTTATTTATCATCTCAGCCATATACATTAGAGCGCACAGTGAGACGAATGACGTCCTCCACGACTAAGGGTGCTACATACAACACAGCAGGACAACATCACACTCAGACAGCACTTTAGATTCACAATAGGAAACATGGGAGGAGGGAATAAATATCTGTACCCTGGAAGGTACAATTTGGTAAAACAGAAGTAATATCTGTACATGTTTTGCTAAAAAAATGCAAAAGATTAGGGGAGGGAGGCACATCAGGGTCACTGTAACAACGCAAGACTATAGACTAAGGTGTAAGAGAAACGGAGAAACCATCCAAATAGGCCAATAAGTATTGTGCTGTTTAGTTATGCAATCATGCATTGTGCAAGTATTGCAATTGGTCAATAAATATGAGCGTTACGTGTAAACATAGTGTTGGCAAGTAAACACAATCACTATAGGCAGATCACTGAGATTATAGGGCAGAAGCAGCTGGGTGCTTAAATAGGGCAGAGCAGCTTGTGGAGGAGACAGTCCAGTGCAGAGGGTGCAGCATGGTATTCAGGAGCCGGACTGTTTGGGGGAAGAATCTACGGTGCAGTCTAGCAGACCTGCACAGATCCTGATCCTGATGCTGCAGGATCTTCTTCCAAATGGATGAGATGTAAACAGGCCATGGGAGATGGTGGGGGTCATTCACAATGCTAGTGGCCTTATGTAGGCAGCGGGTGGTGAGAATGTCCTGCAGGTTTGGTAGAGCGCTGCCGATGATGCGCTCTGCTGTCCGCACAACCCTCTGGAGGGCTCTGCGGTCAGAGGCGTGGCAGTTTCCATAGCAGACTGTAATACAGCTGGACAGCATGCTCTCAGTGGTGCCTCTGTAGGAAGTGGTGAGGATGGGTTTGGGGAGGTGCACCTTCTCCAGTCGACGCAGAAAGTGCAGGCGCCGCTGGGCTTTCTTTGTCAGGGAACTGGTGTTACTGGTCCAGGTCAGGTCCTCTGTGATGTTCCTTGGTGCTCTTCAACCTCTCCACTGTGGAGCTATCGATGCTGAGGGGGGAGTGGCCGGCGTTGGTTCTTCTGAAGTCAACAATCAGCTCTTTTGTCAACATTAAGAGACAATTGTCCTTGCACCAGACCGCAAGCCATCGTACCTCCTCACTGTATGACGCATCATCATCATTCGTGATGAGACCCACTACTGTCTGTTGTCCGCGAACTTGATGATGTGGTTGGTACTGGAGTTGGAAGAGCAGCGGGTTCAGCACACATCCCTGGGGGACGCCTGTGCTCAGCGTGATGGTGTTGTTGCCGATCTGGACCGTCTGGGGTTTCCCAGTTAGGAAATCCAGGATCCTGTTGCAGGTGGATGTGTTCAATCCGAGCAGGATGATCGTGTTGAATGCGGAGCTGAAGTCAATGAACAGCATTCTGACGTGGGTGTTGCGGTGTTCCAGGTGTGGCAGGGCCAGGGGGAGTGCGACGTGGGTGTTGTGGTGTTCCAGGTATGACAGGGCCAGGGGGAGTGCGATGTGGGTGTTGCGGGGTTCCAGGTGTGACAGGGCCAGGGGGAGTGCGACGTGGGTGTTGCGGGGTTCCAGGTATGACAGGGTCAGGGGGAGTGCGACGTGGGTGCTGCAGTGTTCCAGGTGTGACAGGGCCAGGGGGAGTGTGACGCGGGTGTTTCGGTGTTCCAGGTATGACAGGGCCAGGGGGAGTGCGACGTAGGTGCTGCGGTGTTCCAGGTGTGACAGCGCCAGGGGGAGTGTGACGCGGGTGTTTTGGTGTTCCAGGTATGACAGGGTCAGGGGGAGTGTGACGTGGGTGTTGCGGTGTTCCTGGCGTGACAGGGCCAGGGGGAGTGCGACGTGGATGTTGTGAGGTTCCAGGTCCTCAAACCTGGCGTAGAAGGTGTTCAGTTGGTTTGGAAGAGAGGCGTCTGTGTCACACACTCGCCGTGGGGTCTTGTAGTCAGTGATGGCTTGGATCCCCTGCCACATGCGTCTCTCGAACAGGGGAAGTGGTCATTGATCTTCCTTGCATATTCGCAAGGAAGGGTATTTGCATCCATTTCAGTTTCCCCATGCAACACTTTTTATACATAGTCCCCCCATTTACCATAATGTTTTGGACATAGCAATTATGTATATATATTAAAATTGTCATTGACATGACAAAATTGGAAGGAAAGAGGAGGCAGGGCAAATCTTGGCAGAGAGTGGACGCTGTGGAACTGCATGCCTGCTTAGGGCTTTTGGTGTTCAGTGGTGTTTTCCGGGCAGAGTAGTTTGTGGAAGACTGTTTCTGATTTGTGGAAAACGAACACCAGAAGACGTATTTTTTCAGCCCCAATGCCTCTAAACGGATTCATTGAACTTTCAGCGTCATCAGATTTGATGACCATGAAACATGGGCTGAGTGACGGGCCACAGACAAGCTGGCCTCATGTAGGGCCATCTGGGAGAAGTGGGTTGGCAGATTGGCTCTCCTGTACAACCTAGGGCATGATGTAATGGCGGATGAGAAGCTTATCTCCTTTAAAGGTAACTAATATGTTTTTTTATTGCAAAAACTGTAAGAATAATTTTCATTTCATGCAGCTAGATAAATTTTACAGACATGTTTTGAAGTTTTATGTGGAAAGTAATCTGCCATTAATGTTATGTTATGGTTATATACTGCGACAAACTGAAAATGTCTTTCCCTCTTTTGATCTCCTGCAGGTCGGTGTCCTTTCCGACTTATGCCCAGCAAGCCGGTCAGATACGGCATAGAAATCTGGGTCATCTATGATGCCAGTTATGCCTGGAGGCTCCAGATCTACACTGGCAAGGCAGCAGGTGCAGAAGCAGAACGCCAGCAAAGCATAAGGGTGGTGTTGGAGCTTACTGAAGGCCTGACGGGTCACAGGGTAACGTCCTATGACCTAGGTCAGGAACTTTTAAAAAGAAAATTTACATGGTCGGCACAATTAGGAAAAATAAGCCAGAACTGTCACCGACCTTGGTGACAAACAAGGAGAGAAGTGTGTTCTCTCTCTTCTCCTTCACCCCGAACACCACGGTGGTGTCGTACGTTCCAAAAAAGAACAAAAATGTCCTTCTAATGAGTATGTACCGCCAGAGGCCTGCAGTGTCAAAAAGAGGGTCAGAAAGTGCCAAATAATTCTGAACTACAGCTCTTCTAAAGGAGGGGTGGACAATTTGAAGAAAATGACCTCCACCTACTCATGCCAATGGAAAGCGGCACGCTGCCCTCCGGTGGTTTTCTTCGGTATGGTTGACATTTAAGCCTTTAATGCCTGTCATATGGAAGGTAGTGAATCCAAGCTGGTGGGTGCATACTGTAAGTGAAACTGGTGAAAATGGTAGACCTGGGGAAAGCTCTAGCTGTGACACACACGGAAGCATGGAAAGTTCCCCTACGTGCTTCTGGCATTGCAGAAGATGAAGCTCCAAGGCTTTCTGCACAAAGGCAGAAAAATTAAACAAGCACTATTTGTACCAAGTGTGGACACTACATGTGCAAGGACTACACATTTGCGTCCTTCAGGTTTTGCCAACACTGTAAACAGTTCTAAACAGTTATGGATCCACATGTAATAGTTCTGAATTATTTGAATGGTGTTACTGTGTTTGTCTGGAAGTTAGTTTTTGCTGTAAAGTTTGTATTGTAATTTACTATACTTTTACTGTTACTGTTGTTTGACTGGCTTGCTGCTTTAAGGTTTAGATTGAAACTTGTGATGTTAGAGTTAGTGGTTTTCAGTAAAAAAGTTTTTGCTATGATGTCCATCTGTCCATTTCCTGTATCCACTTCTCATATTTAGGGTTCCTGGGGGTTCGAAATTCAATTCAATTTATTTTTATATAGCGTCTTTCACAATGTTGCCCCAAGGTGTTTTACATGGGTGTATTGGGATACATTACTATATTTTAAGAAAGCCTAATGCAGTATTGTATCGATGTACAAATTGTTTTCTGCATAATTTTTCCATTTTAGTTCGTTTCAGTTCGGTAGTTCGTTGTGTACATGTAGGTAGTGCTCTGTTCTAAAATGCCTCAGAATATGCCCCAGAGCGCCATATATCGTTGTCAGAAAATACAGCATCTAGTTAATGAAATGTCATTGATATGTGGTCTTATGTCTGTGGTTGCTTGCATTAACAGATTGCTTTTGTATTGTAGATTTAATAATATCATAGTATGTCATACATAATGGTGATAATCCCGCATACAAATACATTGATATACATCACACAGATTTGGCCAGATTCAAGTGCTTATGCTTATGCACTTTTATTTAATCACATGCTTTCAGTTTTTGTAAAGTAAAAAAAAAAAAAATCACAATGGAATTAAAACCCATTTTAGCTGTTTTTATGATCAAAGTGGCTTTTAAGCATCCTAATGTGGTCTTATGATGCCATGACATATATATGGCATAACTTGGTTTTCCTCAAATGGCCTTAGAAAAATGATCACTAATATGTCATTTTCTATTGAAATTAATGACAGATGAGCGAAAATTTGACCCAAAGTGGTGGGTGGGATAAAGGAATTTTATTAGCTGTAAGGGCTCCCCACAGTGAGAGCACTGGTATCCAATCAGTACTTGGGATCGGCTGATACCTTAAACCCAGGTATCGATATTGGAACTCGGAAGTCAAATCGGTGCATCCCTAGTAAAAAGTGTTTCAGTGAGCAATTTGTCTTATATTCTGTCAAGGTGAGTGTTTTTTTTAATTTATCACATGTGTTTATCTGTCAAAATCTCCTTCACAGGCAAACAACCTGGTTTTCCAAACCGCGGTCAAGCATTTCTGGGACAGCTGGGGAGCAAATACACTGAATGAAAAGCAAGCTGCTGTCCTCCCTCACATAATCACTTCCAATATAGAGCATGACTCTGTGAAGCTCACTGCAGACAGCCTGCGGGAGGAGGGTAAGGCAGGTAAGGCCCACACTGTCTTTAGTAACTATACTACTTTGAGAATACCTCCTTTAAATGGTAGTGCATTATAGATCTAAGGCTTATAAAGTTGAACCAAGGACATCATTGGAGGTGGTAGGATGACCCTCATGTTATGGGTTACAGTTTAATATTTGTTACAGATACACCTGAGGTATTTAAGGGTTTTTCCTTCCACTCTCTCTCTGGTTCTTGGTCTAGATATTACTTTCGTTAAGGTTTCCAAAGTGACAGGCCAGGTTGAAGTTGATGATGTGCTGGCAGCCGTACGTCCAAACACCTGCCTCATATCAGTCATGCTGGCCAACAATGAGACGGGGGTCATCATGGTAAGATCTATGAAATGGTCAGAAGATGGAAAAGGGGAAGGGAGATGCACTGGTTAACTTAATATGATTGCTCAATCCTATTTAAACACTTGATAGTCAATTTACTATGAGAAATTAACCATTTAAGATTGTTAGTATTAGATATAGGTGTGTTCATGCTTTATTTTGAGTTTAGAGATGTTGATGAGACAATGGACAATGCTCTGAGCTAGCTAACTAACTAGTGAAGTAAAAAGCAATGTTAGGTATAAAGATGGATGATAAATTAGTTAACATCAGTTTCGCCAATATTTGTTAAAAATGTTTCAGTCTTAGCTGATATTTAAACTTTATCAAAATTTGCAGCACTACAAGATTACTAAAATAATGGAGTTGACTGCATTGGACGATTAGCTTTATTCTGTAGTGGGGAATGAGGGATTTTTAGGCTCATCCATCACATAGAAGAGGCTTAATTTTACTGGACTGATCTTAATAATCAGATGAAAAATAGATCCAACGCAGTCCTGCGAATCTGCCATCCCCGGCACTGAGCCACAGTCCCTTCTTTAATACTATGCCTGCACAATGTTGCCGCTAAGCTAAGAAAGTGAATTAGGTCAGACAGTTAAAGTAATGATAAAGACAGGCTAGGCTATTCCAAGAAGCTAAAGGGAGCATAGCTTGTAGTATCTATTGCTTACCTCACACTCAGGGTGGGGAGTTTTTTTTTTTTTCCTTCTTTTTTCATTAGATGTTTTTTTCCCACCGCAGTATGGGTGAGAGAGACACATTTGTGCTGTTCATACTATTGCTGTTCTTGCTGTTTTTATAATTTGATGAATTAAACTCTTCATTTCAGCCAATTAAAAAGCTCTGCCAGCGAGTGCGACCTCTTAATGTTCAGAGATCTGGTCCCAGAATTCTTTTGCACTCTGACGGTGCACAAGCAGTTGGTAAAGTCAAGGTGGATGTACAAGAACTTGGAGTGGATTACCTCACCATAGTGGGACACAAGGTTAGCAGTTTTATAAGATGTGTTATATAATGTGTAGTATTATTGTTCATATGTTTTTTAATGAACTCTCCTTCCTTGTTTTTGTATTCTTTTTGTAGTTTTATGGCCCCAGAATTGGTGCATTGTATGTAAACAAGCCTGGAATCATCACTCCATTGTTCCCAATGTTTTTTGGAGGTGGACAGGAGAGGAACTTTAGACCTGGGTAATCCATGGCAAATTTTTTACCCTGTCCCATGAGGTATCAGTGTGCAATATGTGAATTAGACAACATTAATTATGCATATACACTCAGTGACAAAAAAAGTTAAACACCCAGATGGAGCGGTGCAAATGAAATCTGCATGTGGTGACACTATCACAATGATTATTATATCAGATCAAATGGACAACAGAGTTGGCAGATATATATACACTATATTGCCAAAAGTATTGGGACACCTGCCTTTACATGCACATGAACTTTAATGACATCCCATTCTTTAACATGGAGTTATCCCAACTTTTGAGGCTGTAACAGGTTCAACTCTTCTGGGAAGGCTTTCCACACGGAGTGTGTTTATGGGAATTTTGACCATTCTTCCAGGAGAGCATTTGTGAGGTCAGGCACTGAAAGCCAGGCTTGCAGTCTTCGCTCTAATTCATTCCAAATTATTGCACAGGTGGCACCCTATCACAGCACCATGCTTGAATTCACTGAGTTCTTGTAAGCGACCCATTCTTTCACAAATGTTTGTAGAAGCAGTCTGCATGCCTAGGTGCTTGATTTTATACACCTGTGGTCAAGGAATCGATCGGAACACCCAAATTCAATGATTTTACGTTTCATTGTTTATTGCTTTATTGTAACATCACACAATATAATGTAAATTAAACATTTAAAGTGCGAGGTGTGACATGAGCAATGCAATAAATCGACTGCTGTACAATACATAGACTCAACAGAATAAAGTAACAGTGCAGTGTGAGGTCAGATGTAATGTGACAGTGTCAAGCACCTGAGTAGGGGTAGATTTGGAGGGGTGTCTGTGTACTTTTGGCTATATCGTAGCTGAGAGCAAGCTTTGCAGGGAAGGGCAGCCATGTAGCAGCCCACAGACATGACTATTCTATCGAGGCCAAGGTCAAAGTGACTTTGACATGGGCCAAATTATTATGGTCGGATGGCTGGGTCAGAGGATTTCCAAAACAGCAAGGCTTGTGGAGTGCTTGCAGTCAGCTGTTCTGAGTACCTACTTCGAGTGGCCTGTGAAGGGAAAAACCACAAATGGCCGACTGGGTGTTGGGAAGCCAAAACTTCTCAATGGGGAATGTGAACCAAGGCTATACTGTGGGGTATGAATGTCTTAAAGATAGGCTAGGCTATTCCAGAAGGCTGAATGACACACAGCTTAACCACACCTTATTAGGTTAGTCTTCTGAATGTCTCCATTTTTATTCACTTTTAATATGAAGTGCTTACTGAAGCTTTCACTCTTTACTTTGACCCTCATCCGTTATATGCCTTCTTCCTTCCACCATATCGCTGAGAATTTGAGAAGGCAAATTTTAATTGATGCTTTAAAAAAGAATCTAGTAATCATATCAGCCCTAGTACACTCATTGCATGACTTAATTTAGCAAATAGGAATGAATAGTTTCTTAAATGCTTTACTTTTTATTCCTAGGACAGAGAACACGCCAATGATTGCTGGTCTTGGAAAGGTAATAAAGTGTTTATATTCATAAAACCTTTAGCTGAATGTACATGTGCTTATTATGTATGCATTGACTGTATTTCCCTTAGTCGATCCCAATTTATTTATTTTTTTTTGTCTTGACCTGCCGATACTGATCCTTTTCTTGTTTTAAAGATAACATTTTAACAGTTCTTTAATGTTTTTAGCTTTCTGCAAGCAAAATTTTTGAATAACCTTTTCAGATAAAAATGGCTTTGCAAGTGTCATATACAGGTGAAACCCCAAAAAATTAGAATATCATGCAAAAGTTCATTTATTTCAGTAATTCAACTTAAAAGGTGAAACTAATATATGATATCTCACTTTGCATGTAATGAGTCTATTTCATTTGTTATAGTTTTGATGATTATGGCTTACAGATTATGAAAACCCCAAATTCAAAAGCTCAGAAAATTTGAATTTGTGAAAAGGTTCAATATTGTAGGCTCAAAGTGTCACACTCTAATCAGCTAATTAATCCAAAACACCTGCAAAGGGTTCTGGAGCCTTTACATGGTCTCTCAGTCTGGTTCAGTAGAATTCACAATCATTGGGAAGAGCGCTGACCTGACTGTTGTGCAGAAAACCATCACTGACACCCTCTGATTTTTCGAGTTTCACCTGTATAATTGGTTGTTTTTGGGGTAGTTCCTCCATAGACGACTTACACCCGTCATTACACCCAGCATAATCATTGTCTTAGTCCCACACTGTAAAGCATCTCCAAACAATAGATGTTTCCCATTAGTGTTTTGCCTCACCTATCACACAGCATTGTTGGGAGGAGGGAAGGTGAAGGCCAGGGCACAGGGCTGTGCATGGAAACTGATTTTGTATAGCCGCATTTTACGCCTAGTCGGCTCCTTGACAGTAGTTTGTAATGCGCCATTTGCTTTACTTGTATGTCACTGAGGACAAAAGCATTTAATTTTTTTATAATACTTCTGAAATTCAACTGAGTACGATAAAATGTTACCATGTTGCTCACCACTAACTTGGGACAAAAGTAACATTAGTTGGTTAACTGCTTGATCAGATCATAAAATCATCCATATTTAGACTGATTGGCCTATTGCCTATCAGGGCAAAAATCCTGGCTATTTCCAGTCACCAGCTGATCGATCAGTGCATCCCCAGCACTCATCAAATATTTGAGTCTTAAGCTGCTAGAACAAATGTTGCCATTTCAATGGTAGTAAATGGTTTTGGTGCACTTTGTATGAGACAGCTCATTCATTGTCTGTAATTTTTTTTAATTTATTTTTTTATTGATCATCATGTTTGCGGGCTCTTGCTAAAAGATTCACATTGATGTGACAGCCGATTATGGACCAAACTGTGTTTTCCTGGTTAAGCTGTGGACCAGTGGTTCAGAAACGTGCATTTAGGGCAACAGCATAAGCTTCAATCTCTTATGTGTTCCAGGCAGCAGAGCTAGTGAACCTGCATCTTCCAGAGTACGAGGTCCACCTGTGTGATATTAAACAATACCTAGAGGAGCAGCTACAGGTCAGCACTGCTGTCATTTGGAGAAAGGGCTGACCCAGCTCCCAGAATGCTAAATTGGTTTTTAATGAAATCTTTCCCTACTTCATTTGTGATTTTTTTCAAGTAATTTAATATGCATTTTGGATTTTTTTTGTTATGTTTTGTCAATATTATGATTGTCGATGTGTTAATCGTACAGATTCTTCTCTTTTTCCTGATCATCAGACTGTCTTTGGGAAGGAAAAGATCCACCTCAACAGTCATTTTCCTGATTCGAGGACTCTGCCAAACACCTGTAATGTGTCGCTGCTCGGGCCAGGCTTAGAAGGTATATTAAATGCTTCAGCATCATATCAGTTGAGGAAGCCAGCTTGGTCAACTTTAGCTTTTTTGATCTTTCAGTATATTAGAGCATCAGTTTGATACATCATGAGCTAAGGGATGAATGTAAATATGACTTGTGTGGTTGTAACACTGAGGCTAGGAGGAGGAGAAGACTTCCAGTACAGTGCTTTACTACACGATTGATCAAGGGAAGCCCTACACCAAACAGTGTTGTTTTCGACATTGGGGGGTAGGGGGGGTGTACTTGACGTGTTGCTAGGACAGGAGGCCTTGGGTCCACATGTGGCCATATCATATCTTTTTCACATGCTTGTTTCACAGTTTTATCATCTACAGTTAGCATACGACACCTATAATTGTAACTGTTACTTGTAGGTTATGCATACAAGATTAACAGATTTTAGTGATTAAGACATTATTTGTATATACCTTAACTGTACCTCTAACGTAACCTATAACTTAACCTCTGTTTTGTGCTTCTACAGGTTGGAAGGTGCTCTCCAACTGCAGGTGGCTTCTGGCGAGCGTGGGGGCTGCATGCCATTCTGACAAAGTAGAAAGGTAACTAGTCAAATGAAATTCCACCACCCCGATTTTATGTTTTCTTTTTAGTACATCAAATTACCATTTGACAATTTAAAACACTCAGATTTTTTGCCATAATTTTTTTCCCGAATTCACACATTATACAACGCAGCACTGGTGACTACACGCTACAAATGATGTCCAGATAAAATGAAACGGAACACTTTTGGCGAGAGCAATCTGTCACATACGATGCCGGCTTGTTTGTTCTATGCCACACCACAACCCTAGAGGGCACAGAATGTTTCTGATGCACCAGTCCCACAAACAGAGGGGAAAAAACACATTTTCGAGTGCCTGAGTCATTTTAATAAAGGAGATGGCATCAGTGGCGCAGACAGGGAGACCAGCAATTTACAGGACACTCGCAGGCACATGCTAACAAACACACGCATTCCACAGCAAAAATTACTTTGTGGCTGGTTATGACTATTTGCAGATATGCATATTGTGGTGCAAAGCTTGCTGGTAACTGCATAACTAGTCCTGCTGACCAACCCCGCTAGTTGTGGACAGCCGGTGGATCAAAAGACAAGAAAAGGTTTGCCTTTGGGGCTCTGTACAAGCTGTTTGCCAAAATTGTGATCGCCACTCATATGATGCCGTATTTCTAAAACCACAGTTTAAAGTATGCAGCTACCTTTAGGGCATAAGGCGAGGACTATGCTGAATGAGATGCCAGTCCATTTCAGAGCATATGTGAGAAATCTAGAGACATCAGTTCATGTACCTGCATAGTTCTGCGAGAACACGCTGCTGTACACCCTAAAGACACCTTTGCCACACAAATAGAACTTGCTTACTTGCATACACAGCTTGAA
>JAODKM010000032.1:10936907-10953665 GCA_026780845.1 Petrocephalus sullivani | reverse complement strand
ATGCCGATACCGATAGTTTGGAAAATGCCTAATATCGGCCGATAATATCGGCCTACCGATAAATCGGTCGGGCTCTAATAAGAAGTAATCAGATCAAAGTAATCAAAATGGAAAAAATGAAGATAATGTGTACCTTTTTGTGTTTGCTTTTCCTTGCAGACCCTCACATATTCTGCTGAACTGTGGTATTTCACCAGAGGTGGCTGCAAACGCACTGAGGTTGAGTGTGGGCCGTAGTACCACCAGGAAGGATGTGGACCTGGCAGTGGAGGACCTGAGGGAGGCAGTGTGTCGGCTGGAGGGAGGCTCCTAAGCGCCCCCTGCTGGGGATCCACTGGTCCAATGCAATGTGTGCTAAGCTTTAAATAAAATTCTGGAGCAGACAAAACACAGATTCTATATAAGGTACTTATTTATAACTATTTAATTCCTTTCCGTTTAAGCGATATTTAGAGTAAGTGCTTGAGAGCTGTATAGCGAGTTAAATGTTTCTGATATTTTGTGACTGGTGTGCTTTAGAAGTACTTTTGAGGAAGAATCACAAGTTACTGTTACACAAGAATTATGCTTGGCATTTTTTTTTTTTTAATATGGAATCGCAATAAAGTACATTTTCGGCCTTGCTTTTTTCCTTCTTTTGAAAAATAAACATGCAGTTTTAAAGGCGCTTTTGTGGGCTGGTGTGTGGTTCTGCACATTCTGGAAGGTTGCTGGTTTGAATCTTGTGGCATGCAGGGTAATCGCGTCATTACTATTTGTTTTAGTTAGTAACTTAATCCAAATTGACTTATATATGCAGTACACATATGCATCACTTGTCACACGCACCTATCATGCAGCTATGTATATGTGTGGGCTTTTAAAGTACAGTATTAACATTTTCATCATAATTTGCCTCACACTATCTTTGATAGGACTGTCGTTATTGCTGCAGAAAGGTACAGGTATGTGTGAACAATGTCCTGTGTATGCAGAGCAGAGTGAGAAGTGTGAATAAAAAGTTATTAGTGGGCTCTGTAATGGATTTATGAAAAAAGAATGAAGTTATAAAAATATAAGCTAGTCAAAATTTAGAGATAATGTACTTTATTGATATAGTAACAAAGGTAAAATAAAGATAAAAAGAAATAACACAGGTAGTAAAAGAACACAATACCACAATGATATGAATGAACTGCAATATAAAACTGGGTATAATAAAATAGGATTAACTGTTAAAATGCCAATATAAAAAGATACATTTTCAATAGAATTTTTACTTAGTGTTAAGTGACTTGGCTTCCTTAATGTCTTCTGGTAGTGTATACCAGGGTTCCATCCATTCTCTGAAACCGTTGGGGTCTGGAGCCTATGGGCATGGAGGTGGGGAACAACCCAGGATGGGGGGCCAACCAATTGCAGGGCACACTCACACACCATTCATTTACACCTATGGGCGATTTAGTAATGCCAATTAGCCTGAGCATGTTTTTGGACTATGGAGGGAAACCCCACGACAACACAGGGAGAACATCCAAACTCCACACACATGGAACCTGGGGACTTGAACCCCTGGTCCCAGTGCAACAGTGCGGCAACAGTGCTAACCACTGCACCACCAGGCCACCCGTACCATGGTTTTGGAGCATAATAGCGAAAAGTTGCCTCACCACTATATTTACAGTTGCTTTAAAGTTTGTGAACCATTTTTATATGAAAGTAACCTAAAACACCATCACATTTTCAAACAAGTCCTAAAAGTAGATGAAGAAAACCTAGTTGAACAAATGACAAAAATACATGATCAAATATAATCATTTATTATCCAGCATTATCCAATTACATATCTGCATGTGACAAAAGTAGGTGAACCATGCTCTCAGTATTTTGTGTGACCCCCGTGTGCAGCATAAACTGCAACTCAACATTTGCAGTAACTGTTGATCAGTTCTGCACATAGACTTGGAGGAACAATTTCAACTCATGGATGTTGGTGGGTTTCCTCGCATGATGGTCTTTCCACAACATTTAAAATGGGTTAAGGTCAGAGGTCAGGACTTTGACTTGGCCATTCCAGAACATTCACTTTATTTTTCCTTTCTTTGGTGGAACAGCATGTTTAGGATTGTTGTCTTGCTGCATGACTCACTTTCTCTTGAGATTCAGTTCACGGAAAGGTGTCGACATATTTCTTTAGAATTCTTTCGTATAGTTCAGAATTCATTGTTACATCAATGATGGCAAGCCGTCCAGGCCCAGATGCAGCATTACAGGCCCAAACCAGAAACTCCCACCACCATATATCACATATAGGATAAGGTTCTTTCTCCTTGCTACCCTGCCATACACACCATTGCTGTTCAGTGTTCTCCTGATGGTGGATGGTGAACATCAACATTAGCCAATGGGAGACAGGCCTTCAGTTGCTTAGAAGTTACCCTGGGGTCCAATGTAACCTCTCAGAATATTACACTGCAAAAGTTGGAGTTATCTTTGATGGTCGACCACTTCTGGGTAGGGTAACCATTGCCTTTAATTGCTTCCGTTTGTACACAATCTGTCTGACTGAGGACTGGTGAAGTCCAAACTGTTTAGAGATGGTCTTGTAACCTTTTCCAGCTTTATAAGGTCAATAACCCTTTCTCTGTAATCAGGCTTTACAGGATCACTGTTCTTTAAATAAAACAGGGTCTCTCACTCACACCTGATTGTCATCCCATTGATTGAAAACATCAGACTCTGATTTCACGAATCCAAAGGATTCATTTACACACACAGATGTGCTATTGGATCTTTTTTGTTTGAAAATCAGTTGATGTTTTAGGTCAGTTTCATATAAAAATATAGAAAATTTCACAAACTTTCAAGCAGCACTGTATGTTTCACTTTTGAAATACACAGAAGTCTAGAACTGGAATTGTGGAAGTGGAGTGCTAACATTAACTTAAGCTGTCATAGCCTTATCTGCCGGACCTTTTTCTAACTGTTTGCACCGCCTCTAGTCTCCCCTACTTTGGCTAATGCACTTTTATTTTTATTTCCCCTACCTCTCTTGGGGTGTACTGCCTGGAGAGAAAAATATCAAGACATTCTGCCTAAGCTGCTGCCTGCAATGCCCCTACTACCCATGACGTCCTTCCGGCCTGCCTGCCCTTTGTCCTGGTGATGTTTCTCCTTCCTTCCTTGTTGCTGTACCACTGTTCATCCTGCGTCAGAAGCAGCACAAGCACCTGCATGCCAGTGCCTGCCTGCCCCCCACATCAAGACTCAAATCAAGACTCAAAATTTTGACTGCGTAAAATAGGACTTTGCCATCCTGTTCATTTGACCTCCTTTGCCGCCCCCAGGTGGATGGGCTCCCCCTTTGGCTCTGGTTAGGGTTAAGGCTTCCTCTGCCATCCCCTGGAGGATGGGCTCCCCCTTTGGGTCTGGTTAGGGTTAAGGCTTCCTCTGCCATCCCCTGGAGGATGGGCTCCCCCTATGGGTCTGGTTAGGGCTTCCTCTGCAGGCCCCTGAAGGATGGGCTCCCCCTTTGGTGGTTAGGGTTAGGGCTTCCTCTGCCATCCCCTGGTGGATGGGCTCCCCCTTTGGCTCTGGTTAGGGTTAGGGCTTCCTCTGCTGCCCGCTGGTGGATGGACTCTCCCTTTGAGTCTGGATAGGGTTAGGCCTTTCTCTGCCGCCCCCAGGTGGATGGGCTCCCCCTTTGATTCTGGTTGCTCACAAGATTTCTACCTTCTAGGGAGTTTTTCCATGCTGCTGTCGTGCTCACAGGGAGCTTTGGGCAGAGCTAATGTAAAGCGTTTTGAGACAAAGCAAAGAAAATGTGAAAATGCGTTAAACAAATAAAATTGTATTGTATTGTATTGTATTGTAGAATTGACAGATCGCGGAGTTTTAGTGGGAATACAAAAGGTAAGAAGGTCATTAATGTATGTAGGTGCTAGTACATTTAGTGCTTTGTAAGTAAAAGGATCTTAAAATCTATTCTAAAAGATACAGGTAGCCATTGGAGGTTACACAGGATTGGTGTGATTATGAAATATGATTTAGCACTCTGTAACACTTACAGGATATAATCATTACCCACAGAGAGTGTGACCGTGTAACCTTTCGATAGAACAGATCAATTAATTACTGCTGCATGATGTAATCAAAATTAATATCAGCAGCTTATGTTTTTTGTTGTTTGCTAGCTTTGGTTGAAGGCCAAAGACTGTAACTGGCTTCGGGGCACCCTGAAACTTGTACTGTTTAAGAAAACATCTACATCATCATGGTTGGCCAGAGCAACTTAGTAGTAACATCCTTGGGCAGTTTCTGGGCCCTTAGCCATAAGTATACAAAAATATTGTGGAAGCCATTTTGCTATGATTGAGCTTTCCAGAAGCTTGTCTTTGATTGGCAGTCCTGTCATATATAGGTGGCTAAAGATATAGAGGTGAGGACTACCTGGGTCCTGGAAAGGAAAGCACAATTATGGTAACTGGTCCAGAAGAGATGAAGCTTGGGATGTCCCCTGGCCTTGGGTAGTCTGGGTAGAATTCATTGGGCCCAGTGTGTGTGTACAGCATGGGCATTGCCGTTATTAAATCTGAAGGGGACATGTCCCCCTCACAATTCATAATTATTCGTTTGGACCCCCCCCACATTTAACATAAAATATTAGTTTCCCCCGCCAGTGTGTCCCCCCCACATTGAAAATGCTTCTGACGCCCCTGGTGTATGGTGTGGGAGAAATCCCTAAAAGAAGGGTCATTTGTGTATATTGCCCTAGAGATAACGTCCTGAAAGAAGGCGCAGTTTAATCTAAGTATTTGGGATATTGTCTGAAGGCAAAGAGACCTTGGGAGGTTAGTAGTAATTTAAAGGTAATGCCCTGAGAGGGACTGGTTTAAGCTAAAGGTATTTGAGTTATTGTTCTGAGGCCTGGCAGGCCCGTGTGATTTAGAGACACCACCCTAGAAAGAGGGGGGTTTGTTTGTTTTTGGGAAGTAAAAGTTATATTCCCCTGGAGAGAGTTGTTTATTTGTTTAAAGAGGCTAGAAAGATCCTGTGCAGAGTGATTTAAAGGTACAGCCCTAAAGAGAGTGTTGTATTCCCGTTTGTTTTTAAGTTGTGAGGTAGAAGTAGTGTTAAGTCATGAAACAAAGTTATTGCTTTAAATAAAGGTATTGTTGAGTTGCAAATGAAAGTCTTGTCAAAGTAGAAAAGTAGAAGGTGTATAAAGCAGAAATAGTGGTTCCAGTAGTAAGAAGTGTGGGGAGTCTAAAGTAACAGGTAGGAAGCGAATTGATAGAGACGCAGAAGGAAGTATTTGTGGGTTTTAATGCAAAGACTTGGGAATGATAATAGGAATGTAGAAAAAATAAGAGAAGCACCTGGGAATTTAGCTGAAGGGAGATTTTATGATACGCGAGGGCTGATAAATAGAAGCATTTCTACAAGAATGATGGATTCGTCTAGGAGGGGGAGGGAGTAGACAACAAATACTGTACATAATCTTGAGTTATTACTGGAGATAGTGATGTAAAGGGTGAAGTGGACAGTGCCAGGGAAAGTACTCGCAGGAAAATAGGGGCTGACCATGAGGGAAAATGGTAACTAAGAGGCCTAAAGGGGGCACATGGGACGGAGCAGTGTGTGAGGAGATGGAAACACTGACAAAATATCATTAGGCTAGTAAGGATGCAGAAAAGCCGGAGAAAGAAGTGGAGTGAGGAACTGGAGGTGCTGAGGTTATTCAAGGCAAAGGGAGAGGCCTAGAGAAGGAAACAGAAAGTGACGAGAAAGGCGTTAAACGAGAAGCAGGCTCAGGAGAAAGGTAAAACACAGCAGAAGGAGTTACGGCCACCGCTGTACCACGGCCAGTACATGTTAGTGCAAAGGGCATCTCCTTTGTGTGAAGGTCAGTATCCAGTGATAGATAGGAAGCTGGACTTCAAAGGTGAAGTGAGTGCTTTATTTCGGCAGGTGGTGGGGGAAGGAATTTGAGGAGTAATGTAGTGTGCATGGAGACAGGAAAGAAGAGCAAAGAATTATCTGAGGATTTGGCAACCAAAATTATAGAAAAGCACTGACAATCCCAAGGCTACAAGTCCATCTCCTGAGATCTTAATCCTCCTGTGTCCATTGCGCAACATTCTAAAGAAGTTAACAGCCCATGGGACTGTAGCTAATCTCTCTGGACATGGACGAAAAAGAAAGACATAATATGTTACAATGAAGAATTGTTCGAAAGGTGGATAAAGAACCTCGACCAACTTCCAAACAAATTCAAGCTGACCGGCAGGCACAGGATACAACAGGGTCAGCTCACACTATCTGTCGCTATCGGAATGAAAAGGGACGCTATGGCAGGAGACCCAGGAGGACTCCACTGCTGACACAGAATCATAAAAAGCCAGATTGGAGTTTGCTAAAACTTATCTGTGGAAGCCACAGTCCTTCTGGGAGAATGTCCTCTGGACAGGTGAGACAAAAATAGAGCCGGAGGTCATGGGTCTTACAGCAGGACAATGACTCCAAAAAGCACCCAGAAATGGTTTAAGACAAAGCGCTGGAGAGTTCTAAAGTGGCCAGCAATGAGTCTGGATCTTAATCCCATAGAGCACTTGTGGAAAGATCAGTTGGGAGAAAGAACCCTTCAAATCTGAGAGATCTGGAACAGCTGGTAAAGGAAGAGTGGTCAAAAATTCCAGTAGAGAGATGTAAAAGAGTCATTGATTGTTACAGAAAGCGATCAAAATCAGTTATTTATACCAAGCATTAAGTTGTTAATTTTGTCCAGGCCATTTTTTATGTTTTGTGTGGAATGTCTCAGATTTGTCTTTTCTTACCTCTGGTTTTTGTGTTCTTCCAGTGCCAACAAAAGAAGCAAACATGACAATACCGAAGCATTTGTAATGGCAACAATTTTCTTGGAGAAGTGGTGCGTTTTCTGACATAAATGCAGGGGTGCCATTATTTTGACTGGATATGCACCTAGATCATGTGACACTATCAACCTATTGGAACTGCCCTTAAACAAATCCAACCAATATGTTCAGATGTCTAATGACAGTTTTGCACCATGAGTATAGCTGATATTCCCAAGTGGTTCAGTTCTAGGACCATCACTATTTCCTCTCTCCACTCTGCCTAAAGGAAAGCATAAAAGCAACATTTATGTTTGGACTGTGAACAATGGAAATTCTGATGTGTTTTATCTGTGCATTTTAAAGGTATCCTCACGGTATATTCTCTTTTTCTTTTCTGAGAAATTGTCTAAGCATAATATTTCTTTGTTCACAGAAATTTGTATGTTTTGTAGAGCTTTTGTTTGTCATTTTTGACAATTCTTGATTTCAGATTTTCTTTGAATATATTGCAGTTCGGCTACTGGCGCCGTATTAGATATAAGGCACTTAATTTTCCGACCACTAGAGGACGTCAGTACATAACATACTTGAGCATTATACAGTGAGAACAAGGTCACTGAACACTATGATGATGATGCAGAAAACGGGGAATTGGGAAGCAAGAGTTTTTCTAGTCTAACATCTGCAAGTTGAAATGTTAATACTGGTAAATTATTCTAAATTCTTTTGTGACAGAATTTGAATATGAATAATGATATTTTAATGTTTCTGAGAATTACGGACAATAAGTTCAACCTTTGTCTCATCAGACCATAAGACCTTTTCCTACATGGTTTGGGGAGTCTCTCAAATTTGATGCAAAATTTAGAAGGGTTTGTACAAGTCTTCTGCCAGAAGTCTTTGCAGAAAAATTTATAACCAAAATCTAAGACCAATTTTTTTAAAAACCCATAGTCCGGATTGCTGTAGAGCTGTTGGTAGGCTCCTTATCTTTCCCCATTATCAACATGGAGGGTTAACGTATTATTTATGTCTTATTTTATGCTCTACTTTTGAACACAGGGTTCTGAGGTAACAATCACACTGGAAATCATTTGTAATAGAGTTCCAAATATTTATCCTACTGATACTTGGCAAGATCACCATGATTGATCACAAAAATCTGCAATGTCATTAAGGGTGTGTAGATTTTTTTTATATCTGCTGTAATATAACTGGTCAGAAAGCCAAAGTAACCTATATTTTACCATGTTTATCGGTTATCTGGAACAATATTTTACAATGCTGCTATGCAGAAAAAAAACTTTAAATTTGTCCGATCAGTATACCAAATCATTATAAAAAAATGTCCTATGAAACAATGTGATGTACTGTTCCTAGGGAGCTAGTACTAATTCCTGGATATAGTCAATAATAAAAGAAATCAGTGAGCAATTAACCAGTATCTCAAAGAAAGCTAATATATATAAAATGTTAGATATTCATTATAGATTATTATTTTAAAACAAGCTGGGAATTACAGGGCATTGCCCCAAAATGTGTGTTGTTTATAAGATCAGTTCCTAACATTTAACTGATATGGTTGCTTAACAACAGGTGTGAGGTCTAAAAACATGCAGCTGGAGTCTGATGTCAGTTGCATGTCTTGGTAGGACCTAAAAATAGCCTAGTAACCATCATGCGGCTCTAAATGGCTCAGCACTAGCCTGCCACAAGCCGTTACTGTGTAGTACCAAGCCGCTCTTTGTTACTCACCTAGATAATATGTGACTGCGGCACTCGTCTGCCTCTCTGGTGAGTTCTCTGGGCTTCCTTTCTCCTCTTGTCTTCTGTGCTTTGTATTCTCCTTTTTTACAGTTTACATTTACATTCACAATCATTGCTGATGATACATTTCTGAACAAGACTGTGGTTTTAAGTTAACTGCAAATGCGTCAAGCATTTATTTCTTTTAAATGAACTGTTGTTGATAAAAGACTGTATTTTTGCTTACCCTTATTAGTGTTTTATGTGTTATGATGACCTATGAGACATTCATATTATGTGCATCCTTCTTAGCATCATGTTATTTAGTCAGAAACCATGAATACAATTGTTCAGCAGTAAGTCGTAATATATAGTACATCATATTTGTTTGTGATGTAGTGTTTATGCATTTGCAAAGCCTAATTTAGAATAATTGTTGCTCTCCCTTCAAAAGGTAAATGATACTCTTACAATATTACAGATGTTATTTTTGTACTTGAAGTTGTTTCATTTCCACCTAGGTAAATACTGCCGTGAGCCATGGTACGCAACGTAGATGATCTGGACTACTGTCTCTCTTCACACTCACAAAGAATTCTCGAAGGACTGCAGTCCCTCTGTTTGCATCCCAAATTCATTGATGTGACATTAAGTGTGGGTGGCCGTGAATTCCCTTGCCATCGTAGTGTGCTGGCTATCTGCAGCCTCTACTTCCATTCCATGTTTTCTGGGAATTTTGTGGAAAGTATTGCTGCTAGAGTAGAATTGCAGGATGTAGATCCTGACATTTTTAGCATTCTGCTGAACTTTGCCTACACGGGCAAGCTAACAATCAACCAGGAGAATGTGGAGGGATTAATCTGCACCTCCAGCCAGCTGCAGTTTCAGACTGTGCGGGCTGTCTGCAGCCGCTATTTGCAGAATCAGATTAATGCCACTAACTGCTTAGGCATCCTGGAGTTTGGTGAAATACATGGCTGCCCAGAAGTGGTAGCCAAGGCCTGGTGTTTTCTACTGGAAAACTTTGAAGCAGTGCTAGAAGAAGAGGAATTCTTGCTTCTGGGGAAGGAGAGGCTCATTGCTTGTCTCTCGAATGATGCCCTGCAGACTCGGGATGTGTGCAGCTGTGTCAGGGCAGTCCTCTCCTGGGTCAAGCACCAGGTAGACCTACGGCTCACCCACCTCCCACAGCTGCTCAGTTTGGCTAGACTCTCGCTCCTGCCTCTTGAATACATCACAGAAACTCTCTTGAAGGATAGCTTGATTATGAAGAATCAAAGCTGTAGGGATGTTGTGGAAGGAGTCCAAAAACAGGTCTGTATGTTTCCTTATGTAGGGAATGCCTTCAGACCAGCTTGACAATATGTTTTTTTTTACTTATGTAGGGAATGCCTTCAGACCAGCTTGACAATATGTTTTTTTTCTTTATACTTTTTAATTTCTACTAAGCTTCATTTGGGAATTTTCATTGTTTTCTTTGTCTTGAGAAATTGGATTTACAGCCAGGAACTTTAACAGAAGGAAATATGAAAAGTCCACAACCAAACTTGCAGGAAGTGTTGTTTGTTATGGGAGGCAGCTCACTGGATGATTCACATGATGATGATGCTGAGGAGGAAGAGGAGACAATTTCAGCTGCACCCCCTAGAAACTGTGCTTTCTACAACACAAGGACAAGTGAGAATAGTTATCATTTCTATCACACACATTTTTATTTTTATCTTAGTGAGGACTGTCCATTCACTTCTATGGGAAAAACCCTTAATTCCAATCACAACACCCTTAACCCCTTAATCACAAGTAACCAAACAAAATACAAGACTTTTGGCATTTTTACTTTCTTGACTGCATTTACAGATTTTTATAAAATGAAGTGTGAAGTAGTGAGGACCAGCTGCGGACCTTACTACTCATAGTATAAGAGTATAAGTATAAGAAAACCTGTACACACCCACACACACACACAGCCTCGGGGTACCTGTCTAAATGGGGACCTTCCATTCATTTCTGTGGGAAAAAACTCTAATCCCAATCACGACACTGTTAACCCCAACCCAGCCCTAATCTTAACCATAAGTAGCCAACCCAAATACAAGACGTTTTTTTAAAAGCATTTTTACTTTTTTGATTCCATTCACAGATTTTTATAAAATTGAGGTTTTCCAAATGGGGACCTCAAAAGATTTTCAGGTTTTACAACACTTTAGGGACATTTTGGTAAAAAAAAGTGACCTATGCAAAAGTGATCTATGCAAGCCCACACACCCACATGCCATGTATTCCTGTCTTTATGGGGACACACCATTCATTCTTATGGACATAACCCTGATCCCAACTATTACACCCTTAACCCCAACCCAGCCCTAACCTTAACCATAAGTGTCCCACAGACACAGATTTTTATAAAATTGAGGTTATCCTTATGGGGACCAAAAAAATGTCCCCACATGGTAGAAAATAAATGTTTTTTTTATCACACTATGGGTACATTGGGTCACCACAACATAATATAAATATGGCCACACACACACACAGACGTGCCGTTATAAAATCGCATATATTTATTTATTTATTTATTTATTTATTTTTCCCCTCCCCAGGCCAGTGGTATCTACTCCCTGATTTCCCAGATTACAACAAGTGGGGTTATTCTGTGGTCACCCTGAACAATGATGTGTATATCACAGGTAAGTTTTGTACTTTACCTTCCCAGCAAATATCATACCACAAAAAAATCATCATTTTAAAAAAGAAAATGGTATGTGTCCACACTGAATTTCAATTGTTTAGGCTTAGGTGTATTATAAAAATAATTGGTGAAAATAAATTGAAAGGTGAGTTGATAATTCTATATAGCGTATGACAGCTCCATAATTCTCAGCTACGCTTTTTAAGAGGCTAGCTTACATGTCCTGACTATGAAGTTTAGAGCAAGTATAAATTTATTAAATGGTAATTTGTTTAAAAATAAAATTTGTATTTTGTTTTTGACTTGATTAATAGTAGTTTACTAGTAATAGTAATAGGACACATTGATTAATAGTAGTTTAATCAGTATTTGAATTTATATGAATGTGTATCTTAAAATCATCTAATTATATTGAGGGGTATACATTCTTAGATGTTCTCATAATTTGTATAATGCTATTTTCAATGCAGGAGGTTCTCGAGGGTCCCGGACGCACACCTGGTCCACCACGGAGACCTGGAAATATATCCCTCGAGAGGGGAAGTGGGTCACTGTGGCTCCAATGCTTAGGCCAAGAACAAACCATACCTCAGCAGCACTGAATGGAGAAATTTATGTCATTGGTGGTAAGAAAATAAAGTTTTCTATGTGTAGTTACAGAGGTAACAGAATGAAAACTTCAAAAACTGTCCAAAACTTTCAGAACTTTCATTTTGTAGTTTTTAACATTTTCTGAGAATAAAGAAAAAATAAGATTATTACAGTATTTTTAAAGTGGTCGGAATTGTTGGGGATTCGTTGGGTATTTTGAATGAACATATTAAAGCTGTAGCAGATTTTCAAAAAAAATCTGAATGATACTGAATGAGAATAATACACCTGTCGGTAAACCTTTTCTTTTGTAGGTACTACAGTGGATTATGTAGAGGTGGAACATTATGACCCTTACAGCGACAACTGGTGTCACACTAGACCAGCTCTGAAATATGTTACGAACTTTACTGCCAGTGCCAGTGCTGGGAAGCTGTACCTGATTGGCTCCTGCGCAGTCAAATATAATCCGCTCACTATGCAGTGTTACAACCCCGTCATTGGTAAGACTGAGTTTGGCACGTTACACAAAATTGTTATAAAAAATTATAAAATGCTACTGAAAATACCTATTTGATGTAGTGTTTCTAGAATGACTATGCTATTTCCAGAATGTAGAAAATATACAAATAAATCAGTGTGTAAAGAACCGGTTTGTCAGAGTTTATGCATTTTTATATTAAGTATTACTTTCATATAAACCTGCAATGTAAGGCATTAACGTACCAGAAATACTTTGTAATTCATGTTCTTCCAAAATAACCTGAAACTACTATATATTGTACAGCTGATGGCTGTTTTTCAAAATAATATATAAACAATAAGAGCTAATTATACAGTCGAACTTTCCACAATGTAGGGGTTAGGGGCGCAGGCCCCCAGCGATTTTGATAAACTGCATCCCCTTGGTTCCCTTGGTAAACAATGCGAGCATATGAGTAAAATGAAGATATGAGAAATGCGAGATTTAACACACTGCAAATTATCACACACGAGGCTGCTGTAAACATACTTGGTGTCCTTCAAACCAGAACTCTACCTATATTTTATGCATTTATGAGTTACTAAACTTTTTGTCTGATGGTCATCATGTGCCGTCCGGGGCTTTCGCAAAAACCTCCTATTTTATTTGTTCTGGCGACCCCACAAGGAGGAAAGTTGCATTGCAGAAGGTTGGAATGTACTGGCTAGTCAATAATGAATGCACAACCTGATATAACAATGTTCTGGTTCTTTTCCTTTTTGACCAATCTTTTCCTTTTATTACAGATAGCTGGAGTATTATTTGCTCTCCATTCATCCCAAAATATCTGTCCTCTCCCCGCTCAATCTGCTTGGACGGAGTCATTTATTTAATAGCTGACAACACTAAGAAAGTGTATTGCTATGATCCCAATGCTAACATGTGGCAGAAGGTTAGTATGTTTCATATACATTTTAAATTGTTTGTAAACTTCTCTTTTAGGATTCCATATTTAATTCTGCTTGGGCAATTAAATCTGGTAATAAATCCTGTACGAGTTATGTATACGGATACCTAAACATGGTTATGTCTCTCAGGTGCAGTTCCTTCATACTTTACATGAAAACGGAAGCATTGTAGTGCTAGGAGGCCATCTATATGTGACAGGTGGGCACTGGAAAGGCATGGAAGGTGATTATGGAGTGGAAGTGGAGGTATACAGCTGCGCCTCTAATACCTGGCATGTGGAATGCTACCTGCCAAGGCTATGGGTGTACAGCGGATCCTGCTCAATATTCCTGGACCCCTCGCAGTGGATAGAGCCTTTCCCTCTCGATGAGACATAACTAAGGGCAAAGAATATCAGTTACACAGCCATAAAATTATGCTTGCTCGACTTTTTCCCAAAGATATAAGCATTTTTGTCTGCTCTAAATTAGGGGTTCCCATCCCCCGGTCCAGTGCATGGCCAGAATTCTGCAAGCCATGGAATGCTGGGGGCTTGCAGAGGAGTTATTTTATATCCAAGGACAAACTACATTTTTTCAAAATACGTTTTTGTTATGACCCGTGGAAACAGTTAAAGTTGTGAAATCACCAACCGACCTTAATGATCCTCCTGCCCTTTTACCAGTGCATGACATTTATGTACAACAAATTAGTAAGCGAACACTGAAACGTAATATAAATAATCATAAATCATGTATCTGGTTTTTAACTAGTTTGTTTATATATCTGAAAACCGACAGAAGTAAACACTGAATGGCACTGGAACTACTTATTGTGAAACTTTTCTTTTCCCTCTTTACCTTTGCTTAAAAATATTTTAAAAATACAAACTTTAAAAGAGAATTATGATAATAATGACAATCACCAAGGACAAGATCATGAAAAGAAAGCAGGATCAGGCCAGGTTATTCTGCGGGTCAACAGAACATCAGGACATTGGGCTTGACAAAACAAAACAGACGAAGTGAATTCGAATTGCTATGCAAAATGGAACAAAGAGACAAAGAGGCCAGAATACTACGGCTGGGTAGGTGAGTTTGAGCAAACTCAGTTCTGAGCAAGAAGTGATTTTCCTGAGATAGCTTACATAATTTAATCAGATGTCGTTTGTCAGTTGGATTTCCTCTGATGTAATTTGCTGTCTTTCTTTTATGCTTAAAAGGTTTTTTCTACTTTGTATAAAACAGCTAACAAAAAATGCTATATCTGTATGTCAAAGCTTGTCATTTATTGTTCTGGAAAAAATCTGATAGAAAGTTGCTATGTGAAAAAAAACATGGTTGGCTCAGTGACATGGAAGATATAAAAAATAAATCTTTTTTCATTGTGCGAACGTAAATACTTTATTCATTCAAATGAGAATTCAGTGGAAAAATAGCTGGACTAATGGTGACTAAGTTCAAGCAGAAGGACACATTTCAGGCATAAACAAGAACATAAGCACTGCCCTTGATACATCAATCTAAGAGAAAATTAGTTTTCTCCACTCTTTTTGGATTACACTTGTTTAGCACTTTTACACCCATTTCGCATTGGGCACAATTCATTTTTCATTCTTTAATGGACTACAGTTTGTTTCTTTGTGTAGCTTATGCTGTGGCTCATCAAGATCAACGAAACCTCTTGCGAATCAATGCAGAGCAAACACTGCAGAGCAGAGAAGGCGCAAAGGCAACAGGCAATAGTCAAGGTCGACAGAAGTGGTGTCACGTTTACTTGATTAATCTTGATTACTCGATTTTTTAAAAGCATTGATTAAAATTTTCCTGTTAGATTACTCAGCAATATGGTGGAGGGCATAAAGGATGAGGATTTAAAAACAGAGCGAATGAAAAGTGAATGAAAAATGCAATTGTCTGTCAGTATTACGAAGAAAAATTTAAATATTACGACGGCATGAACGCACAGCTTCAAATATACTGAAATGCATTAAAGTAACTGTGCTTGAAAAGAAACACGTTTCAGATATACCAAAGAACTGTCAGCTAGGGTTCAAACTTAGTCCACCCAAGGCGAAATTTGGTCATATTTCATATAGGTCAAAGACACATGCATGAAACTAAAATAAAGGATTGTGCCAGCTTCAAATATACTTAAATATATTCTAGTCACTCTACCTGAATAGAAACAACAGTGAAATACCTAAAATGTCAGAAAAAAAGTTTGCTGGGTTTCTAACACAGTCCCCCTCAATGTGAAATTTGCCCATATTTCACGACGGTCAAAGGTATTCAATTCAATTCATATTCAATTCAATTCAATTCAATTTATTTTTATATAGCGCTCTTCACAATAGAGTTGTCCCAGGGCGCTTTACATGGGTGTGTTGGGATGCATTACCGCATGTTATGGTACAGTATAGGGGTATACCCTAACAGAAGGACAGTGTATATGCGATGACTGGGGAAAAACTAAGCCTACTACAAAATGTGCTTTTGCTGTTATTTACTTGCAGGCATAGTTATTTGTGACGGATACTTGACTCAGACAAGGATATTGCCAAAAAAATAAACAAAAAGATCTCTATCTAAAAACTTAAAACTTCTTAATCTACCAAAATAAAACTCAAAAACAATACACTAAACCTAACTCACTATGTAAGCCATTAAAGACAAAAAAAAAGTGTAAATAAACGATGGCACCCACAACCCATAGTCCGAACAAAAGTACAAAAAAAGAAAAAACTAATTTAATTTAATCTATAAATGTATACCAGGGCAACCAAGACCAAGAAAGGGAACGGGCATCCAAAAACCTAGCAATGTAATACACCAAAAAGAATACTGTACACATGCCAACCAAAAAAATGTCAGAGAGCAAGCAGGCCAGAGTGCGGCGAAAACTCCCGTGTGGCAGCCACTTGACCCACATCGAAAAAAAAAATGGACAAAGATGAACCAAGCAGTGGAGTGGATCCATGGATCGAAGTGGAAGTTGAAATGCGAAAATGCATAATCTAACACAGAACACTAAACACCCAACACCATAACACATAATACAAAAATAAGGATTGTATCAGATTCAATCTGCTTAAATACAATTTTAGTAATTCTACTTGATTGGAAACAACTGTCAAATACCTAAAATAAGTGTCAGCAAAAGCTGGGTTTTTATCATACTGCCCTCAAGGGCGTTCCAATACTTTTTCCAATATAATGTATATGCTTAATAGCATCCATTTGGGCATTGCATTTACTACATGTGCCACCTAACAGTTTCTTTTTACAGAATAGTAAATCTTCTTTTTCTGACTTTCTTTCCTCCTGCTGTCCTGCCTCTCCACACCTTCACCTTTCTGACCTGCTCTCCTCCTGCTGTTCAGCCTCCCCACACCTTCACCTTTCTGACCTGCTCTCCTCCTGCTGTCCTGCCTCTCCTCACCTTCACCTTTCTGACCTGCTCTCCTCCTGCTGTCCAGCCTCCCC
>JAODKM010000032.1:10919512-10930812 GCA_026780845.1 Petrocephalus sullivani | reverse complement strand
CTGGCATCCTGCCTAGGGTGTCCCCTGCCTCTTGCCCTATAATGGACTGACATCCTGTCCTTTGTGTCCCCAGCTTCATGCCCTGTGATGGACTAGCATACTGTCCAAGGTGTTGCATTGAAATGAATTCAAGAAGGTGATGGGATTTACAGTGGTGATTCCTTCTGTAATGGCCAACGTGATTATTCATATATGCAATACATAATTACGTATGTTTTAAAGTCCTGTATTGAGTATCAGCTAAGCTGTCCCATTGTTGCGAATGGCTTGCTGATGTCCAGCACTGCTTGCCATGAATTTTAATTCTGCACGTCAGATTCCTTCTTTTTTTTTACATTCTTGTTGGCAGTCTGTTATTCACCTAAAATGCCAAAAATAATGAACAAAATGGTAATTCTGATACACACATATTTTTTCAGAAGTCACTACTTGCGTATTTTATTGGCTGCGATGTTTCTGCTCCTTTTTGGTTCCCTAAAAGGTTCACCTTAAGAATGAGCAATGGAAATATTACATTTTGTTTTCACGAGTCTTGAACTGAAAATGGTAAAGTCACTGTAATTTGTAGAGTAAAACTCTGAAATGGTCATTTTAAATGTTTTACTAACATGGGGCTTGGTCTTGGCCCCGGCATGAAACACTGAAGCCATTGTCCTGCCAGCTTATTGAGTCTGCTGGAGATATTAATCCCTCGGAACAGAGATGAAGTGGGCTGGAGTTGCCAATTAGAGGAGTGGTGGGGTACACTCTCGCTCTTTCTCTTTGTCTCTCTCTCTCTGTCCCATTTCCACCTTCTGCTTTTAAAGTAGGAGTGGGCTGGTCCTATCACAGGCATGCAGTGTTGCTGTCAGCCCTCTTCAGACATGTGTTTTGTGTTAGCGCCGACAGGGCTCTCTGGCACCACTGCACAAGGGGGTGGAGAGAAAAAGGGGGTGGGGAATTTGGGGTAGGGAATAGGCACAGGGCAGCAAGAGGAGAATCATCAACAAGTTCAAGCAGCCCCCGAAGCACTGCCTAAGCGTTCATTTGAGGCGGTCTTTAGCTTCTGACTTATGGCAGGGAATGTATCCTGCCTCTGTACTTCATTCTGCCTATTGTGATTGAAACTGTGAGTACAGTTTATTAAAGGATGAAATGCTAGAAATGTTCTTTCTAGTTTGGGCACTGCACTTCATGGCACTGCAGTTCCAGGGTTTGGATGGGGACAGTGGGTCCAACAAAATAAGAAACTGTAAAAACTGTAGCTGCAGACCAAGGGAAACTGAAGCTAAAACTGAAAAGCCTGCAGGGTCAAAGTGCTCCTACCCAGTGTAACTGCAGGCTATATCCAGCCTGAAAAATGTTGGGCCTGAATGGAAGGGTGACCCCTACATGTACTCCTACAGGCCAAGAAAAAGTGCACTGCTACGGGCACTGGACAAAGGGAAAAAATCTCCAAGCAGATAAATCTGAACAAGATTAAACAACATAGTTTGCATACTTTTAATGTAACAATACAAATCAGCATTTGCGCTTTGGTCAGCTGCAGTTGCAAGGTAATTTGAATCCACCGCAGGGCTACTTAAGTGGTTAGACCAGAAGCAGAGCATGGACTGGGATGTGTCCGCTGGCATGGAGGAGGTGAGCAGGATGTCAGTCAATGACATATTAATTCTCTTGTGAAGCAGAAGCCACAATCCATTAATACATTCATTTGTCATAGTCATTAATCAAATATTGAGTTTCAAAGAGCCTGGGGTCATTCTTAGGAAGCACTGGGCATAAGGCAAAGAACATGGCTAATGGGGTGCAGATCATTCGCAGGACACATGCTCTCCATTACACACTCAGGGCAGCATAGAGACACCAACGTGTGAGAAAAATACGGTATCAGAGGAAATCTGAAGAAATATGAACTAAGAGAAAGCATGCAATTTCGACACAGCCCTGGGGGTGAGAATCAAACTCACAACCCTGGCTAAAACGGATTCTATAAATGAAATGAAACGGGGGGAAAAAAACCCATAATTCAATATATTCTGATTGAAAGCACAACAACCTGATAGGATTTTAAAGCTACATCTCACAGAATTATTTGTTTTTGGAAAACAAGTTAAGGGGTTTCTGGGAAATGTATGGTATAAGCTCCCTGGGGTGACTTTGGGGGTATATCTATTCTCTGTTGCCTAGCTTTCCATTGTCACGCAAGCAAGAAGCTGGAAGTATGCTGCCCTTTGAAGATGGGCTTGGCATCCAATTTATCTGTTAATGATCCAGCTTTTTTGGCTCTTTTCTCTAAAAAGAATTAATGATGAGCTCAGCTGACCTCTGACATAACGTAAGCCTTAAAGAGCCAGTCAGCACGTTTTGTCAAGCTATGGTTATATGTGCACTAGGCCATTTAATTGGACTACAGTCCTTGTCCCAGTATACAAGCACAGGAAGGGAATAGATTTATTAACTGAAGTGTGTTTGACTCAGCTACAATAGGTGGCGATGTGGCTCCGTTCAGCTTGTCATTGGGCTTTTTCTGGTTGACCTATTGCGTCACAGACCAAAAACAGCTCACAAACAAGGGCTCGAAAAATCTGCAGCCCAGTGTCCTGGGGCTGTTAACTTTTCCCATCGGGCTATCAAAATATAAGACGGCCCTGCCCAACAGGCTACCTGAAATTATACTCCGAGTGAAATTCCCTCCTTAATTCACTTTGTCTGCTCTCGCGACTTGTATTCGAATTTAAAAAAATTATCACAAAACAAGTAGCTTTTTAATTCTCATGTTTTGCCCAGCGACACACGTACTGTATGCCTGTGCATGGGTGTTACTTCCAGAAAGTACCCAAGTACCCTACTTCAAGGTGTTTGTTTTACACTGGCGTAAAAGCTGGTACTGTCGCTGAATGACATCACAACACATTGCGTGGTAGTTTGTACAGAATTCACAAAATGCTTGTAGTATATTATAGGGCTGGGTGATTTCTGATATCTAAAACTAACACTGAATGTTATGCACATGCAGTGCTTGCATGTTATTGAGTGCCTGCACCGGTTTTTACACCAGAAAACCAGCACCTTAAGGTACCATATTTGGCTTCTTGAAGTATCAAAAGTACGGTACCTAATGCTGTGGAACTCGCTCTTTGGCTTCTTCTTCTGTTTACCGGCTTCTTCTGCGACGTCAGGGTCAAAGCCCGGGGTGGGAACTGTGGAGCGTGCACAGGGCACCTAGATCTAGACTAACACAATAATTTAATTTTTTCTAACGTCATGTAAATGTACTTACTGATATATAGTGCTATAGTTATACTATAGATATATAGTGATATAGTGAATGATACTGGGCCGGTCCCCGACCTGCCGGACCTCATGTCCCCTTGCACCCCTTGCTAAGGATCCCTCTGCAGTTTGTGAATAGCTTTAATCTATCGTTGGGTTTTTTCCCTGTGTATTCTTTTTTTATGGAGCATGACATAAGGCACTGTCTGACATTGTGGAGCTCCTTTGATCTTATGAATGACTGGAGAATTTCCCCTGATATGTAATAGTATCCCAGCTCCTAAGCTTCACTGCCAGACAGAAGTCTTTTTCACCCCATTTACACAGACCTGGTGTGAAACCCCTCACATCAGCTCCATTTCATTTGTTTGTGCAAGTTTCTTGGGTTGGTTTATTGCAATTGGATCTTGTTTGCAAATCTTGTACATAATAATAATTTATTGCAATTTTTATGTAGTAGTGCCTGACCTTTTTTCACAGTGAGAGCTACCAAAATGTTGCCGACCAGGGGGGCTGGAGGTAATGGTCTGATTGTTGTAATCAACCAGGGTTGTCTTGAAGTCTGAATTGTTAATTGTAATCGACTGGTTGGTGGCCACTGTATTAATGCAAACAATGACAATCTGGAAAAGATTTGGCAAATAAATGTTGACATTATAGAACTGTCAGCCATATTTTCTCAGTATGTGGGGGGAGGGTGGTTGCAGTTACTTGGCAGGTGAGGTTTTCAGCCTGCTCCTTGATACAGTCCAAAAGCGACATGTGCTCCCCAGGTGCATCAGCTTCAGTTAGGTCAAAGATGTCCCTGCTAATACCTGGAGCAGGCAGACACTGCTTAACTATGGTTTGACAAAGAATCTGAGTGTGAACTGAGGCAAGGGTAACAAAAAAGATGCTTGATTATTTTGCAATCGAGATGGAAGGCGGTCAGCCAGAATTCCCCATCTATCAATAACTTGAACAACAATAACTAGGTTGTAGCTAAGCAACACATAAAGCACTCCACTCTTTGGCCTGTATTTGGCATTTTTCGGACTATTCTTTTGTTTAAATTTTAGTTGCGATTTTCCCAGCAGTCGTTTCCTGTGAAAACATTCCAGCAGTTAAAAAAAAGCTCATTGGACAGTACAACCATCTGGCAAGATTAAGGCACTGATGCAACATACTGTAAATGACCACCTCCTGCTTGAACACATGGAAGGACTCAGAAGAGCAATGTTTACTTGCATACTAATATAATTGGGCCATAATGGCTTGTGTGCATTTGTATGAGGCTTCAGAGCCACACAGCTGTTGTGTGGGAGCTTCCCCAGTACAAACCCACTGGAGAACTAGCCCATTGTGTCCATTCCCCCCACCCCCACCCACCTCTAATACCATAGACGTGTGTTTTCTGACTGGGCCATGTAAAAAGCCCTGCCCGATCGCCATGGCGCCAGGCTGGCTCCCTATGGGACAGTTCTAGCTAGCTGGAGGTGTCTGTTGATATGTGTCAAATGGCACACTGCCAATTTTCCTCATCTTGGGGTTAAACTAGGATCCAAGTCCTGCAGGTTAGGACGCTGTGTCTATGATCACGAGGATGGATGAAACCTCCTGGCTGGCAAAATGATGTTACTAATGGGCCCTTAATAAAGGTCTTATTGCTCCAGGGATACTGCGTGACCCAACTCTCTGATCCTTCTTTGTACATTGCCGTAGAAGTTACTGTACAAGCTAAATAAAATAATTTGTCAGTCAATTTATTTTGGTATAGAGCATTTTCACATGACATTGTCTCAAAGCACTTTACATCGGCAAGTGGCAAGGAAAAGCTCCCTAGAAAGAAGAAACCTTTGGAGCATCCAGACCCAAAGGGGGAGCCCATTCTCCTGGGGCCGGCAGAGGAATTCCAAAATAACAAAGTCCCAATTTATAAAGTAGACTTGTGGATAGTGCAGGTATAAATGTGGTAGCTCCAGCTGATGAGTTAGGAAGCTGCTTTCTTTGGTGGGATTACAGTTTTTATTGCTTTGAAGCATTTCTCAAATGACAATTAACATTTGCAAAATAAAAAGTGTAATCCCCACACCAGAATATCACTTCTGGACCACTGCACATCATTGCTCATTGCTTCACATAAATTTCCAAACGTTTTGCACATATATGCAAATGGTTTTGTTCAATTGTCGTCATTTTTAACAATTTTCAGTTGCTTTAGCCTTGCTGGTCAAAATAGATTATATATTATATGTACTTTCACGTCGTAATAATTTTACAGCAAATTATATATGTACACTAATGGCAAAAATTGTGGACACAGCATTTTTTGCATTACGCTTTAAAATGTATTACACAGATATTAGCGGTAATATTTATAAACAATCATGCATTGGACAATTAACAAGTGTTAGCCAAGCTTTCATAATGATTTTAAAATGTTTCCCTAAATTATTGTGATACTGCATTGTTGTGTTTCTGGTTCCCAAGGTACTTGATTTTTTTGTCATTTAGTCATTTTTGTGATCTTGTTGTCCTTGCATTGCCATTTAGCTGTTTTTGTGGTATACAGTGCCGTGTGACTTTTTAGTTTGCTATTGTACTGTGTCTTGATATCTGAAGAAGTTACATGTGCTTGCGAGTGCTTAGCAGCCTGCTAAAGAAAAATGGTTAGTTAATGATAAGTGGGAACCGACTATCATTTAGAAGAGCTCAGGAGCATACTTACACAGATATTTTGACAATATGGCTAAGCATTTTGGCTCTCATGATTAAAACAATACAGATTGTACTTTTGATTTTGGTGGCACTGACTGGAATTATTTGCTTTTGAAATATGAGTTGTTTTGTGAAAGCTACAGACTTTTGCAGGTACTGTAGACCACAGTGTTGTGATATATGCGTGAACTGTTTTGAGAAATCCTCTTATTGTCTTGAGAATGTTAAGGATACTTCTTGAAATGTACCAAAGCAATCGAGAAAAACTGTGAAGTACCTTTAATGTGCATTTGCCCTTTTTAGAAACAATGTTCAATCTCCAATGAACCTATCCACCAGTAAGTCTACATTTTTGGAGTTCTCAACATTCAAAGACATTATATTAAGAGTTTGTTTAAAGTTTTGGTTTCATTGAATTGGATGAATATGTTTTCTAGTTGCAAGCATATTTTAGTGTCCAAACATAATTTAAGGGAATACATATTAAATGCCATTTAACCTGTTTACAAAGTTTATCTGTGGTGTGATTTACTTGTTTGGCAATGTGTTGTATTTTGTAGTTCTAAATGTGCTCTAGAAATACATTTTGATTTGATTTGCATGGTGCCCTCAGTGGCCCTCTGCATACCATAATCTGTTATATTTGTACCATGTGCATGTCCAGTGTGCATTCTGATTACTACTCCTGGCTCTTGGCAATCAAATTAGCCAGTTTAGCATATCCAGTTGAAGAGGTTACAAGGCAATTTTCGTGAGACTTATGAGACCCATAGGAGATGTTTACAATATAATTTATTCATGTATTATTATTATTATTATTTATATAATTACATTATTGGCCACTGGTATCACTGTATTTCTTATTTAATTCTTTTCATTTGGCAATAGTAACTTTTTAAGTAACTTTTTAGAGTCATTCCTCTAACCCAATGTTTTCCATTGGACATGTGTATTGTACTGGGACACCTGGCCATTATACCTATAGGAATATTTATGACATATCATTCTAAATTCATTCACATAAATATGCTGCTGGTCCCCGCTTTGCAGCTATAACAGCTGCCACTCTTCTGGGAAGGCTTTACATAAGATTTTGGAGTGCCTGTGGAATTATTGCCCATTCATCCAGAAGAACATTTGAGAGGGTAGGCGCTGATATTAAACGTGAAGGCCTGACTTGCAATCGCTGTTCTTGTTCATTCCAAAGGTGTTAGATGGGGCTGAGGTCAGGGCTCTGTGAGGGCTAGTCAAGTTCTTCCACACCAAACTCACCCAACCATGTCTTTATGAACCTTGCTTTGAGCACTGGGGGAACAGACATGCTGGGACAGATAAGGACCTTCCCCAAACTGTTTCCATATAGTTGGAAGCATAGCATTATCCAAAATGTCTTGGTATGCTGAATCATTAAGAGTTCCCTTCACTGGAACTAAGGGGCCAAGCCCAGCCCCTGAAATACAACCCCATACCATTTTCCCTCCTCCACCAAACACTACAGTTGGTACAATGCAGTCAGGCAGGTAACGTTTTCCATCAGACTGGCAGACAGAGAAGTGATTCCTCACTGCACCAAACACATTTCCACTGCTCCAGAGTCCAGTGGTGGGGTGCTTTAAACCACTCCATCCGACACTTGGCAAATGGGCTTAGTCATGTGAGGCTTGCATGCAGCTGCTCAGCCATGGAAGCCCATTCCATTAATCTCCCGGGGCACAATTTTTAGTGCTGGGGTTAGTGCCAGAGGAAGTTTGGAACTCTGCAGTTATTGGGTCAACAGAGCGTTGGCGACTTTTACGCGCTATGAGCCTCTGCACTCGGCGACCGCGCTCTCTTACTCTATGGGGGCTGCCACTACGTCGCTGAGTTTCTTTTGTCCCTAAACACTTCCACTTTGCAATAATATCACTTACAGTTGACCGTGAAATATCTAGCAGGTAAAATTTATTGCAAAGGTGGCATCCTTTGACAGTATCACACTTGAATTCTCTGAGCCCTTACAAATGAACCATTCTTGTCTTATTCAGTCACCTCATGGCAAGGTGACTGAATTTATACACCTGTGTGGCAATGGTTCCAAATGAAACACCCGAATTTGATGATTAAGATGTGGGTGCCAATACTATTGTCCACCAATCTTATGAAATGATCGCATGATGAATGATTGTGTTATTTGGGGAAAAGTCTAGGCATTTAGCCTTGCACTTCGCATAATTAATATTATGAAATACCATCTTACATTGTCACGACAAAAGAGAATCTGTATAGCTTTACTGATTAAATTGGTGTATATTTAACTGTACATATAATAACAAAATATTTAAAAATATTGTCAAATATGTCAAAATATTTCTGTTGCTTAATTTAGTGTATAAAGCATGTAGGAGAAATACAATAATATATATAGTAATTATTATATATATTATATATAATAATATATTATAACATATTTTAGAAGCGATGCATAATTTATATGCAATATAAAGTATACCTTGGATATACTGTCTTATAACATTAAATGAAATGGGGTTAAAAAAATTTAAAAATGATACGCTGTAGCCTGACGTACACAGAAAGCTCGGGAAGCACTGAAGCATGCATCGCGGTGACAGAGACCGAAACAAGTTTGACTGCTCCATTTGGATTTGCATCAGGGCGCCCAAAAACATTTTTTTCTGTCATTACCTCCAGTTAAGAAGTGTGCACCGATAATATTTGGGTAAAACTGGGGATGCATTGTTCTAACATCTGTAAAACCTGATTTGCAGTACTAGCATATAATTATAACACTATAATTATAGAATTATGTTCCTAGAATTTGTCAGAAAATGGCCTGTTTTAGTTCATTCATTTGCTGTCTGCCATATTGAATTGCATAGCATCCTATTCTTTTGCATCACATTGTATTACATTGAATCGCATTGTGTTGAACTAAATCATGTCGAATTGCACCGCATCACAATAGGGGTGAGACATCGCACAAGTATTAGTGCTCGCAATAGCATAGGCCACATGACTATGCTACAGTGTAAGCTCTGTGTAGACTCGACACAGAAGAATAAATCAGCTTTAACAGGTCCTCCAGCAGCGTACATTATTGTATATTTGGTTTTGGCATGCTATAACTTTTTGGAAAGATTGATGTCTAAGCTACAACATATTAAAGTTTGGGCATAACTCAGTCACTACATGTAATGTTAAACAGACACACAAATACAAATGGAATTTTCTTTTGAAATCAAATGTTACTGCTGCCTAGATATTTTTGACTGTAAGCACACAAAATCCAGGTAGCTGGCAAAAAAGCAACCCCACAGACACAGTAGGCTGTACATAAAATCAGTATAATGTGCCAGACCCCAAACTTATGAGATATTTAATATAACACTAGAGTGGTTAAGGTGAACATGCATACAAATGGTAAAGAAGCTGACAACAGCTCAATCCCCCTCTCTCCCCTATCTAATCACTACTCCTCCCACACCCCCAACCTCTATCTCATACCCCCCTACAGTAGACTTGGGCGTTAGAAAATTCTTTACACGTCATACCATCCATACTTTAGGCCACAATATACTGTATTTTGATGGTATTTCCAAATGCAATCCTATTCCACTATTTTGAAATCTTGGCAGCGGTGATAAGTGACATGATTAAATTCCCCCTAGATAAATTTCAATGGGCGTCCACAATAAATTTAGCAGAAAGGAAGGGGTCGTCCAAGGTACATTTTGCATCAGTAAGCTACTGTAATTTACCAAAAATATTACCGTAATTCCACCTAAGCCTACAGTACACTTTCTGTACAGTACTGTACAGTAAACATTCTGTCTCTCAATGTAATCTGGTTCACCAGATCTGCACTTCCATGTGCTACCAGTGACTAGGAATCGGTGACATGATCAAATTCCCCCACTTTAAAATTCGGTGGCTAATGGGATGCTGCCGGTGATTTTTTATCATATTCAAGAAATCATCTTGCACAACACAGTTTGAAGACTGCTTACTTGTGCAATGTTCCTGAGAAAAATATCCACGGACTATGGAGTTTAGATTTACTTTGTTCAAAAGATGCCTACCACAACATCCCTTTCTGCCCCCTGCTACTATCTAGTGCTGCTGTATAAATTTCGAGGCAATGTGACTCATTGGTGTCAGCTGTAGGTTTTCAGGTGTTAGTTTTCACCCATATATGTTTTTGTGAAGCGGTAATGTGATCCAAAGACTGGAAAAAGAGTGAACAGAGTAAATAAAGTGACTCTATTCACAAAGTCAAGCATCTTCTGCATTCACCCTTCCCTTTGCTGCTACTAAATGGCATTGCTTTAATTTTGGTGAAATTTGTCTAAAAATTTGAATATTTCCAAATGTTCACCCATACTGTAGAATGCTTTTGCTTGGGAAAAGAGTTGACAAATAATTTTCAAGCTATCATGCTGACAAGATCAAATATCTGAGGCGTCCTCTTTGCTATCCCGATGTGGCACAGCTTCAGTTTTGGTGCTGTTTGTCTCAAAATTTGTTTAGGTCCAGTACTTCACTGTTACAATGTATCTGCAAATGGTAAAAAAGATCTGTTAAATACATATTATTACTATGGATGTCCAGATCCGATCGCGTGATCGGAAATCGGGCCCGATCACATGGTTGCAGACTCGATTGGAATCGGACGTTACTTCCCGATCAGGACTCGAATGTATATGTATACAGTGGTCCCTTGCTATGACGCGGTTCACCTTTCGCGGCCTCGCAGTATTGCGGATTTTTTTTGTGCAATTTCACATGCTTTTTTTTTTTTTACAGTGCATTGTGTTCTGGGTCCTGATCGGCTGTAGACCATTGTCAATCAATCTCCTCCACGCCGTGTGTCCTGTACAGTACAGAATGCATTCAGCTTGTCAAATTCACATAAATCTTCGATCGCTAGCAGTGTGAGTCCGAAGTGCTATACTGTATGTTTGTAAGTTTTCTCCCCAACAAACCCAACAATGTCGACGAAACGTTTTGCACCCTCAAAGGCACCTGCTGTAGCACCCAGAGGGCAAAGGAAGATGCTAAGAAAAGTGTATAAAGTGTGTAGTGAGGGGTTTTACAGCCTTAAAACATCTTTAATAATTGTAAAAAATAAAGCTGACTACTTCGCGGATTTCGCCTATTGTGAGTTATTTTTAGAACGTAACTTCCGCGATTAACGAGGGACCACTGTATATATTCTCATTATTTTTTGACACCTATAGTTAGGCGGTGGCACAGAGTTAGACCTCTTGACTCCACACGTGTGGTGCATGACATCACTTTGTTGCAGAGACGCTATTGGTTAAATGGTATTTTAAGTTGAGGTGCTATTTGTT
>JAODKM010000032.1:10898429-10914456 GCA_026780845.1 Petrocephalus sullivani | reverse complement strand
TCTCATCCCGCTGCTTCATTTAATGTCCCGCCCACAACAATATCTGATTTTTGCCTACATGTCACATGTGTGATAGCCAATCAACACTGAAGCCTTGCTATAACTCACACACGAGCAGCATGAAGCCCCAAAGAGGAGAACAGGAGAGAGGACATTCAGCTGAGCATGGACTTTTGCTGAGAATGGAAGAAAAAGCAGCTGATGTTTCCCCAAATTAAACCATTACAGTCCTACACACTGAAGTTACAAAACATCACGGAGCTCCTGTGAGCTATTTCCGTAATGAAGATAGCTGCCTGCTTTCCCAGTTACACCGCTGAAAATGTCAGAATAATGACCCTTGTTGTGGTGATAATGTGAGCCTACGGAAGCGTCATGCATTCACTAAAGAAAAAAAACAACATCCAAGCGCGTTTTTATGTAATGTGTATCTCATTAATTCAGAAACACAGCCTTTATTTTTTCATTTTGTTCATTTACGGCCATAAACTGCATGCTGAGGTTAAGGTACAGTCAGAGGTAAAGGGAACTTTAAGGGATTCCATAAGTATACTGTAAGACCAAGATAAGGAGAAAAACTTAAATACTTAAGTGAACATTTTAAGGAAAACTTAAGGAGGACATTTAAGGATGTTTTGTGCAACTGACTTGATTTGAAGGAAATCTTTTGTGCAACCGGCCCCAGAATTTAAGCCGTTCTGTCCTCTCCCAGGACTCTTATGAAAGTTCTGGCTGGGGACCTGCACAGGTGGCAGCATGGGTCACATGTTCCACAGCAACAATAACACTGGGCTGCCCTCAGATGTGCCTGAAACTGCGCTGTTTGTATGAAATATAACATTGGAAATAGTGTCCCAACAGAACCCTCTGTGACTCCGTGTCCTCAAGGGCCATTTGAACACGGGCAGATGGGTGTGGCCCCTAAGAAGGTGCTGATGGGTCGGCCTGTGCGAGTGCTTTCTGTACCCTAGCAGGTGACTTTGGAAACTGTGGACGGAGGTTTGCTGGCTTATCTTGCAGGATTACACTGTGTTCTAGGTGATGTGTGGACCCAGGTTCGGGGCAGCTGGCGACATCCAGAAAACAGTGGGGGCCCAGAGCCATCAAAATTGCACTTTACTTATTTACTTATTCTTTTACTTTACTTACTTTTCTTATACTAATTGTGTTGCTATTTAGGTGTGGTACAGCTCTTCTCATCCCAAAGGCTAAGGCTGTCATGCTCCTGCGTCCACCTCCTGAGGAGCCTGTGAACCCAAGCCCCAAGGCTAACATCGTGACACCGGATCAACTTTCCCTCTCCTCCTTCAATGGATTTGACTGTGGACATGGCTGCTCTGAGTGGGACAGTGGGGGAGGGAGATGCTGAGCTCAACATGTTGTGAACATTGCGGGGTTCCGCGTGTTCAAAAGGGGGGAATGTGGAAGAGAAATTCCAATAGGGCCGGGGAATGGTGCATAATGGGATTGCTGTCAATGTCTTAGGCCTTAGGTAAAGAAGAATGTGTATGTTTATATTATGTGCTGTTCAGGGTACTACACTTGGACATCAGCTGATGCCGATACATTAGAAAATGCCAAATTTCGGCACAATATATTGGCCGACCTCTAGTACTTACATTATTCTTCCCTATTAGATTCTCACGTTACGTATAACGTTAGCTGACAACAACGTGGAGTCTCTTACCGCCAATTTAAATGCGTTACCAAACTCTGTTATGTCATTAAGCGAAATGTATTAATGGTATTAAAGCATCTATTAATTCGATTTGTCCAGCTCAACCGTGTTTTGAATACTTAAATAGAGCAGTCTTACTCTAATCTCTGACTTTATATTTCTAGCTCTCTCTCTCTCTATATATATATATATATATATATATTCTCATTGCAGATGGATGCAAAGAAAGCACATAAAAGCAAATGCATATCGGTCCCAATATCGAAATGCATATTGGTCCCAAGCATCTCTCTCCAGAGTTTTGAGTGTTCACTCTCAGAGGTATTGTTTTGCTCAGTGTAATAACCAAGTGGTCTGTAGAGATGGCAATTTTTTTGCAAAGTCTTATTCTTTTGGTCAAATTGAAAATGCTTTGGCATGGTCATGCAAAGGGCTAGGTAAAAATGTCTGCTGCTTTGTGCATCATCAATTCTTTATGGCACGTTGGTCAAAATGTATTATACTGGTACTATGTTGGATAGTCTTACCCCCCAGAAGTCATGCATAATCTATCATAATCTATCAATCATATTCTGTATACATCTCAATTACAGTTTTCTTTTTTTTAAATATGTCCTCAATTGATGATTTTGTCAGTTGAAACTCGGCTTTTAACACACCCTCAGTGCACTGTGCACTGTGCACTGTGCTTGCCCATGGTTTGTTCCAGACCCTGTGCCAGTGGTAGGACTGTTTTTCTGAATCGCTTTGGTGCATTCGGTTACGTTTGCACAACCGTATGTGTATTTGCCCAACCATATGTGTAAACCACAAAACACAGTGTATTACCTGCAAAATGCTTAGCTAAGGAACAAATTAAATAAGCAAACCTTGGCATTCATACACAAAATACACGCAGCCATAGGCAGAGATACAAGTCGTATGCTCATCTTAATGTTTGCTAAATAAACATTTACTGCATATGAGGGACTCATTTACCATTAAAAGCATAAAGATATATGTATCACAACATAAAACATAACTTCATACAACGCACAAATGGGGACTTACTGTACGGGTATCTGAACACACACAACTGAAAAAATGTCCAGCTCGGTATATCGTCCTTCCTCCCTCGATACAGACTGAACTTACAAAAACTTCATCATTGCCTATGAACAAATGGTCAGAATGTGTGAACATGTTTTCAATATAATTGTTTGATCTGTTTTGAAAATTTTGGTAAATCCACAAGGCAAGACAGTGTGGTATAACATTTTCTATACTACAAAGTTTGAAATTACTGTGTTTACTGTTCAGGGATTGATTGCAAGAGACTGGATACACTATAAGTAGGACTTTTTAGATATTGTTTGTTGATAATGCACAAGTGACTAACATCTTTTCAATGTCTTAAGTTTCAATACAGTAAAATGTAGTAGAAGTGGTTTTGTTACAAGGTATAGACAGTACTGAGATTGCCATAGGCTGGATATGATACAGTATTTTTATACTGTTCTTTACTGTATTGTAAAGACATTTGTTAAATTAACATAGTTATAAAGAACAGAATGCATAAAGGAAAAAGTGCAAATGAACAGAGGAAACACTCCATAGAATGCAGTAGTGTGGGCATAGGTGTACGTTTTTTACATATCCGGACATTCTTGTCTGTCAGGCGACAGATTTTCATCCACATCACAGTGGCTATTCTCTCTAGCCATACAGCATGGAAAATACCTCTGCAGTAGTCCATCTGTTCACATGCTGCATTCATGACATCCAACAAGCTCAACTGGGTATGAGGCTGATGATCATAAACCTTCCACCTCCAAGCAGAAAAAAAATCCTCAGTTGGATCAAGGAAGGGGGAATAGGGTGAGAGAAATTCCATATCATCCTGTCATGATTAGTAAACCACTCTCTGTGAGCGATGGAAACTCACATTATGCCAAATGATCACATATTTTGGGAGATCATTCTGGATTAGGTCCCTCTCATTTTCAGGTGTCATATCTCCGTACAGGGTGTCTAAGAAGGTCAACAGATGTTGTGTGTTGTACGGGCCTACAAGGGGAATATGAGTATGCACACAGTTGTCAGAGATGGCCTGGCTCCGCTGGCCTGGAATATCAATAGTAGCTTTGTGACCAATGAGATTTCTCCGACGCCTTCAGCCTTTAGCCAGATTGAAGCCTCCCTCCTGAAGTGGTTCCCTTGAGCCCCGATCCATTATATGCTATGCACCAACAGGAAAAAAAAAACATAATTATAGTACATACTGTAATGTGTAATGTATTTTTACAGTATTTTGGACAAGATTCAAATTTTACTTACTTTATTGTACTACGCAGAAATATAAGTAAAGTTGTACTGTTTACTGTAGATCACAATATGCAAATACATATTTTACCTGAACATATTGGTACAGTAATGCAGATTTATTTCATGCACATTTGCTGTCTTTTCAGCACTCTGAGACACTTATAAATGGGATGTTCTCAAATATATTGTTGTCTTAAATCACAGCTCTCTGTCTCTCCTGTAGTCGAATGGCATTATTTGCAACCACCATGGCACAAATGGCCTTCTCTTGTTGAATAGTAAAAAGATGCCTTCGACCACCGCTGTCAGGTAGTCTTGCAGTCCTCTACCTCTATTTTGTCTCCTTACTCTTCCACCCTGCATCCTAACTTGCCTTCTCCCAGGCTGTTTGTTAGCCTGTGGTTGGTCCATTACCATGTAGGAAAATGTTTCAGTCATCTGTGTAATTGTAGAGAATTGGTTGATTGGTTGGTTCATCTATTGCCTCATGATTATAGGTTGCCACCTGAGACCAATTACTCAATACTGTTATAAATTTCAGATTTTCCAAATACATAAGCAATTATGCTAGACAAATTATGACAACAAGTTCATCATTTGAGCAAAGAACCACTAAATCAATTAAATAAAGAGTAGATGTTTGGAGTGGAAGGACAAATAACAGAGAAGGAGAATAATGTATTTCGACTGAGATGACAGAAGCAGAAGAGAACGTAAGGGACAGCAGACAATGTACACAGTCAGCTGCATGGATGTACAAAGCATCTGCTATTCCTTCAAAACAATGGGAAGTTGCTGTTATGGTCTGTACAATTAATAAGCAGATATGGAGTTTTGTGGATTCCAATTCTGATCTGAAAAATGCACCAAAGCGATTGAGAAAAACGGTAAGAGATCTAATAGCTGCAAAGGGAGGGCTTGTAGTAAATACTGGCCACTGACAGGAGACAACTGGGGAAAGCCCTCGTATATCTGAAAGCAAGACTGTCTTCCTAAGCAGGACCCTGAACAAGGGGCACCAAAGTTTCTAAAACATGTCTGTGCTTATCAACGCAACATCAGCAGATACTCCTCATTCACCACTACTCTTATTACTCATTCAGAAAGTGGCAGGTTCTTCTTATTGACTCATTTTTCTTCCCCATGCCTTAGATTGCTTTCCTTTAATAATGGAAACATTCAAATGTCCAGTAAAATCTCAATGTCGTGTACATCTCTGCTACATACATTATCAGGGCACATGTGACTGTAGCTGTGAAAGTGATGATAAATCCATGTGTTATTAATGCTGTGCTGTCAGATGGAGGAGTATTTGTGCTTGGGCCATGAATGGTAACGTCTGGGTCTGACCCTGTGCAGCACAGGGCAGGGGATAACTGTGCTGCAGAAAGAGATGCAGCAGTTGCAAATGGGCATAGAATGGGGCTTTGGAGCTTTCCAAATTTCCAAAAGTTTTTCTCCCTATTTTGGTTTTTAGTTTGAATATTGAGAAGGTCTCACAATTAACAATGACAAATTCTGTCTTAGTAAAAGTAAAATCCATGTAAACCTGTATCCAAAAATTTAATTTTTTTTGTTAAATAACAGAAACAGAATAATGAACTATAAACACATCGTAGTTACATTATATAATCTATGTTTGCCAAACAGCAGGTTATTAGACTGAGTTTTTATTTTTTATTTCCAGTATAGTTTTAAGTGTCATGCCCTGCCTTCCTGCCCCTCCCAGTCTCCCCCCACTGTGGCCAAGGAGCCATACCTGCTGCCTGTTTGCCTCTCCTCTCCTTTCAGCCCTCATGTGGATCACTCCAGCTGCCGTTTGTTTGCCCCTCGTCACCCCTGCATAAAAGTGCTTCCCAGTCCCGTGCTCCCTAGTCTGGCCATTGACGTCAGCCACTGTGTTTGCCTGTGTTTCCCTAGCCCCCGCTTCTGTGTCTGTCCCTTTTTTTCTCCCCGTTTGCTCCCCTGAACACAGTAAAAGCTCGGTTTCGTTTGCCCCCGACCCCAGCTCTTGTTTCTCCTTCTGTCTGGCCCACGACATTGAGAAGCGTTCAATATAAGGCGTGTATGCAGTGTTGCATGTCACGTTTGAAGCTCAGACCTACACAAATTGTTCTCCAGCGCTAGTGTGAGGTGAAGGTGAACACAGAGATTCAGGAACTGTGGATGCTTGGAGGATCTTATCTCTGTAGCCATGTTGTCTTCAGTTGCCCTCCGCATACCGAGTTCCTGTGTAAGTAGTTCTCACATAGTCCCATAGTGCCTTTCCCTAACTAACTCCCGACTCTGGCAACCTGCACATTATCGAGTTCAGCGTAATCGGCTGCAGCAGTTTTTATCCTTTAGCGAATGCATTTCATGAAAGAGATGTTTCCAAAAAGGTACTCGAGATTTTATCAGAGCTTTGGAGGCCGACTGTTTGTTTATATTTAAAATGCTAAAGCCGGCTTATGAGATTGTTTTTCATTTTAGTTACACCTGATGCCATTAATAGACATTCATAAGACTCATAAGAGATAACCAATATTTTAATCAAAATAAGACTTTAATAAACATGCAGTTTCAATAAAAGTAACTGAACAAAGTAGGGCAGCGTGTAAGTCCCCCCCATCCGCTTTCCAAATCTAACATCTGAGTCATTTAAACACACAGTTCGGTACAATTGGTTCAATGAATTGAACTGAACTTCTCATCACTATAACCTAATCAACAATATCAGACAAGTAACCAGGTGTTGATATCTGACTACCTGGCAGTTATCAAGTAGGAAGTAGGTTAAGGCAACACACAAAAGATTTATGATTACAATTTCAGTCCAACTTTTTAGCCTACACATCCGATACAATAAAAACTATTAAAAAAACCTGACTATTACAGCACAGAATTTCACAAGCATTGCCCTTTGCAGACATAGTGTGCAAAGTGAGCATAGTGTGCATAGTGCATTCTTGTTAGTTGTTCAATGTCAACTTCTGTCTCCTAGTTTGCAGCCAGAGTGAGCAATTCAAGTGCAGCCTCCTGGTGGGAATTTCGAGATTCCCAGCTTATGTGGCTGGGTGAATAAGAAAAACAGTAAGGAAATTGCTGACAAACTTTATAGCTTAGCTATGAATTCTTTCTTTGCAACTCTTCATTTATGGGAGGGAGCGGTCCTCTCGGGCTATAGCCAAAATTTGAGATAAAAAAGTAAAGGACCGTTGACAATTTTTATATGAAGTAGGTTAGGCTATTAATTAGTTTAAAAAGCTTGCCTGTTGTGGTATGTAGATGGTCCTGTGCTGAAAATGAAAGTGCTGTACCCTGTATTGAGCCACTAAAATGTGCCATTTCTCCCATCAGGTGTACACTCCAACAGAAGGAACTGTCTGTGGGTCTCAGTCAGAAATCTGTTAATAAGCACAAGTCTGCACCATAGTCAAGCACCAGGTTGTTGACAAGAAGTGATTTGTTTCCTATAAAGTGAATGTTCAATAATGAGCATTTTATGTTGTCTTATTATTGGGACTGATATTAAATTATCAGAACAAGAGCCCAGAGTGGAACATTTAGGTTTAAGTCTTATAAATAATTACTGTTTGTTCTAGATTAATTCAACTCTGTTAGATTTAGGAGATGTACTGTATTATAAAGCACCAGGGTTGATGCCAAACATGAACTAATGATGGGAAAATTAATTACGATAATACGATCGCCAAGGCCTGTACGGTGCTCTTAGAAGTGGGACTGGCAGACAATTTGCCGTGTTTGGGATAATGAAAGCCATGCTGTTCCCGAAAAAGGCCCCAATTATTAATAAAGGTTATGTTTTCAGATGCACACCAAGTCTCTTACCGGTGGTTTAGAGAGTAGCCTACTACAGGCTACGTCCCCTCTATAATGGATTGGTAAGGGACCAGAGCCAATCAGATTCCATTTCCTTTTACTTTCACAAAATCTTCTTTAATACCTTGGATGTTCGGGGCATAATATCATTAGTTCCAGCGTGAATAACCAAGGTGGAGACTTCATTGCTGGAAAGTGAGTCCAATTTTTCCAGTGTCCCCGGGGAGGTATTTTACAAAAACTGCTGCTTTGCAATTGTTAGAAACTAACTACAGAGTCTCCAATTATGAGCACTTTTTCTGCTTCAAAAAACACACTGTGAAAGCAGGAAACCTGCTGCTAAGCACAACAGCTGACTGGTGTACAGGAGCTCTCGGCTTAGCACTCCGAGGACCACGTCTGACCGTGACCCAGGGCTCACATGTGCTAGCTACTGTTGCTGCTGCGGAACTGAAGACATTCAGGATAGGAGACACTACAGCCAGATCTAAGGTGGTTGTGTGCTCCAGTCGAGCCATATCTATAAATCCCTCAATCTCCTTTGGTTTGGGGATTTGCTTATGGAAGAAGGTTATTCCATGACCGTTGTAGTTTGCAGCTATAGTATATGTCCAGTGCTGGCATAATTTATCAGGACACCAAAATGTTCCCAAACCAAAGATGATGACTGACTATAATCAGCATTAGTCATGACCAACTCACAGCCACAAATAGCATCATGTTTTATGTGTTGAACATATGTACTCATTGGTCGTCAGGATCTAATTATGCAAGGTAGTGAATCCCTTGGGGGGGTGGAACTAGGAGTGAAAGAACTCTTTTGGCAGTCAGAATAGAGCTTTTATTGAGGATATTTCTAAGCTAACCATCAGACTAATTGCATACTTGCACAATGCATGCTTGCATTACTGAACAGCACAAAACTTATCTGCTTATTTGCACTGTTTCTCTGTTCCTCTTATACCTTAGTCTTGTGTTGTTATAGTCTCCCTGAGTGGCTTCCTCCCCTAAATCTTTTGCTAAATATTTTGTTAGGAAGTTATATTTAGGTATATGTATATTGAGTATATTTTAGGATATATGTACAGATTTATCCTATTTTATATTTATCCTATTGTGAATCTGAAGTGCTGTCTGAGTGTGATGTTGTCCTGCTGTGTTGTATGTTGCACCCTAAGTCCCTGAGGACGTCATTTCGTCTCACTGTGTGCTGTAATGTATAGAGTTGAGATGACAAATAAAGTGCTTCTACTACTACTATTACTACTATATGTGTACCGGTACAGCTCTAGTTAACACTGGTGCTGATAACTTGGAATATCGATAAGGTTAACTACAAGTTTAAATATCAACAGGCAATATCAGTACATTAACCAATATATCATGCATCTCTTTGTATTGCTTGTTCCATCTTCATGGGCTTAGCCCCTATGTTTGTGATCAGTTTGAGTCCAGCCTCAACAGAATAGCTACATCTGTGGGTCTTAACCCCCAGACCCTTAACCCCCAGCTCCATGGGTGCTGCTACGGGGGGCTGCCCCTCACTGCCAAGCTTGTTCTGACCTACATATGCATCTGTGAGTCATGGACAGCAAGATGAGGTAGGCAAAGACAGAATTTTCCCGTGCGACTCAATAAAGTATCATCATAAAGACAATTTGTATTGCAAAATAACAGTAACGCCAGAAATATTTTGCTCAAGAATCATGAGAAAAAAATCTCAATCAGGAGTGAAAAAAAAATATGATTGTGATTTTACCCTGAATTCTACAGCCCTACTTTTACGTTTCTGTTATTAACAAGGCAAAAAAAAAAAAGTTTAACATTAGCCAAAATGCCAGCACGTATTGCAACACAACTGCAGGCGCTCATGCTTGAAACTGCAGGTGAGGCCTGCTATCCACTCCACATCTCCACACCATTATAATATGTGATATGTACTGCACTGATGAGACCCTCACCCTCATACAGGTGCGCGTGCTGAAGGAGGAGATGCGGAGGTGGCAAGCAAGTGTGAGCCAAACACTGCAGCCTGAAATGCACCCAAAAGTGGTGTGAAGGGAGACATTTCAGACCGGACACAGCATACCAGTTCAATTCAAACAGACTCTGCTTATGCATGCTGCTGCAGTGAGGCTTAACTCGGGGAGGCCCTTAATCTAGGCATAGGAAAAGACAAATCCATGGTGTAAGTGGTTCTGGCAAAAGGAAAGGGGCAGCATATTATGTTACCCCTGTCAGGGAAAATATTTCAGGAGGAGCAATGGAATTCAATAATCTGGCAAATTCATGAAGACAAGAAAAGAGAAGAAGTGGTTTTGAGTTCATCACTGTGACACATTGTCTGAAGTATTTGAAAAATCCCCAGTAACCCCCAGTTTGGAGTTACTTGTGTTGCTTTGATAGCTTTTTGCGGATGTTATGCTTTGATAATTGGACTTATTTGGGGTTCATAATTATGGTATTTTATAGTTTATATTATTATTAATCATATATAATTGATATTATTTTAGTTTATATTCAGTCTATTGAATCTATAAAGACCCTGAATAGGACAAGTGGTTTCCGAAAATGGATGGATGGATGGATGGATAAGTCTATAAAGGAAAAAAGGAGTTGATGATTGATAAAGTTATAGTGTATTGTATAGTGTATAGTGAATTTAGATTATGCATTGATATAAAAAGGAATTTACTCAGTGGTTTTAAAGAGTCATTGATTATCTCTGAAAGAATTTTATGAGTGACCTATTCTGTTTATTGGTTATTAATTAGTCCATTATTTTTAATCTCAACATGTGTTTTAGATATTTAGCCCATTGTGTACTTTGCTTAAAATAAGCATATTTTATTAGCTCCATATCAGACCTCAAACTTTACTCAATGCACAACTTGTTGAAATCAAACTTTTATTTTCTTTTTCCCACTGTCAGTCTAACTTCAAAATGTTTCTGTACTCATCATGTGCAGATCTTTGGTTTTAAATGTTTGTTCTTGGTGTTTGTTCAGCTGTTCAGCTAATATGGTCAAAATTGCTGGGGTAGCTTAACCACCAAAAGGGTTAAGAAGTGAGGGGAAAGCCTTTTCAGGGCTCCTCTGAAGCAGCTCTTTGATTATCATAGCTCCACCCAATGGTTATCCAGTTACTAGCTACTCTGTACTCATTGGTCGTCAGGATCTAATTATGCAAGGTAGTGAATCCCTTGGGGGGGTGGAACTAGGAGTGAAAGAACTCTTTTGGCAGTCGGAATAGAGCTTTTATTGAGGATATTTCTAAGCTAACCATCAGGGACCAAATAGCTGGACTGTAAAAATTTCGGAGCTGAATCATTCTTTTTTCATTCTTACGCTGTTTTCTTCTGTAAGATCCAGTGCAGCTCACAAAGCAGAAGCAAGCAGAATGCAAGGAGCCTTCCCCTTAGTTTTGGATTATCAGCCCCAGTGACAACAGCAAATACTCAAAACTGCAAAAGAAGACCACAAAACTGAAACTGTGCCGGAGGAGGTGGAGGGTTAAATCTCTGGCTTCTTGTGGGTGTTCGGCACCCTCATATTGCCCTCCCTGCACTGTACCCAGGGTCTCACCTCCATCCCTTGCCTGGCAGTTGTGGAGATGGGGCTGGGTGCCCTTGTGTTCTGTCTCTGTACTATGAGCTGCCTGGAGCTGCTTGTCGTGGTGGAGGCTGCAGTGCCCCTGGAGGACTTCTACCCATTTGGCCTGGATGAAGGGGATTCCCTGACCATCAAGCAAGATGATGGTGGCTCTGGGCTTGAACTGATCTCCGTGGAAATGCCCTTCTTTGGTGACAAGCACATAGGACTTTATGTGAGTAGACCTGAACTTTGTATGGGGGGCACCTTTGTTGCTAGTGTAACAGTGGAGCAAACGGAGCCAGTTTAGCTAGTATAACCTTGTCACAATGCATTTCTGTGCTTTGTGGGTTTCAGATTTTCTGTGTATGAGCAGAGATGTACAGTTGCAGTGCAACAGTAACAAGATCCATGTGGCTAAAGTACTGGTGATTGGATAAAAAAAAAAACTTTTGCATTGCGTTGGTGATGTAACAAAATTCTGGGTGATTGTGGAATGAAATGTGTGCACAGGAGCATGGAAGATTGACTGAGATTGTGACAACCACAGCAAAGCATGCTTTGATCAGGGCTGGTCATGTATGAAATTCATTTCCAGCACATTGGAAACCAGATCCTTTAAATCAACACCACCTGTTATAGATGTGCATCCTCAGTTGCCCTTAATAGAAGTTCCCGTTGCCTTTCTAATAACCTCTAACATCCTGCAGCTGAAGTGACTTGCAATGCAGATCACTGTTGAAGGATAGGCATTCACCCGGAGCAATGAGCTAAAGCTCAGAAACATCTTGAAGTCTAAACCAGTGTTTCCCAGCCCAGTCCTCAGGGAACCCCGGACAGTCCACGTTTTTGCTTTTGCTGCTCCCAGCACACCTGTACCTGGTATTCGGTGTTCCTGATTGGCTGGGAGCTGGGAGGGAGCAAAAACATGGACTGTCCGGGGTTCCCCGAGCACTGGGTTGGGAAAAACTGGTCTACACAAATGTAGCTCTGAGCAACACACAAGGACCAAGTACAAGGATGCTTTCAGTGGGTAGTAACATAAAAAATAATCTGTCTTTAAATATAATTGCATTATCTGGACTCAGTGTGAATATAGTAACTCGAAAACAAAGTCATAGCAAAAAAAATGGGTAGTCTGAGATTTAATCCCATTAGCATGATAACAATGATAATAACACATAAAAAATACAAAATTTTTCCTCAAATCTGTCAAGAGGCCCAGGATTTCATGGGGTAGTAAAATAATGTCACTTTCATTGTGTCATTTGAAAGTAGTTCAGTTGTTCAATTCTGAAATGGTCGACTATTTGTTGAGTTGAGCCAGAATGACCCTGTTTGTATTTTCCAAGCTTTGCAGGCGCAATGGTTGGGTGAACATGTGAACTGGTTTAAATCGAATGAAAATTAAAGCAACAGTGCTTATTGACAGCAGTGAGAAAGATGAGATGATTGAAGGCCTATCCTTGAGAACAGGATAAATCTATTTATTGATATTGTCGATATTTACTCTATTTGATATTTCATTGATCTTATTGCCACTTCATAAAAACATGATATAGATGAGATTCTGCACCTGAAAATCTGCCAAATGGTAAACTCCAAATCAACCCAAAGCTAGACCTGCAAGACAAAGAGCAGCCACCATGCTGTGAATGCAACACGTGAAACACTTTCCATGGATCATATCATATATATATATATATATATATGTGTGTGTGTACAAAGTACAGAAAAACAGTATTGTGAAAATGTGTAACCTACTCATTAAAGTAAAAGGTAAATTCATAAAAAAAAAACTATGTTAATACTCTATATGCAGGGGCGTTGCAAGCTGGGGGGATGTGGATGTTACAACACCCCCACTTTTGCTGAAACATGATCCCACCCCCCCACTTTTGTCAGATTAAAAGGACACTAAAATATGTGCTGCTACGGGTACAAGAGCGAACTGAACTGTAGCCCTGATCAGGGAGGAAAAGAAACACACACACGTAGACTTAGGCTATAGACATAAGTTCAATAGTTTTATTGATCGGCCATTCAGCCAATCACAGCGAAGGTATCAGTGTCAGTGATGAGGGAACGAGAGTTGTCCTGTTGGATGCGGGAAGAAAGTGCAGTGACATGCAGTGAGGTTCGTGGCAGGTGAGGCAATGGCTCTTTCAGAACAAAAATAAATAAAATAATAATAATAATACGGAGTGCTATAGTCAACTTAATTTTTTATTTTTAGCCAGTGTACCGACAATAATAATCCCGTGGGCTCACAAGCGCCCCCTTCATCGAGGCAGAGGTACTGGCTGCCTCACCTCCTGCTTTTTCGCTGCGGTTTTGTATCATATAAGCAAGACTAACTTCATTATACACACGCGAAGTACATGAGCTATTCTACAGAAAATGCGGACATATAATATAGGTTTGTGCAAACATGACATTGGTGACATACAGTGAGAAAGCAGAAGGCGCGCGCTCGGCGCGTTCAGTGAGGGAGTGCGCGCTGTGGGATGAGGCTCCTCTCTATCTGAACAGGAAGTATGCAAATTCAGCTATTTGGATTTTTAAAACATGATTTAAATGATTGGAACCATACAACAATTACATTTATAGCACAGAGCAGTAGACAAATATGAATATTTATTTATCATTATTTGTTTTTTACTTCTCATGATGACCTGCCTTCCCTGACCACACGTCCCTGAGAAAGTGATATCCGAAACTGCATCACGCTAAATTAATAAAGCAAAACTCACAACGTCTGTCACAGCATCAAAACGTCAACATTTTCTGCATAATGTATGCTAGAAATGTATGCTTATTTATCCCTGTGAGCACTTGCTAGCCAATGGCACTGCATTCAACGTTATAGCAACTAGCTAGGGGGTAACTTTACCGCATATGTTAGGCAAGTCCTGCCGTGTTTTTTCAGTCTGTATCCTGCGGCATTATATGTTTCTATCATAGAGCTGTGTCTTGAAGCAATCATTCTCTTTTTGTCATGCAATATTAGGATGCACAAAAGGAAATGGCGGGGCAAGAGAGACTCCTTTTATTTGCATAGTGTAGATGTAAAGAAAATGCAGAAATGCAGGAAGTTATATATAATTGGCTGTGACTATACTTATATTATAATTTGGACGTGATAAATTCTAGGGGAGTTTTTCTTCCCCATCCTAGAAACCCCCCCCGCCCCCCACTTTTAAAAAGCCAGATACGCCCCTGTCTATATGAGCAAAAGTTCTGGGATTCCTGACCATTACACCTACAGGAACTTCTATGACATCCCATTCTAAATCCATAAGCATCAGTATGGAGTCGGTCCCCCCTTTGCAGCTGTAACAGCTGCCACCCGCCTTGGAAGGCTTTCCACAAGATTTTGGAGTGTGTATGTGAAAACTTTTTCCCCATTCATTGGTTGGACATGAAGGCCTGGTTCTCAAATTCCATTCTAGTTCATCCCAAAGGTTTTCTATGCAGTTGAGATCAGGGCTCTGTGTGGGCCAGTCAAGTTCTTCCACACCAAACTCAACCAGTCATGTCTTTATCAACCTTACTTTGTACACTGGGGAACAGTCATGCTAGAACAGGGGTCGCCAGTCTTATCCGCAAAGAGCCGTTGTGTATGCAGGTTTTCGCTGCAACTCCCTAATTAGATCACTGATTGGCTGAAGAATTCTCACACCTGGGTTTGAACAGCTGACCTTAAGGTTATCCCGAAAACCTCTTTGCAGATAAGATTGCTGACCCCTGTGCTAGAACATAAAAGGGCCTACTCCAAACTGATCCCTCAAAGCTGAAAGCATAGAAAGTGGTCAAAATGTCTTGGGATGCTAAATCATTAAGAGTTCCCCTCACTAGAACGAAAGGGCCTTGTCCAACCCCTGAAAAACAACCCCATACCATTATCCCTCCTCCACCAAACAGTTGGCACAATGCAGTCATGCAGGTAACGTTCTCCTATCATCCACTATAGCCAGACTTGTCCATCAGAGTGCCAGTCTGAGAAGCATGATTCATCACTCATCAGAACACGTTTCCACTGCTCTAGCATCCAGTGTTGGCATGCTTGACACCTCTCCATTCAACACTTGCCATTGTGCTTGGTGATGTGAGGCTTGCACACATCTGCTTGGCCATGAAGGCCCATTCCATGAAGCTCGAGGCAGCCAGCATACATGCTGGGGTTAATGCCGGAGGAAGTTTAAAACTCCACAGTTATTGAGTCAACAGAGAGCTGGCGAATTTTATGCACTATCAGCCTCGGTGACCCTGTTCTGTTACTTTATGTGGTCTGCCACTTTGCAATAATACCACAAACAGTCGACTGTGGAATATCCAGCAGGGAATACATTTCACAAGCTGACTTATTGCAAAGGTGGCATCATATGACAATACCACACTTGAGGAGTATGGATTAGATGGTGGAGCAGGTGACGGGGCTGTACGGAGAATATGATGCACAGATTGGTGAGTGTGTGAGGAGTATGGATTAGATAGGGGAACAGGTGACAGGGCTGTATAGGGAATATGATGTACAGGTTGGTGAGTGTGTGAGGAGTATGGATTAGATAGGGGAGCAGGTGATGGGGCTGTAGAGGAAATATGATGTACAGGTTGGTGAGTGTGTGAGGAG
>JAODKM010000032.1:10868338-10889324 GCA_026780845.1 Petrocephalus sullivani | reverse complement strand
GATTGTCTTGACCAGGACCACACCCCTAAATGCATTGAAGCAACTGCCATGTGATTGGTTGATTAGATAATTGCATTCATGAGAAATTTAACAGGTGTTCCTAATAATCCTTTAGTTGAGTGTATATGTCACAATATTCTAATATAAATAATATAACTGTATCATCGTGGATGCAGCCTTCATCCTGCCAATCTACACAGGTCAGTATGGAGACCAGACTCATCGATGCACTTTGGTCTTGCCTTCAACCACAGTTTACACCATTCTTTTAGCAAGGTAGCAAGCCCACTCTTTCATTTTCAATACTGCTAGCATGCCCAGGGGGGCTGGGCAGCCAGTTGACCTTGTTATTTTTCTGAAGATTTCTCAACCGTATACAAAGGGACATGATCCATGCATATGTACTCTGCTACAGCCTTGTTCAGTTTCTTGGCTTCAGTCGAGTTTGTATCTTTGTTGATTAAATACAGGTTGGATAGACTGTTAGTGTGTTGTTCTTGTTTCAGGTTGACTTTCCTCAGCTTCTTTATAGTACTATAAGAGAAATATTACACTTTTAAAAGAAACAGTCTTTTTCTTTTTAGATGAGGCCTTTAAAAGAGAAGCCTAAATTATGTAATTGCCTAACCTTACCTCTGACTAGGGGTGGGGGTCACTAGGGGTGACACACCACAGCATGCAATGACGAAATGTGTCCTGTGCATTTAACCCATGTGAAATAGCAGGGCGCAGCTACTTGAGTGCCCAGGTAGCAGCGCTTGGGGATGGTACCTTGTTCAGGGTACCAGTAGGTTGGGGACTTGAACTAGCAATCTTTTAACTACATGATTGAGTCCCTAACCACTACACCACCTGCCTACCCCTAAAAAAGTATGTTGTTTTTTAAGACTTGCAAGTTACTGAACAGTACAACCAAACTAATTACTTTATTTCAAAACATATATCCCCATAAAGTAACAAAAACTATCGTGCAAAAACCTGCCCGTTGGAACTGCTTCTGTGACTATAAAAATACCCTCTTAACGAACATCATTAAATGCTGCCTGCCGGGTTTTCAACCTGGATGCCAAATTCGGCAGAAGATTTTCCGACAAAATGCAAGTTTAATATCAGAGTTTAATGGGCCATTTTTTATAGTGTTAAAAGGGGAGTGGTCAGCAACCTCTCGAAATTCTTTATAGAGGTCGGCATATTGGCCCTTCAAGTGTGTAATGTTAACATGTCTCGTTAGCACTGCTCTGTAGCAACACTTGCATGTGAGCTTTTTTGTGTCTTTTGGCTTGCTTTTCTAATTTGCCTCAAATCCGCAGTATTTCCACACAGCATTCCTGCTGTTTTCTTTGTCCACCAGAACCAGTCATGGAGGCCCTGCACTTGCCATCTTTAACTCTTGTGCAGTAAAAATAGCAAAAGCTCTCACCCAGTATATTGTTCTTGATGATCAAATATAATGTTGTAATGGCGGTACGTAGAGAGTGTAATATTTTTGGAGGAGGTAAAAGATGTAAAAAGTCTGTGAACCACTGCTTCAGATGGTTTTAGATGGCCTGGGACATGCTTTTAAATTTTAAATCCAGCCTACCCGTTCATTCATGAAAACAAAAAAATGATGATCAGCACCACTAATCACAATTGCCAGAACCCCCTTCCGCCGTCAACAAGCTTTAACCATTTATCACATGACTTTAAATTAAATTATCACATATTTTATCAGACATCGGTCATACCTAAGTGGTGCCAGTGAGTAACAGCAAGCAACCACTGGCACTCGTACTCAGTCTGAAAAACATGCTATTGATGCATCCACACTTATATTGTTAAAAATGTGTCTCAGTCTCCTTTCTGTACCTTTCACACACTTGGTTTCGTTTTGTTTGCATCTTTCCCCAGTACTGGGAATACATGGAGACTATATGTTATGGAATTAATTGATTGTTCATTAAATAGCCTTTGCAGTGCCGTTTCAAAAATATGGTTTTAAATTAGTCCTCAGGTTTAATGTTCCATCATTGGTGGGGTGGTTTGTGGGTGTAGTGGTTAGCACTGTGGCCTCACACTGCTGGGAGCTGGGTTTCAGTTTTGGCCTGGGTTCCATGTGTGTCCTCTTGGTCCTGTGGTTCCCCCCCAGTGCAAAAACTTGCTGAGGTTAACTGGAGTTGCCTCTTGGTATGTGAGTGGATTGTTCCCTACCTTGCGCCTGGAGGCTCTGTGACCTTGTATAGGATAAGGGCTTTCAGGAAATGTATGAATGGATGTCCGATAAATGGGAGCAGTGCAAACATGTGGGAAGGTCCCTTATCTGGAGTTTGTTCTATGAAATGCAAAGAAAAGAAAGACGAAGTAGAATTGATTATTTATCTTGTAAGCACAAAATGGAGTTTGAAGCTGACTTTTTTCACCTCTCCAGGGAGGTCATAAATATTATATTGAATTTGAAAACTGAATCAAACATGATTAAAGAATCAAAAAATTGTGATTATTTATAATGAATAAAGAAAATAAATTACATGCAAATTAACATTTACATTTAACCAGCACACACCTTGCTCCAGGAACTAGACACATTCACACCCCATCCTCCTTAAGATTCACATCACTGCACTTCAAACATCGACATTTGCCTGGCTGCCTGGGATCTCTGCATAAAACCATCTTGACCCTTCCTTCCCCAAAGTAACATTTTGAACCATAAACCAGGTTTATGAGTTTCAAAAACTATTATTCTTTACACACCCACCAAAAAAATCAAATTTGCCTTAATTATAGTGATATCTTGACAGCAACTTGCAAACTAAGCAAGCTCCGAGTTTTATTATCAACACTGACTGGGGGTTAATGATCCGACACACAGATACTGTATATAGTATGTGAATATTAACAATACTACAGTACATTTTAATTTAATTATTTTAATTTAAATGATATAGTATGGGGGCAGAGTGTGGCTCAGTGGGTTAAGCCTCTGTGCCTGCGATTGGAAGGTTGCTGGTTTATACCCAGCCTCGGCATGTCTGTGGCTCAAGGCCCTTAAGCCCCAGCTCCTTGGGCACTCCTCAAGGTGACTGCCCTTCACAGCCAAGAACAAGGTTGGGGGAGGTGAGAAGGCGATTTCCCCATGGGAACTGATATTATATGTTACAAGTATTGTGTTGCTGAGGTGTTTTTTTTTTTGACCCCACATTGTGCTGCCGACTGGAGTACAGTCTGGGGGCTGTTTTTTTATTCACCTACCCTCTTTCCCCTCATGTAAGTGTTATTGTCTCTGCTGCTCTTATCTGCATTGTCATAACGATGCAATTTCCCACTTGTGGGACTAATAAAGGATTATCTTATCTTATTTAATTTCATAAAAGGCAGCTAGTAAATTTACTATACAGTGAAATGCTTATGGGGGTGACAGGTATTGGGTACTGCTGGTTTCAGCGACCTGACAGCTTGAGGAAATGAATTGTCCCAGAAGTAGGTGGTGAAGCACAGGTAGTGTTTCCAGGAGGAAGAGGGTGTGTCCTGGGTAGCAGGCATTCTTCTGATAGGCGATATAGTGAAGTAGAAGATCTCAAGCTGTCTGGACAATCTTTTGCAGTAGATTGAGACCCTGAGCACTTTGGTTACCCAACCACACCATGATGTATCCAGTAAGGATGTTCTCAGTCGTGCAGTGGTAGAATTCAACAACTTTTGGTTTCTACCCAAAAGCTATGTAGCCTTTTCCAGAAGATCAACCTCTGTTAAGCCTTCTTGAGAGAATTATTCTCAATAACCTGACTGAAGGACTTGAACAGTGTTTTGCAGTATTCTGTAATTTTGGTAATTAAAGACAGAGTAAGTGAACGTGTTAGTTCACTCCAGGGTTCCTCTGTGATAAATGATTGTGGGAACCTAGAACAAATGCAGCAAATGGAGGCTTGAGATCTTGTGCTGATCCCTCTGCTTGGTGCCACAGGTCAACAACAATGGCTTGGTGTCATTCCTGAGAGAGGTGTCCCAGTTTACCCCGGTCGTCTTCCCCATCTCTGGAGATCGGAGAGTGGTTGCCCCCTTCTGGGCAGATGTGGACAACAGACGAGCAGGGCAGGTCTTCTACAGAGAGAGCAAGGACCCAGCCATTCTCCAGAGGGCCACCAGTGATGTCAACCAGTATTTTTCAGAGTTCCCCAATTTCACTGCCTCCTGGGTGTTTGTTGCTACCTGGCACCAAGTTACTTTCTTCGGAGGCAGTTCTTTAACACCGGTACAATCTGTACTTATCTTCTTCATGGTATTCTTGGCTCAGCATCGTTCTGTGTTACTGCACAGCTACATAAGCCTGTGAATATTATATGTTACCTTTATAGCTCTGTAGTACTTCTTATTGCTATCTTAAAATTCCCAGTTGTTTCTTTAGTTTAAGATCTTCAATGCTTTACTGTACTGCCCACAAAACAAACTGTCCACTGTTTGTTTTAATCTAGTTTCATAATGGTGCAAACAATTAAAATTCCTGCAGGTAAACACATTCCAAGTGGTTCTCATCACTGATGAAGAGCTGTCCTTCACCATCTTTCATTACCATAATATCACATGGACTACTGGAATGCATGCTAGCAGTGGAGGAGATCTTTCAGGTCTTGGTGGGATTGCAGCACAGGTAAGGCTTCTTCATTCCTCACAGATTTCCGTATACCCCTAATCATGCTTACACATGTACCCCCAAGAAATAAGAATTACGGGGTCACCCGCTGCACTCTCAGCATACGTTGCAGCCTTGGATGGCAGTTTACACTGTTTTGGCAAAATACATTTAAATCACAAACATGGAAAAGGGCATAATTTGATTGGTTTGTATTAGAATCATTTTAATTAGAATAATAGCTAGATGAAATACTGACCAAGAAGACTGTGACAGCCGAAACTGACCTGTCATATCTGCTGCAGCTGCTCTCCTTTAAGGCCAATGCCAGCCTGGATTTTTCCTTTAGGCGATATGATGGGAGCACATTGCTGTCTTCCCAGGCAGGCTTCAATGCAGGCGATGGTCAGCGCTACTTTAATATCCCAGGCTCTCGTACCGGTGATGTGGTGGACGTGGAGAACACCACTAATGTGGGCTACCCTGGGCGCTGGGTCTTCCGCATCGATGATGCAATGGTGCGGGTGGGCAGCTGCAACCATTCAGGTAGGATCCTTTCCAAGACACTATGAATAAAACTTCAATAAGCAATGGCCATTCTGAAGGGTACATTTCTATTTGTTCTTTTTAATTCAAATCATCTCTGTTCTATTATTTGTATTTTGTTATGTTTTGTTGAGTCTATGCAGCTGAATTTAACATTTGAAAGTTTTCCTGCAACATAGGACTTTTTGTTCATCAGTAGTGTTTCCATGGAGAGATGTGTCTGTCCCCCCCCCCCCAGCATTTGTGTGCCAGAACCTGAGGCCCTGCATGCATGGAGGTCGCTGCATCGATGACTGCATCACAGGAAACCCATCCTTCACCTGCTCCTGTCTGGCTGGCTTCACTGGGCGGACATGCCAGATAGGTCTCCTGCTCTCGTCGGGCAATGCAGCATTTCCTGTTTTCATGCCACCTAGATTGAATTTGACCTACCATGACACAACCTGATTTAATGGCTCCTTTAGGCCAGCTGATCAGCTTAACCATACTGCACAATCTAGCCTTTTCCACAAGACATGCCAATCCACGGGTCGTTTGATTTCAGGATTCCTTAACACCACATTTTCCTACCATGTTTCTCATACCCCTACTTTTTTCCACTTTGAGGGTCAGCTTCCATCTATCCTCGCTTTTTCATGTATTTTTCCCTTCAGATGTGGATGAATGTGCCTCACACCCCTGTCAAAACGGTGGCTTATGCAAAGACCAGACCAACAGTTATACCTGCATGTGTGCACCAGGCTACAAGGGCCAGTTGTGTGAAATAGGTAATGATATCCTTCAGTTCTTTATCCTTTGGGTAATCATGACACCAATTTTATAAAGTATACAATGCCAGAAAAAAGTGTATAGTCTTTGTTCCCCAACATACAAACAACTGTAATATACCCCCAATGGTACAAAAATGTCCATCAGAGTTCATTTCTGTACCTTATAAGGTACATTTACATAACGTTAGAGTACAACTGGCAGATCCTTGAGGGCAGAACCACACTGACAAGCAATTGTACCCTCAGAGATACAGATTGATACTTCTTCTCCTCATAGTGTAGCAGCAGGTAGTGATTAAAACAGTGACCTAACAGATGGATGAATGGCAAGTAGAAATTTAGTGGACCTGGATTATGACTATAAAATACAAGCAACTCTGTTATTTGCTTTGCATATCATCCTATATAATAATGATGTCAGAGTGTAGGCTCTTCTGCTCAAGCCTACCTATCCTACCTGCTCTTGGGACCAAATTTGCCATCGTAAAATAAACCCAATGAAACAGCCACAAATGCTGAATATGTATACATGTTTATATTACAGACATTGATGAGTGCCAGGAAAGACCTTGTCAAAACAAAGCGCTGTGTGTTCAAGGCGTGGGAAATTTCACATGTCTGTGTGCTGCAGGCTTCATTGGGCCCCGGTGTGAGACAGGTGAGCAACTGCCGTCAAAGTATAAGCTCGCCATAATGCTCAACTGATACTTAATGTCGATCATTAGTGCCACAGAAAGTATACTTCATTAATCTTCTGTCGAGGAACAATGTCTGACCCCACTATCTAATCCTCACTTGTGTGACTCCTTGGACAAAAGTGCCTGGTTAATAAATGTATGTAATAATTTTTCAAGTAAATTGACCTCAGTAAGCCATCTCAATAACTGGATTATTTTTTATTTACACTGATTCAGATATTAACGAATGTGAATCCGAGCCGTGTCTGAATGGGGGAGAATGTGTCGATAGGTTGAACAACTACACTTGTACCTGCCCTGCCTCCTTCACTGGAATGCATTGTGAAACAGGTGGGACAAGCCCCGATCTTCTCAGTCCAGAGTTCCCATCCTTGCTCCCCCCCAACTCCCCTCCCCACTCTCAGTTACCATTTGACCATACTTTCTCCACCTCTGTTTTTGTTCCAATGGCTTATGGTAAAAATATTTTTCTTATTTTGTTCCAACTGGGACTGAGTCAAAATGAAATGTCAATAAACTTTGGGAAAATGGGAAAATGGGATGATTGTGGCTACAAACCACATGTTGGAGAAAGCAGCAAGCTTGCCGGAAAGGTTCCGGAAGCATCGTGTGTTGTTAGAAAGTGAGCCTTGGTGTGGTTGGCGGTTTCTCCATAGAGACTGACTGCTGAGCAGAAAATCCTCTCAACAAGTTCTCTATATCAATACAAGATTTCTGAATTTTAAGAATTTCGCTAAAGTTAAGTTCTTACTAGAATATGTAATTATGTCACGTTTTGACGTGCATTTTTATTTCACTTCAGCTGTTTCAGGTGTTTATATGGAATGCTTTTTGTGACAAAGTGAAATAATTAAAACAGAAATTTTATTTAAAAAATTTTATACAGAATTAAAATATGAGATAGAACAAATAATTAAAATATGAAATACAACCCCAAATCAGAAAAAGTTGGGACAGTAAGAAAAACGCAAATAAAAAAAGAAAGTAGTGATTTCTAAATTTACTTTGACTTGTATTACATTGAAGACAATACAACAGCACATTATTTAATGTGTTCCTCATGAATCTTATTGTTTTTTACAAAATAAACACGTATTTAAATTTTGGTTCTTGCAACACATTTCAAAAAAAGTTGGGACAGTAAAGCATTTATCACTTTGTAATGATGCCATTCTTTTCATAACACTTAAAAGACGTTTAGGGACTGAAGACACCAAGTGATGAAGTGTTTCAGGTGTAATTTTGTCCCATTCTTCCCGCAAAGTCTTAAGGCGGGCAATAGTACAGGGTCTGGACTGTTCCAACATTCTCTGTTGGAGACAGGTCGGGATTGCAGGCAGGCCAGTCAAGTACCCGTACCCTCTTCCTCCGCAGAAAGTTTTGCATTGTCTTGTTGAAGCATGCATGCGATTCCCTGGAAAAGATGCCTTCCTGAAGGCAGCATATTGTGCTTCTTACTAGAAAATTTAATTATGTCACACCATGAAATAATTTGTCAGCGATCAAAGTTGGTTGGTGGTATTTAGTGTTCAATTTACTACTATGCTTTTGCCTGTAAAGTGTATTAGTTACTATGTTTCTGGACATCTTTTATTAGACATTGTAGACATCACATTAGTCTATCGAGAGTAAGACTGATCACTAAGGCTGTCATCTAAGTAAAAATAATGTTCATATTAACTTTAAAAGTTATCTCAGAATAGCCAACCAATCATGAACCAGTATGTACCAATGCCAACATCTGATTGGAAGGCAGTAGTTCGGACCTGATAGTTCGGTTAGTTCGGATCTGAGCTAATTCGCTTCAACGGAAGTTGAACATCCTCTAAAGAGAGATAGGGCATTGATTTTTGGTGATTAGTAGTCAATAAATGCATTGATTTACAATATTTATGTAGCACGCCAACATGTGTATTTAGTTGCATCAACATGCATATTAAAAGGTAAAATTCAGTATTATTTACAGCTAGGGTTACCTGCTTTGTTCACATATTTTAGGCTTGCCTGGGTTAAAGAGCATGCTGCTGCTGTTTATTGTTTTGAATTATTCATTTTTAAAATTAGTTTCTTAAACATGTATGGTAGTCAGGAGAATTCATTTCCTAATGTTTCTTATTATAGGTGGCAATGGTGGTGTAATGTGCTTGTGTAATTGAAAGGTTACTGGTTCGAGTCCCTGACCTGCAGGTACCCTGAGCAAAGCACTGCTCCCTGGGCGCTGAATTAGCTGTTTTATTGTTGTGTGCTGTGGCGTGTCAACAGTGACAGTTAATCACCTTTAATATATTTGGAGGGATGGGTAGGGAAGAAATGTCACGCAGTTCAGATTAAATGTTCTAACATTTCTTTAATTCACGGTGTTGTCAGTAATCCCATGCTAACTGAGGAAAATTCATAATGACAAAATCACGCATAAACGCAGACAAGGCCATTCAAGGCCAAGTCTGTGCCCTTTCCTCCATGTTGTCCTTCTGCACCACAGTTTGCTGTACTGCAAGGAGATGCTTCAGTCACTCAGATAAAGGGGTATTAATTTACAGTTTTCCCAGTAACATGTCTCAAGTCAGCATCTCATTTTAACTACAGGTTGCAAAAAGTGAGGTAATAATATTCAAACACTGCATTTAAACACACTGCATTATCACAAAGTCCACAGAACTGGGAAGTGTAATGTTTGGTTTATTAAAAGTAACGAACAAGGAGGAGATTGCGAAACAGCTGGAGCTGACGTGGTCCAATATTCTGTTTAACTAATATTTAACTCCTGCAACCCCGCAAAATTAAAAAAAAAAAATCACAAATAGAAGCTTTTTACTTCCATAATGCCAGGTGAAATAGCATTCAGAGAATGGAATTTACCGTTAATAGGCTATTCAATTCATTTTTATTATCATTAACACAATGTGCATGTATATGAAAACTTCACCAGAACATGTGAACATGCAAGCCATCGGGGGATCTGAGAGGTGGAGGGAAGGGAATTCACACTTAATTATTAGGCCTATTTATTTAATTTACTTTCTATTTATTTTAAAATTTAATTATTTCATATTTTAATTATTTATTTCATATATGTTTTATTATTTCATTTTGTAACAAAAAGCATTCCGTATGCTTAAGTAACTTGCGTGGAAATTTATCATTCATAAATGAGGGAAATACAGATTTGTTCATACAGATTTTAATGTTTTTGTTGTCAAATAATTCTTGATTTTATTTTACAGAAATCGAGATTCAGAGGAATTTCTCATTGGCTGTAACTGAAAGATTAACAGGCATGTATTTTATAATTATATGCAGTATAGTTAGCTTACTATGAACAAAGAATAATTTTCAATGTTATAATTATAATTCATAAGATAATGTGAAAAGTATACATGCTGTCACAGCTAACATTATTCTAAGGAAATTGCTCCTATTAGCAGTTTTTAACATAGGGCTTCTGGGAAAATGTGTTTAAATTTAGGTCTCATTTCCGAATTACATCAAGTGCCTGAACTTGTGCTCTTCTGCAAGCCAAGAGATACAGTCTGGAGAACAGCAGCTATGCTCACACTCTAACTGTAATTCTTACATTTTGACAGCATCCTGTGAGGGGGAGGGATGTAAGAATTGTCAGTCCTGTGTATATAACAGCCCTGGAATATACAACTGCACTTGCTTACCCGGTTACTATGGCCATAAATGCGAATTTGTGAATTGATCTACTTCACTCTATTCGAATGTATAGTTACCATATAGTATAGTGTATAGTGGAAGTATTCGCCACAGGAATGTGGCTTCTGAAGTGGTTTCTGGGGAGGAAGGGGGTGCTGTGATAATGATTAAATTTAATTGTCATGCATAATGGAGACTCTCAGAATTAATAGTGGAAACTAGGAACAACAGTTGCTTGATCTTTTAAACAATAATTTTATAGCATGTTTTATAAGTTTGCCAACAAAAAGAGATGCCTGTCTAGACTGGAAAGGTGGTTTTTTTATGAGACAAATGTTTGGAATTCAGCATTTTTTTAAGATGAGGTAAACCTGCGTGTCACTACTGTTTTAATTAGTTATATTTCTTTTAAACTTGACTTTAGAGTCTCATCTTGGATACTATATTTTGTCTTATAATGAATGTTGTTGAAACAACAGACAACAATTTCCCAGGAAGAAGTGAACTGTCCTTGTCTTTTTATTATTATACACCATAATATAGTGTTGCCCTGGCTGTATTCTTTTTTTGTTTTAGGAAAGTGTCTCAGCTCTGGCTGGGCGACTTGAGGGATTGGTTTCACCTGTTGAAGCCATTCACTGCATGCTTTCTTTTCATACTGTGTGAGCCATTGCAAATTCATGCAACTCCTCACCCTTGAGCTGAAATAGCTATCAGCATTTATATAGGCTCTCTTAAATCTCTGGAATACCTTCCTGCCTCGCTCATTTGGACCACGCAGTGGAAAAAGGCCCTGAGTACTCCAAGGCAGAAGAATAAGGCGCTATTGCAGCAACATGACACGGGGAACACCTGATCACTGGAGACACTGACTTCCACAGAATTAGCAACCGTTAATTGCCATTATTCTCAAATTTTATCAGCTCACACATTCCAGGGTTTCAGGAAAGTTTCATCCTCATTGAGCCATCTGAACATTAAAAGGAAGAGATTTAGCTACTACTTTCTTTGACGCCCTGAAGTTATAGGGCAAAATAAAAACATATTTGCAGTTTGTGTGGGAGGATCACACACATCCAAGCACCTAGCCCTGTGAAATATGTGGGAAACAGGTACAGCTGTCAATTCGCAATTTTTTCCCCTGGTTCTGCAGTCTTTCCACACAAAGTACTTTGAGAATTTTATAATACTTTTTTTTGTTTTTGCACCAGCATGGCTGACACTAATACTGTTATTTGTTAAGAATGTTTTGCAGCCGGCTGTACACCTGATTTTTTTAGCATCAGCGCAATAGATATCGCTGCAACTCAGGTGCTGAAAGTGAAATATGCATGTCTTTGCAGAGGAGTGCCTGTGTCAGAACGGCGGCGTGTGTGTGGATGTGAATGGTAGCTGTGACTGCCCATCCCGGTACACTGGAGAATACTGCCAGTTTGGTACGTATTTACTGAAACCATCTGCAATTACTATTAGAACCATTTCCATGCATGCAGTGTTTTTTTTAACAGCAATTTCACAAAATATCAAAATTCCAGTTTAAAGCCCTCTATCAGAATTAATGTAATGGAAATTTTCGTACAAATTATCGTAATTAAACTGAATGATAATTTGTCTAGATAATACAACCTGTTCTAGAGACCCACTTATCTGAAATAAAGAAAGAACTTGTTTGTGAATCTTGTCACTGCAAATCCCATGCCCTTTCTTATGGATCATTCCCACCTATCACCCAAGAGGTCACCCAGACCCCCTGCAGCAGCAGCAGACCCTGTCCAGATGGGGGGCCTTGCCTGGAGTATCAGGGCACGTACTTGTGCACTTGCCAGACCAGCATCACTGACATAGACCACAGGCACTTCTACCCCTTTGGTAAGCACATGGCACTAGATAACCCTCCCATTGACAAAAGAATGCTGTCCATATCGGTCATAGAATTCTAGCATAAAAATACAACACTATGCTTAATATGTGCTTAATATGTGATCTACGCTGAAACGCTAAAGAGTAGCTTTAGGTTAGTGGCTTGGAGTTGTCAAATGAGTATATTGTGTGTGTGTGTGTGTGTGTGTGTGTCTGTGTGTGATTCCAGTGCAACCCCAATCAGCGTGTGACTCCTCCCCCTGCCTGAATGGAGGCTTCTGTTATGAGAGGGATGGGGGATACACATGTGAATGCCAACATGGATACTGGGGGACGCATTGTGAGAAAGGTAACACCATTCATACACCAACATGTGCTTTTGTACTTGATTGGGTCCAGAAATCTCAGTTCCATTGTTTCTTTGAAAATTTTGTGCAGTGAAGGAGATCAGGTCAGGAAGAGCAGTTTTTGGAAGTCATGTACCATTGCAGTGCAAAACTTGGTAGTCGTATTGTATAGTGGTACCATGTCTTTGTTTTCATGCATGTTATATATTATCAGTCTAAATGAAAAGACTATAGAAAAATTTGCTGCTTGTGCTATCAAAGAAATTAATTATTCCTAAAGAATTCATGGCAATGTCATGAGGGGGGCATTCATGGGCCATGCCCCCCCAAACACAACCCACCAAGGACACTATTTTTTATTCCATAAACGATGTGTTCGTCATAAAATGAATAAACCCGGCCTCTCCCGGGGGCGTGGCCACAGATTATTTGCTTACCCACACCCCCTCGCAAAAATTTTGGGCCCGCCCCGCAGATTGTTCTGGCATCAGCATTGAGATAATTTAGGAATTTAAAACATGACTAAATAAGTATACAAAGGGATGTTAATATTTAGTAGTACTAAGTCCCTGGCCTAGCGTTGGCACAGTTAAGCACACTTCTTGCCTCCTTTCAGCCAGGCTGAGTGCCTGTGCATCCAGCCCATGTCGCAACGGCGGGTCCTGCAAGGAGGAGGGGGAACACTACTACTGTCTCTGTCCGTACAGGTTCACTGGGAAGCATTGTGAAGTTGGTGAGTTTAGCCCTGGGTGGGTATTAATGCCTGCATACACTAGACAGCCATACACCATTATTTTAGAGGTTGCACTGAATGTAAGAGAATAAGTGCAAATAAGCAGAAGTCATCTTCTTTATTTAGATATAACATACTGTATATGATAATAGTTTTATGGCAAACATCCATGTCTCAGTTGTATGTTTGGGGTCTCACCTTCTGATTTGTTTGTTCTATTTATTGCTTATTTGAGATTTGTCTTCTGGCTTTAGTTTCAGGTTATCTTGGGTCCAGTTATTTTACTGTGGTAGCAAAGGTTTTACATTTTTAAATCTAGATCTATAATAATTAGTATCTCCTTAACTTTATATACAGAAAGATACATTCAACGGTAATAATATATGAGGGGCAGCGCAGTACTATCCAGTTGAACACAGCACATGACCCATAAGTAGTGCAGCACTGTTCGGTTGAACATAGTACGCAATCAGCAGAGCAGCACAGCAGTCCGTTTGGACATAGCACGTGACCCACTGGGCAGTGCAACACTGTTTGGTTGGACATAGCATGTGACCCACTGGGTAGTGCAGCACTGTCCAGTTGGACATAGCACAAAACCCGTTGGGCACTGCAGTGCTATCTGGTTGGATATAACACACAACCCACAGGGTAGTGCAGCACTGTTTGGTTGGACATAGCACATGACCGGCTGGGCAGCACAGCACTGTTCAGTTGGGCATAGCACGCGACCCACTGGGCAGTGCAGCACTGTTTGGTTATACATAGAACATGACCCACTGGGCAGTGCAGCTCTGAGAGGTTGGAAATGGCACACGACCCGATGGGCAGCGCAGTGCTATTTAGTTGGATATAACACACGACCCATTGGGCAGAGCAGCACTGTCCAGTTGGACATGGCACATAACCCACTGGCCAGTACAGTGCTGATGATATTTTAAGTAATTCAACATGGGTGAGACGGAATAATCTGAAAAAAGTACCTAATGTTCGAGAGCTGTTTGCAAGTGCAGCACTTAAAAAGCGCATGTAATAATGCAGATACTTTACCGCAACACGGTAATAATAAATTACCATAAAATAATTTAAGCTGTTTTGGCATTAATTTGGTAGTAAATTTACATTCACCCATGTGACATGAGGAGAGCTGTAAAATGATATTTGAATCAGCTGTATTAACATGGTAGCAGTGCAGCTAACTAATTAGGAAGCCATTGATAACCAGAACAACTTAATATGTAACGTTACCCTGTGTCAGTAGTAATTAACAAAATCATCAGTTAAATGGGGACGTTACCCTCAATAGCCGCTAAGATACCTTCGGTCATAACTGTTAATTATGATAACCATTAACAGCTAATTCTGCGCTCATATAAAAACAAAATATTATTTAGTATATTAATGACAGCTAATATATAAATTGTTTTATCTGTTATTTTATCAACATACCGCTCAAAGTGCTTGGTAAGCAATGGAAATAACCATAATTCTATGCTGTGAATGTCAATTTTTGGAACTATTCACTGTCTCCATGACTCAGAAGTTTTCTCCGCCATTTTTTAGAATGGGTCCTTATGGGAGTGTTGCTGTTGCTACCCGAGCTGTACAGCCTTGTCACTACCTGATCTGTACAACCTTGTTGCTACCTGATCTGTACAACCTTGTCATTACCTGATCTGTACAGCCTTGTTGCTACCTGATCTGTACAGCCTCACAACTCTGTATTTTTCTACAGCTCTGCTACACGTAGTGCAGTGTAAGCACACTGTGCAACAATAATAATCCTCCGTGTGAAACACGGTGATCACTGAGCAGTAGTCATGTGGATTAAATGAAGCACTGAAGCAAAGAATTTGCATCGAGGATTTTTTGTAATCAAGTTATTCGAGTTACTTGACGAATCACTGCAGCCCTAGATGCTAGACTTGTAGTCAAGACCGCATAAACCAAGACCAAGACACTACCAAGACCAGAGAGTATGAAGACCAAGACAAGACCAAGACTAAGACTAAGACAGATCGAGTCAAGACCAAGACAAAGTCGAGACAAGACCAAGACAGAGACGGAGATTGAAAAAAAAAGACTCCCTTAACTTTTGTGTGCTGTTGAGAACATGTACAGTAAGAACATGACGGGTACTGACTGGTCCCAAAGTCATCTGACAAAACAGCTAACACCTCCAGCAACTGTCTAAAGAATGGGAAATATGTAACTGATTTCAATTATACTTAATTTTTAGATGAAATTGTAACATCAAATTGAATATAAACAATTATTAACTTGAAATTGCATCATGTCCCATTGTAGTAGTACTAGCCAAATTACACCGTATGATATCAGCTTCCCTGAAATGGATTAGGCCTGTTAAGTCAACACAACGTGATATGCAGTTATTTAAAAGTCAATGATCACATTTATTTAGTCAAACGACACCATTTTAAGTAAAATAGTGGAATCAAACAATATAAAGACATGCACACATGTCACATGAATCAAATGCAAACTACAAATACTACATACCAATACAAACTGCACATCAAACTGTGCATTAATAAGAATAAGGACAAGTGCTTAAAAGATTCTGACATCTTGATGTCTGCAGTGGCATGTGATTACAGCACACTGCCAATGATATCAAGCCTGTTGTTAAGCAGGGCAAGACAATAGAACAGACACTATGGACAAGTAACAGATTGAAAAACTAATATAGTTATATGAAATAGAGAGAGAGAGAGAGCATGACTGTTAATAGACATATTTTCAGAGAGGAGGGAGAGAGAAAACAGATACTGTTGCTTCCAAATCTCCCGACCACTATGTCAATCTGAGACAGCAAGACCAAGACAGTGAGACCAAGACAAGACTGAGGGATCCAAGACCAAGACAAAAGACCATTGAGACTGTGACTGTAAAAGTGGTCTCGAGACATCCAACTCTACTAGATGCATGTCTTATTCCAAGCAGTTACAGTATTTTTTATCATATCTGTTAATTCTGTAAACCTTTGTGAACTACTGAAGGAACTAATGAAGGGACAAGTCATGAATATCACAAGCTAATGAAATGTGACCAGAGGTGGAAATTTCAGGTTCAGAAAATAAAAATCCAGACTATAATTTAATTTCGACCTAACAGGTGAACATAAAGAGTCACAGTCACAGAGTACTCAGCTGGTTGGTTGAAACAAAATCTTGGTCTGGATTTTTACCTTCTGGACCTGAAATTTCCACCTCTGATCGTGATGCATCTTTCAGCTCAAGTAAGAACTATATTTGTTCATGCTTTGTACTTCAGCAGTAACTATTACTAAGTACTTGTGCCCCATCAACTGCAGTGTTACTAATACATGATAATAACCAAAATGGTAATATCACAAACACAATATTAATTCTGCAAATAATCCTAGCCCCTAAAATGTCCAGGGTGCCACACCGTCTGCTAAGCAGTTGATAAACATACTATTTATGTTAAGTGATTTCTTTAATGGAAAACAATTGCTTCTTCTTAAATTCATTCCTGTAAATGGAGTCTGCTATTGGACAGTGTGTGACCCTACTCAGTAGAGCAGCTGTGCAGCTGGACAGCACACACGACCTGACTCGAAAACACAGCTGTGCAACTGGACAGCGCACGACCCTACTCGATCACGCAGCTGTGCAATGGATAGCGGAGGGCAGCTGGATAGGTGGTGTCTATCTTGGCCAGGCTTATGAATTGTTTGGCCCGCCATAATAATACAATACTTTGAGGTCTCTTGGGTCACTTGCATTTTATTTATAACACCAGAGGAGACAAATGTTCCAAATAAATTTGACATGTATATGGATTGTGTAATTTTGACTGACTGGACAAGTAAATATTTCCTAAATAAGAAGATACAAAATCTGTGCCTGGTTTGAATAACATCATTCCATCCATTATTCGGTGTGGAGAAGTTAGGGAAATCCCCTAAATCACAAGGGCTTGGGAAAGCTATAGTATATTAATTTTGCATTGCTGTCAATGGCACCTTTAACCATGTAGGTGTTCTCTAAGAGGTGTTCTCTAATGAGTTAATTACTGACTGAACACACACCACAAAACAGGATACATTTTGATTGAAATTAGCAACCAATGGATAAAAAAGATTAGGACTGCAGTGTTAAGAATATTTTAATATATACTGTATATGATCAGGTGTGCGATTATATTGGGAGGGTGGTCAGTCTGGAGTTTTGGTAAGCAGCCACCAGTCATACATCATTGGTGTCCGATGAAAGACACATCCACATCCACTTTTTGATGATTGTGATGTTTTACTATGGATGGAATATGCCACTCTACTCTGTCTACTGAAAGTGTTTGACATTTAATTGTCAAATGAAAATGTTGTATTTTGACACTTGTTTACTTAGTATTTATGTTTTGACTAATTAATATTAACTTCATGATGGTGACTTGTATGGCGTACATCATACAACTGATTTCAACAACTTGATCATGACAGCTAGATAGCTTGCTAACATGATTAACCCCTAAATGCATACCTATATTGTTTGGTGCAGTTTTGACTCGGTATTTTAGATATGCCTCATACTTTTCACCCGTAATAATTTACCCCGCAAAAAATCTGAAATAGAGTCAAATTTAGTTTTTATGACTATTTATTTGTAGGTGTAAAAAAGGTATAGGGTTAGGGTTAGGGTTACAGTGGGCTGAACGCTAGTGACCTGATGTATGTAATAATGTTACAAAATACGTCCTTATTTGGATATGATGAGAAGCTACCGACCAGAACGCGAAGTCTGCAATACCCACGAGTTATCTGATGCAGCTCTGATGTTGTCTCAGTGGTAGGCTTCTGTAATAGTATCAGCAAAAAAAAAACCTCAAAATAGTCAACTGCGACTTTTTATGACTTTTTATTTCGGATAATGGTATTTGGACACTATTGAACCAAAAACAATATACTGTAACATTATATTATAATATATATGACTGTTTTATGCAATGCATTTATAAAAGAGTACACAGACAAAAGGGTGTACCCCAAATGCCCATCTTCACTTGACCGCAAAACGGTGGACTGCTGTAGTGCCAGGAGCCATGCTGCAATGACCATAAAAATGTCACTGTAGTTTGTGATTACTGTGTTAAGTAACACATTATCAGACTTAAATTTGCTACTATTGCTATATAAATGCATTTATAATGTATGTACTAGTAGCTATTATTGGTAGTAGCTATTAATAGGCTAGTCTATAATATATTAAGAATTTAATTTAAAAAATATTCATAAAGCATTAAAAATGTTCTGAGTAGTCATGAAAGCGTTCAGAGTAGTCTTGGAAGGAACATTCAATAAATGTTTGCTGAGTCAGGGCCATTTGTGGCTTGATTTTTTGTTTTGCATGCTGGGTCCCAAAAGAGCCGAGATAATACACAGCAAGATTAATTAGCATCTTGTTGGCACTGACATATTTGCCGTTCTGACACCAGTCCATGTACAGTAAGTCCATTTAAATCCAAACTGTTCACTGATGGCTGTGTAAAGATGGTTCCTGTTTGTGGTGCTAAGGGTGTCTCATGCTAGTTATTTTGCAAAGTAAGAAAATAATGTGCTTTTTCACCATCCTGAAATAATGGGTTTTTGTAGATATGTGTTTTTTGATTATTGCTTTGTTTTCTGTGTCTCAGGAAAACCAGATCCTTGCTCATCCAGCCCCTGTCTAAATGGGGGCACCTGTTTTCACTACATTGGAAAGTACAAGTGTGAATGTCCTACGGGCTACGGTGGAAGGCACTGTGATGTCAGCAGAGGTGCAGCCCAAACACTGCCAAGTAGGTAATCTCTGTCTCTGAATACTATTACTCTGTATAAATATACCAGTTTCCTCAAAATTCTAAGCTGTTTGGGAAGTGTTCATAAATCCAGTACATTAATATATTATTGTTATATAACAATTTATAAATGTTTACATATTTAATGTATTTGGTAGCACAAAATAATACTAAGACATAGGCAAATGTAAGAATATTATAAAATAATTATAAAATCAATTAAAATACACCAAAGCGACCAAAAAGAGACCAAAATGAATTAACCCATTTATTGAAAATATAAAAATCTCAAAATGAAATGTTGCTTCCTTGAAAAAAATGAGCAAAAGGGAAAGGAAGTAACATTTCTCAAAAGAAGCCGTAAAACAACTTATTGAGGAGGTGGCCAAAAATATATTTTAATATAATAATTACTGCAATGCTGTGCAGCAAACTACACACAAAACAATATTGCAACGTTCGGGGGGAAATTTTAGAATTCGCAAGGACTTATGTAGGCACCAGAATCTTCCACATGACCAAAGCACACTCTACAGCAGTGTGTGTTCTTTGGTGTGTGGTGTTATACCTCTCCTCAGCCACAGTTTGGGGGTTCAACACTTAGTTAGCAGGTAATTACTAAGAGGATGACTGTGCCTCCCAATAACCAGCCACCAGAAAATTCATCCTTGCACCATCCTTTGCCATCTGACACTCCAAAGTTGGACTAAATAGAAGCATCATGTGCACTCCCAGGTCATTTGGAGATAATGTCTCCTTCTTGGACATTTAGTGCCAAGGACATTTTTTGACAGGTGCAGATGGGATTCAAGAGGCTGTGAATATGAATAGGGTTGAGCTTTCCATCCACTGCACATTCAATGCCAGGTATGCCTGCAGTGGCATGAAAACCAATTTTAGTGTCAAGCAAGGCATCCCCTCCTGATGGACATTGTATGTAGCTGTGCACACGGCACAACACAAATGTGATTAATGCATGCACAGATGCAGGACACAGTGGCCTAGCTGAGCCCATGTGCATCTGTAGGTCTGCAGAGAGAAGTTGCACAGCGCTATGATGTCACGTTGTGAGGAGAGGAACAACCCAAGATGCAGGCTGTCGTAGCAAAACCCCTTACGAGGGCGTTTATTACTAGGATAAGGGAAACACGGGAACGAAAACAATGGGCAGCATTTACAATGTCTGGACAGGGATCACAAGACTAATAAAGGGAGCTAATCAAGGAACAAACACTAGGCAGCAGTGATCAGTTAACAAGAGGGTAAATACACGGGGGCAAGACTATGTGCTACGTGTTCTCAACCAATTTTATGAATTTGGTTTTTCATGGTCATTCTCAAGTCAATTCTGAATGGTGCAGAACCCTGTTATGTACTGAAATAGCACACAGGAGTTACAACAACGAGTGCTTTTGTGCTAATTTATAGCCTACATTATAATTTTATATTGCAATATTGACCATCTTATTATATTCTCAGCATTATTACGTTGTCCAAAGAAAACCACCAGTGTGTTTTTGTGATCTATTTTTGCATCTCTGTGACAGGACAGCAAGCAAAAGTTCAAACAACGAACCACTTAGAAAATAACGAGAGGGTCAGATCTCTCGTAAATCTACGAGCGAGATGAACTATTTGAGCTACAATGGATTTCAGGAAACGCTTTCAGGAAACGCTTAATTAACAATCAATCTTAAGTGCTATATAACGAACTACTTAGCACTACGATGCTTTCGGAAAAGCCTCCCCTGGTCAGTTAAGTAGCGGGGGTTGTTAATCAGCTTCTGCTGCATTGGTGTTAATGAAATTAACAACAGGTGCACTAGAAGGGCAACAATGAGACGCCCCCCAAAACAGGAATGGTGTAATAGGTGGGGGCCTCTGACATTTTTCCCTCCTTAGCTTTTCTGACTGTTTTCTTACTAGTTTTGCATTTGACTACAGTC
>JAODKM010000032.1:10775564-10798035 GCA_026780845.1 Petrocephalus sullivani | reverse complement strand
CACAAAGGATGGAGCTGTGGAGGGGGGAGGGAGGGAGGGGGGGGGGGTGGGGGGGGGGGGGGGGGGGGGGGGGAGGAGGGTTGGCCACACTCACAGAGCAGAGGCCGCAGTTCAAAAAACATAACATTTCAACGGCATTCATTTCCTTACAGTATTTAAGTTTTTTATAGGTCCATAGTCCAAAACGCTTTACTTGTGCAGTAATTACTTAAACATAAATGCCATATGAACAAAAAGAAAGGTAGCCTTCTGCAATAAATAATTTCAATAAAAATTTAAATAATCAAATACACCTTAAGTTGTTGTTTGTTATTATGAACTTGGTTTGTCAATAAATCTACTAAGTACATTTTATGTATCTTTTCTAGGCAAATATGAATTATCAAATCTACATTCTTCTTCTGCCTGTGTTGTTTGATAAGTGCCTGTGTTCAGCTGGAAACGAAGCCCATAAAATTCTCTATGATGCCACGGTGACCAAAATCCCAGATACCTTGAAAAGCAACATCACTAGTATAAACTTTTTAAGAAGCCAAATATTCACCATTCCGCCAAGAGCTTTCATCAATATGTCCCAGATAGAGGAGCTACAGTTCTTTTCAACCCCTACCGCATCCATCCAGCCAGACGCATTTGAAGGGTTACATAAGTTGCTGACAATCGAATTTTTTAATACAACAATAACGTCAATTCCATTGGGAGCTTTTCAGGATCTGCTGAACCTCGAGAAGCTTGTTTTAAAAAACAGCAAGCTAAAATTTTTGGAAAAAGGAATGTTTGATGGTCTTAGAAAGTTGGTGGAACTGTCACTGAACAGGAACGAAATAGTTTCGATTGATGAAGGAACTTTCAATCAGCTTGATAGCCTAGAAATTCTTCATTTGGGCAACAATAAGATCACTACAGTCTCTAAAGAGATGTTTGAAAAACTGAGTAAATTACAAATCATCAGACTCTATGAGAATCAGCTCAGCATCATTCCAGAGGAAATATTTAGTAATCTAACAAATCTTAAAGAGATTTCTTTATATAGCAACAATATCAATGTTCTACCTCCAAAATTATTCTATAATAAACCCAATTTGGAGAAAATATTTTTGGACAATAATCTATTGACTGAATTGTCCCATGAGATATTTATGAATCTTTCTTCATTGAAAACATTATTGCTTCAAAACAACATGCTAGTAAGTCTTCCGCCTTTTCTCTTTGGCACTATGCCAAACATAAAGCAAATTGATCTCACTAAAAACAATCTGACTGCCCTTTCAAAAGATATTTTCAGCTCTGAAACAGAATTCAAAAATCTTGATTACCTTAAATTGTCTCGTAATCATTTGAAAAACCTCCCTGAAGGAATATTTGACTCCATGCCAGTCGTTAAAGTTCATCTGGATAGAAACCCCTGGAACTGTGACTGCAAGTTTATACCACTCTTTAAATGGATGAAACGAAAAGAGTCAAATGTAGTTAAATTCCGAAGTGTCAAGTGTTTTAACCCAGAACATTTAAAAGGAAAAACTATTGCGTCTCTAAAAGAGAATCAACTGATATGTATCATGTCTACGTTGCCTCTTACCACAACAATCAACATGTTTTACACCACTTTAAAGGCAACAGCTTCAGTCAAACTCACAACCACGTTCTCTGCAGCTACAACGTCCATCATTACACAGACAAGTAAATTAACCAGCACGGTGCCAACCACAATGTCAACCACCAGACCAGCAACGTTTGTGCCCAGTACTAAGCATTCTACAATCTATGCGTCCACTACAACCACAGCAACAACAATGGGAACAATGCAATCCACAGCAACAACTTTGACAACTATGCCTACTAGTACGACACTGCTCAGAACTTCACCAAATACTACCATTCCCCTGCTAACCACAACTGAGAAGCAGGCTTCAACAGCTACTTTTGCTACAACCCTGAGTGAACCTGAACAATTTCAGAAGACCTTTGGTTGTATTGACATATCCTCTTCCTATCTATCCTTCTACGCAATCAAAAGCAGACACATTGTCTTTGAATGTATGGCGCGAATGATATCCTATACAGTTTTACTGATTGCACAGATAATCTGCACAATGATCCTGGCTAAGTTTACTTGGTCTTTTTACTGGTCCCTTCAGCATGGTGAGAGACTCTACACAAGAGTGAATTTGACGCATTTCTCCTACAGGAAAGAAATGATTTTACAGCCTTTACAGCCACAGACTGTTAATGTGTAAATGCACTGTTGTATTAGCATAAGACAATTTTTTAGTATTCCTCTACATCGTGTGGCTTTGTTTATGAAAGGTAAAGATTGTAACTTTTGTGAACTTATAAAGGAAGCTAAATTGATAGCTGCCTGTTCTGCATTAATCAAAATCATCATTTGAAAGACAGCTGCTACTTATACTGGAACTAATTAATAGTGTTTTTTACTGATGGGCTGTACACTTGTCCATTTTTTTAAATTTTGTGAATATATTGACCAGTGGAATAAATACAAATGTTTGGAACAAAAATTCTTCCAATGTGCTTTGGTTTTAATCACTGTGTCAGCTTTCTGCATGCATATGTCCATCCATCCACGTTTGACCACTGGTCATATATACTGTGCATATATAGGGGTGCAACTGTGCAACTAAGGAATGAATATATGAAATTGTTTCCTCAGATACTTTGGTTGATGCATGTCTGTCTCACGTAGCCACTGAAGAAAATGGGCACACAGATTTTTAGTGTGATAAAAGTTTGTCATAATATGGCTTATGTGTCTGACTCAAATTACTATAGTAAAACACAGCATTAGTTAAGTAATACAGCAGTTTAGACAAGCCTAAACTCACCCCACAATGACTCGGGTGCGGGCTCCTAACCACCGCAAACAACAAACAAAACAAAATGTTTACTTCATCTTCATTAAAAAAACAATTCGTAAATAAATAGACAAATAATAAAAATCAAAACAATTCTATCTGACCAGCAGATGGAGCTATAGGACAGTGAATTGGCAGTGCTTTGCCTTCATTCATAACGAAAGAGAAATTATGCTAAACTGAAGCTGATGACCTTCCACCTGCTTGTTACGCACAATGCAGGGCAACACCCAGGACGAAGTCCCAGGTCACCACAGGGCACACAGCACCAAGTATCAAGTATCTTTGGACTGCAGGAGGAAACCCACACTGTACATCCATATACACAGTGCAGGGGCTGAGCTCAACCCTCCAGCTTTGGAGGTTTAGGGAAAACAGCATGAGTTTCTAGCACTTACACGTAAGTAGAGGTATGTTACATAATTTGAATTGCAAATGTCACATGAGAACTCCTGTTAAACTGTCTAATAACTATTTTGGAAAAAATGCTGCCAAATCACTAGTGAAATTCATTTTCTTAATTCATTTACTTCCATACCAGATACAGGTCTCAGCATTGAACAGGCCTCTCCTGGACTTTGGGTAGCCTTCCCTTCCCTTAGCCAATCTCTTTGTGTTGATGTGAAGTTCCAGTTACACAACCTGAGCAGCTGCAACATTAACCCATACTACATACATTACAGTACACATACCCTGTACCACATTCAGCTAGAAGAATTTATTTGTTCCTCGTCAGCCACAGAGCCTAAGTAGCTGCTTTAAATCCAGTGAGGACTGCTTCATACGTGCTTCTGTGGTGGTGTGCACCACTGCAGGTCAGGACCAATGATTAGAAGGTTGCTGGTTCACATCTTGTGGTCAGCAGAGTAATGTCATCATTGTGCCCTTAATCATAGTTACTTTCAGTAACTATTGGCCCTGTGCAATCACTCACAAATTTGTTCACATCTCAAGAAGTAGAGCAAAAATACAATTCAAAATAACTTTCTGCATAGTGCATTGATTAGCTGTGAATGGAAAACAGCACACCATGAGGTCCCAAAGGGGCGATGACTGATGCTTTTGTACTAGGTTCTTTGATTGTTAAACTTTCTCTATGACTATTCAGGAATAGGTACTGACATCTTCGTGCACAAGAGTCTGACAGCAGCAGGTGGTGAGTTCCGAAAAAAATAGACTTTTCAATCCAGGTTCAACAGACGGGGACATATGAAAAGGGATACTGAGAAATCTTAAAGCGGGAAATTATGGTGAGTGGGGGGGGGGGTATTTTCGATTTTCATACATAAACCAATGGTGTGATTTTTTATCACATTGGAATTAATAATTTACAATTAACAATACAAATAGTCACCAGGTTAAGAACCTCCGACTTATGGACAACTCATGAATGGACTGCCATAAAGTCTAATACAGAGGTGGGGAATGGAGGACCATTCTGCTACTCCAGGATTCTACAAGAGAAGTCTATTCTCTTGTGATTGCTAATATACATAATGTACATTTTATTATATTCAGTGTATTGAAGAAATCACACATAAGTACAATACAGTAGTCAAAAAGACCTGGGATGAATATATCTTTCATGAGCCTTTATATACTACGGTTTAATAATCGCAAATGTTCTGATAAATTGGAGAAACGCAAATTTGAATACAAATAGGAAACAAATCTTGTTCTGAGATTATTTATTATTAAAATCGTAAAGACATCTAGGAAAAGAAAACCAGAGGCAATGCGTCCAACAACATGTCGGAATAACAAGACGTGCTTAACTGTACATTGTAGAAATATATGCAAATTTTAAAATCCAAGGGAGTCAAGTGTACGGCTCATAGTTACTGGCTTGAAAGTGCCAGGCACTTTCCCCAGTTGGGACACGCTTGCTACCTTCGGGGTTGGCTGACCTTTTCTCACAATGTCCAGCTTTTCTTGAAAATTACATATTAAAAATCGCTTTGTAAGTAAATCTGCGACCAAATCAATTTCCTCTGTCAGCAATTGTGGGTTGAAAAAACTGCTATTAAATTTACACAAATATGTTTTAGCTTGAGCAGGTTGCTACAGATGCGGTTTGGTCTCTGACCATCCAATCACAGGACGTGAAAACGCTGACATTATCGTATGCCTGCTAGATGGCCCCGGTGTCCCTAACTCAAAATCTGATTCGTTAAAGCATATTTATTCATTGCCATATATTTTAAGGTACGGGCACCCGCACTGTTGATGCTGAAGGCTCAAGGCAGATTTCTTTCACCCTTGATGGCTGAAGTATGATTGGATAAAAGTTCTAACGGCTGAAATATGATTGGATGAAAGCAGTGCAACCAAGAGAAAAGCTATAAAATTAATAGAATAGACTACTGGGAATTATCAATCAAGCAGAAGTGTGATTTTGACTTGTATTTAGGCCAGCAGAGAAGGCCTTGCTGCACCCCTGATCATAACACTGGCAGCAGTGTAAGCTCTCAGCTCACCTAACCAACAATGATAAAAATAATAATAAAAAACAATAACCAGCAGCACCAACTACAACAACAGTAATGGCAGTATCTGTACAACAATTTATCATTAAAAAATAATAATAAAAATAAAAACATAAAGAAAAAAACAAAAGCGTGTGTATGTCTCTACCTTTGTATGTGCATACTACAGATTATGTGTGTGTGTGTGTGTGGGTGCATGTATGTGGTGTAGAGATAAGTGTGAGTGAATACCTATTTACAGGTATGTATGTGTTTTTGTGTGTGTGTATGCAAGTGTAACAATTTTTCCAAGGAGAGTGCTGACAGATGTGGGGGCAGCAGCGACAACCCCCCACCCCCACCCCAACCCCAAGGCCAAAGCCGCCGGGACCCAAACCAAGAGGGCCCCCAGCTCTACCCAGAACGGAGGACCCCAGCCACATGCCCAACCATCAAATTAGCAGTGACACTGATGTGTGTACAAGCTCCAGCAAAGTCTGTCTGATACACTCATAACAGCAGCACACATATTGCCATGTCTGAGCTGTGCTGAGAATGGTCCACAACCTGAATAAGCTGGTCAGTGGTGGTCCTATGGAGGACTGAAGATTGGAGTGGAGCTGATAAATTGCACAATAAGAGATGAGTTAAAGTTAGTAACTCTAAACCTATAAAGGTGTATTTGACTTTAGTACCTGATAAACTGGCCAACGTGTAGATACAAAGTCGGTATAATACAATATGAATGGCAACTCTGTGTATTACTGTAATTATTATGATACTGATGTTTTAGACATCCTTCATATCCAGTGCATACATGGATATGGTTTTTCAGATGACCTGACAAATCATCCATATGGCAAATTAAACTAGTTTAGTTTATTTATAAGTAAGCCAGTGCAGTTCTTGTACTATAATTTTTAGATCCCCCGAAAAAGATCCTTATATGTCAAAATTTGATTGAACTTGGTAAAACATTTGCAAATTCAATATCAATTGCTCAGCTGACCTTGATCGAGCTTTTCAAGGATTTACCTAACTACAGGATGTATTATTAAGTTCTCTGATGGCAAGGAGATGCATGAAGAGGCTGTTCACAATGAGAATTTTAAGCTATAATAACCTTTTTATACCGAATGGTATATTTTCTCTTGTATTTTATTCTCTTTTATTTTCTTTTTCTTTTTATGCATTTAGGTTCAGAGGTGGTCCTTGTAGTCCTCCAGAAAATCCAAGAACACCCAGAGGCCTTTTTGCTGTATCTCCTGCTACATACCAAGAAGCTTCACTGCCGACATCATGGATGAACTATTTGAAATCGAATGGTCAGAGACTGGGAGCAACAATAGAACAGAACAGAACCGGGTGGTTTCCTACTGGAGAAACTACTTGCAGGATGCTTAGGGTGAGTATTTTGAAAAACTATTTAACAAATCTCTTCTAAACAAATGTTATATAACGTAGCCCAATGACCGGTGTTTATAAAATAGAAGTGAGGAAAAAATGGGGAAAATACGCTGATCAGCCAGGTTATGAAGATGATGAGCACTGACAGGTGAAGTGAATAACATTGACCTGGCTGTGGGTGGGATATATTAGGCAGCAAGTGACCAATTTGTCCTTGATGTTGATGTGTCGTAAGCATAAGCATCTAAGCATCACTGAAAAGGCCTAGGTTATGATGGCTAGATGGCTGGGTCATAGCATTTCCAAAACTGCAGCTCTTGTGGAATGCTTCCAGTCTGCAGTGGTCCACTGGATAACGAAAATGTCCCCACACTGCTGAATTACATTTACATTTGCAGCATTTGGCAGACACCCTTAGCTAGAGCGACTTACATATGTGCTCAGAAGTCTCCATTAGTGAATACATTCTGATACTGGTTCAACTAAAAAAAAAAAACAGAAAAAAATCTGTTGGCAAATAGAGTTTTTTTTTTATTTTAAAATATGAGTATAATACTGGAAGTGTTGATACAAGTACTTGAATGTGCCTGGGGAATCTGCAATCTCAGGTTTATTATCCATCTCCAGTTTCATCAAACTAGTGTTCAGAAATGCATTGGAAATTCATGCAGTCATCTGTATATACAGTAACTGGTCTGTGCAATATTTAGGATATTATTTAAAAATTCTGCAGTAAAATTTCAAATAAATCAGCATTCAGTTGGTTTGTCTATATACTGTATATAATACATCTTAAATAATACCTTAAAAAAGTGTACATTAATAATTTCTGATGTTTTTGTATGAAGGATTATGACATAAACAAGTGTCTGGACTTTCTAAAAATGAGTCAGTAATGCCCTCTACTGGCGGCACAGCGTTTCTTCACAACAATCTAAGGTGGAGTCAAAAGCGTGAATAAGAAGCTGGAGAAGTACTGTAGGACCTTCAGCCTCGTTAAGGTTACCGCAGGTGGGATCAGCTGCTCTAGGACTGGACCAAGATAGTTAGAGGACACTAAAATAAGTGTGATGTGTAATATTCGCCAAATATACAGCCTGCCTTATCTGGATTAACCATTTGGAAATGTTATTCAAAATATTCTGCATGAATTGAATTGAATTGTATTTCAAAGACAGGATTATGTAAGATATTTTCATTTTGTTTGTCTGTATGGTGCTGCATTGCAATGAAGTGTCTGTCCAGCGGTTCATTCTGTATGGACTTAACACAGCAGAGGATATGGTAGGAGAAAGTAAAAATATTCTCACTGTCACCAAAAACATTCTGCGAATGATTAAGGATGAAAATAATGATTGAAACTAATAGGAACGGCTGCTTGTTCATTGTTAAAAAGAGGCTGAAGGCAGCTTTCTAAAAACTCCTTTTTCTTTGTCCTACTGAGAAACTCTGCCTTTCTGTTTTAATGGAATGACTTTCGAGCGCACTGAAAACAGTCACACACACACACCAGTACCTGCACTCTGTCATTCACACACTCTGTATTTGCAAATACTTTATAGGTAGTGCCGTATTTGTGAGCGCTTTATAGCTATGTGCAAGTTGTGTATGCAAATGTTTCAATGTATTTCACCCTAACTGGCACCTCAAACAAGTGTGTTCTCCCTGCTTACCTGCCAGGTAAGTGTGCATCTTGATCCCAGTGTGAGAGTGTTCACCCTGCTCCCTGGCCCTGTGAGTGTGCATCCTGGCCCCGATCCCAGTGTGAATGTGTTCTCACATCTGTGGGTTCCAATCCCCACGTGAGTGAGTGTGCGTTCCGACCCTGATCCCAGTGTGAATGTATTCTCACATGTGTGGGTCCCGATCCCCGTGTGAGTGAGTGTGTGTCCCGACCCCGATCCCAGTGTGAATGTGTTCTCACATTTTTGGGTCCCGAACCCCGTGTGAGTGAGTCTGTGTGCCAACCTCAGTGTGAATGTGTTCTCACATGTGTGGGTCCCGATCCCCACTTGAGTGAGTCTGTGAAAACTTCCTACATGCATGCCTGTCTTACCTTTCATACTCAGGACAGACCCTCTGGTTTCCAGACCCTTGCTCTCGTCACCTGCTTGCCAATTCTTGCCCATCATTCTGGTTATCTGTTAACTCTGTGTTTGGGTCCCCTTCTGGTAGGATCATCATTATCAATATCAATATCAAGGTATTGTACCACAGAACCCAGTACTCTTGGTATATCTTATACGTATACTTATTTCTACATTTACATGTATAGCTTGACATTTTCATTTAAAACCACAAATTTATCAGGTTGAAGAGGGGATAGGGGAATAGTTAAGACTTCCACCTGTGAGCTGTCAGCACGGGGTTGTGAGGGGGGGGTGCTATTACAGACTGGACCTAATGAATGGCCCTCAGCTGGCTCCCATTAAGGCCAGTGTCTGCTCTACTGCTGTAAGGAGTGACTGCAGGAGCTTGTGTAGAGATGTGAGGAGGCTGTCTGGTTCACCATCCTGCTGTTACCTGCTGTTACAGTCTGCTTAGTATTTTGGTGTTCTTTTGTTTTGCTTGTCAGTACCTTTTATTTGTTAATATTTCGTCAAAGGCCTTGGGTGCCTTTTGGTTTATCGGAAGGAAGTCCTTGCCAGTGTTCTTTTTTTTTTGACAGAGCTCCATCCCAGGCAAAGACCTGCACTTCTTAGTGACCTGATGAATACGTATGAATCTGCCTGTTGTTAGCATTGAGCACTGAACACGTTTGGCCAGCAGTATGATAAATGGCCATTTCTACGATCGGTCTCTTATCTGTACAGGGTGATTCTGTATGGATCCTACACTTACCCAGTGATCCTGGAGCCATCCTGGTGACAGCAACCACAATCCGCAGGCAACAAACAGGTTGGGGGGCCGTGCACACTCTCACATGCTGATTGGGGACCATACACACTCTCACACACTGGTTGGGGGGCTGTCCTCACTCTCACGTGCTGGTTGGGGGCCATGCACACTCACATGCGCTGGTTGGGGGCTGTGCACACTGCTACCTGTTGGTTGTGGTGCCATGCATGCTCTCATATGCTGCTTGGGGTGCGGTGCACAATCTTACACGCTGGTTGGGGGCCATGCAAACTCTCACATGCTGGCTGGGTAGCCGTGCACACTCTCGCATGTTGGTTGGGGGTCCGTGCAAGCTCTCATACACTGCTTGGGGTGCTGTGCACACTCTCACGGCGCTGGTTAGGGTGCTGTGCACGCTCTCACACGCTGGTTGGGGTGCTGTGCACACTATCATGCGCTGATTGGGTTGCGGTGCACACTCTCATACGCTGGTTCAGGTGCAGTGCACACTCTCATATGCTTGTTGGGGTACTATGCACATTGCTACATGCCAATTGGGGGGCCTTGCATGCTCTTTCATGCTGATGGGGGTGCAGGGGGAAACCCATACAAACACAGGAAGATCATGCACATCCTGAACACACAGCTGGGGAGGGATCAAGCCTTTAGCCCTCTGGGGAGGGCTGCAGTACTGCCCACTGAGCAGGGCTGGACTGGGATTAAAAATCAGCCCTGGACTTTGGGGTCCCCCACAGTCAATTTTGCCAACTGGCAGGGGTCCCTCACAATACATTTTGCTGAGTGGGGGGAGGGGGGGTCCTCATGATAAATCTTGCTGGCCCCCATAACCACTGGGATGATGTCCCATATGCCAGTCCCAGCCTGCCTCTGAGCTTCCACGTTGACCAGTTTCTAACACGTGCATATGCAAGGGGTGCCTACTGATATCCAGAGTTTTTTTAAATATTGGTTTATAAATATTTCAGAGCTTAGGGAAAACAAGACAGTACTGCACGAAATCTGTTTAAAGTTTAAAAAAAATCTTGCTGTTCTTATGTTCTTATGCATTTCATTACTGAGAGGGCACCTCAGGAAGAATCCTGGACCATATTACTGAGAGGGCCCCTCAGGGTGAGTAATGGAGCACGTTACCGAGAGGGCCCCTCAGGGCGAGTAATGGAGCACATTACCGAGAGGGCCCCTCAGGGTGAGTAATGGAGCATGTTACTGAGAGGGCCCCTCGGGGCAAGTAATGGAGCAGGTTACCGAGAGGGCCCCTCAGGGCAAGTAATGGAGCACATTACCGAGAGGGCCCCTCAGGGAGAGTAATGGAGCATTTTACTGAGAGGGCACATCAGGGCGAGTATTAGAGCACGTTACCGAGAGGGACCCACAGGGCGAGTAATGGAGCACGTTACCAAGAGGGCCCCTCAGGGCAAGTAATGGGGCACGTTACCGAGAGGGTCTCTCAGGGCGAGTAATGGAGCACGTTACCGAGAGGGCCCCTCAGGGCGAGTAATGGAGCATGTTACCGAGAGGGTTCCTCAGGGCGAGTAATGGAGCACGTTACCGAGAGGGACCCTCTGGGTGAGTAATGGAGCACGTTACCGAGAGGGACCCTCTGGGTGAGTAATGGAGCACGTTACCGAGAGGGACCCTCAGGGCGAGTAATGGAGCACATTGCCGAGAGGGCCCCTCAGGGAGAGTAATGGAGCATGTTACTGAGAGGGCACCTCAGGGCGAGTATTAGAGCACGTTACCGAGAGGGACCCACAGGGCGAGTAATGGAGCACGTTACCGAGAGGGACCCTCAGGGTGAGTAATGGAGCACGGTACCGAGAGGGACCCTCAGGGTGAGTAATGGAGCATGTTACCAAGAGGGACCCTCAGGGTGAGTAATGGAGCATGTTACCGAGAGGGTCTCTTGAGAGAAATCCCTGAGCACATTACTGAGAGGGCTCTTTGGGAGGAGTCGCAGAGCCTCATTTCATTTCAGTCTGCCATGTCGGGTCACCTTGGTTTCTCAAAACCTGGTTCTCTGGTTGCTTCCTGTTGTTTGAGTATACTAACCAGTCTTATTTCTCCGTCTTCCAGTCAGTCTCTGCATTTGGACTCACTATCATCGTCCCATACCAAACCAGAAAAACGTCCCAAAAAACGACTAAAAAAAAGTTTGGTCCCTAGACTTCTCCACTGGGACACTCTACTCATTATGTGTATCTGTTAAAATTCACCAACTGCTCATTTAATTGATTAGGTTAACCAGCAGAATAACTTCTTGAGGTATTGATTAGCGGAACAAAATGGGTATATTGGATGATGGCTGCAGTGATTTTAAGAGAGGTTTTGAAATGGCTGAGCTAACACACTTCTACATGTATTAAATTACTTTATACTGCTTTATACTTTTGTACAATACTGTATATAGTCACATTCTCCAATAATGGATAATTAGGATTAAACTACTCTGTGGTACTTTGTTTTGTTTGAAAGAAAAATGATACAAAGTCCCATAATGGTTTAAATGAGCAATTACGTCGTCTAATTGCTGCTGTCCTGAGTAGAGGTTCAGCACTGGGATCAAGGCCCCCTCCCCCAGGCACTACTGGCTGTCTGCCACAGTGTCATCCATCCCCAGGTTTAATCGAGTTATCATATCTACAAATCTCCCATCAGGGGCCCACGCTGACACTCTGCAAAAAGGCGGGAATCAGCTAATTTCAGGCAGCGGGACGCAGGAGGCCGCGAGTGAAGTGATAGTAAAATGGAGTGGTCACCACAAGCTGACGTCTTGGCCAAAAGTGCACTCACGCTGGGCGTTACATAGCTCTCCTGCCCTGCTCAGTCAAGGGGGAAGCAAACCAGCCAGAGGGAATGAGGGAGGGGGCATTATATTTGGGGGCCCCCAATTGGGCAGTAGACACAATGCAGATCACATGGAGTCGGAAACATGTGGCGATGGAATCCTTCAGCTGTGAAAATGGACAAAAGAGTGGGATGAGAGAGGGAGGCAGCTTCAGGTGCTTAGAGGCTGGCAAATACCATCACAGAACATCTAAAAGTCCAAACATAGCCATTGTTCATCCTTCACCAACTACCACTGTACTGACCTGAGCTAATTTCCCAGCTTTGCTAACAGAAACATTCATATATCTACAACAAAGTATTTTTATAAGAACATTCTAGGAAATTACTGCGGTCCTGTGAAACAAAGAATCACTGCAATACTGCAATATATATTGCTGTTAGTGTACGGCATATCATTGGCATATTAACTACAGCTTCATTTCATTATATATATATATATATTTTTTTTTTTTTCATAAATTATTACATTATCAAGGTGAACTAAATATTCTGTATTCGATTAACATTTGTTGCGTGGCCTTAATTCAATGTTATGTGACTGTTTTAGATAAGTAAGTATGAAGTAGTATACGTTAAAATTAAAATTAAAATGCATGTCTTATAAAAAAGAACACAATTGAATTATAGATTTAGGAGGGAAATTCTAGCCTCAAAACTATATACTTATTAATAAGAATTTGTGCAGAAATATAGAGGTATTCATCTATTGAGTTCTTTATTTTGACCAGATGGCTGGCTGTAATTGTGGGTTTATTCCGAATAGATAGAGATCTGACGCATCATGTCCATCAGCAACTCACGTGTTTTCCCCACGTTTTCTCCTGCCGGTCTAATTCTCTCCCGTAATACCCAGGTGAATGTGGGCTTCCCTAAAATACTTTTTAATGATGACTTTCATGTGAATGCTGACTACTGAGAACCCTTTGATGGACTGGCCTTCTTTCCGGAGATAGGAGGGTTTTGGAAATGGATGATGGACAGTTTAATGAGGATCTACCTGAATATGCTGGGTGATACTGCATGTTCATTTTTCTATTATAGACTAGTTCCTTTTTAGCTCTAGGGTAAACAGGAAGAAAACTCCTGGGCTCCACCAGTTACACTGAAAGCCAGATTACTTGTTTTGAACATTGAACAACAGTAATGTCATTGTCACTTCATGTGTCAGTCTGTCCATTCAGAATGTTGTGGAATAGAACTTACAATTGCTGCTCCTTTGTAATTAGCGTATTGATCATCATTAGCAAAATCACCAACAAAGCACTCTACCCCCAAGTGGAAGATAACAGCTTCATTTCAGCTCATTTCCTTTCGAGATGCGAACAGAGACATTGTCCGGAGCAATACAGGTACAGAACTCTCTGGCTAGAGCTGACCTGTGACCTGGGCCGGGAGAGGATGGGGCCTGACAGGACTCACAATGAGCCTGGTCCGGCACTGACCCAACCTGCCCCGGCTGCCCACTGCTCCTCACAAAGAGGTCTGATGCTGGGGCCAGGCCCGAAGAAAGACCCCCTGGGGGATGAGCGGCCAAGCAGAGGCCTTTTTTACACCGCACACCCTGGGCAAGGACCCAGCTCAGCTTGCGGTCCACAGAGAAAAAGGAAGCATAGTCATAAAGAAGTTACAAGCAAGGAATAATAGGCTTTAGAATCCATTTTAACCCACTGCAAATAGTGTCAACATCTGTGGTTCTCTTGGCTCTTCAAAAAAATGGGGGAAGCTAAGAAGGAAAAAAGAGGTTGCTGGATGCAGGCCTTTCACTGGGCGGCCAGACTAAAAGGCTACTGTTTTTAACGTCTGTGAGCGTGATTCTGAAGAGGCTGCTAGCTGAACCGTACTGTGACATTCATCACTAACGCTGTTTCCTACAAGAACTGGCAACAAGTGACTCTTTCACCAGCCAATTCTTGGACAGCTTCGGGAAAGGGTCATTGCGACAGGCAGCATCTCTGCTACTTCCAACACATCTTTGAAGTTAATGTAGTAAGTAGGGGATAGGGGAGAGTTTAGGGAACTAGGAAGGAGTCCTCAGAGTGGATACGCTCATGGATCCTTTTCTGTGTCTTTGATTGAAGTATAAGTAGCTGAAGTACTGTTTGTTCCTGAGTGCATCCCCCTGAAAAACACAACTGAAAAGCCTTAAAAGAGCAGATGCAGTCAGCTGGTAACATTTCACTGTTTATCAAAGATCTGCCCTAGAGACATGATGCAAAATAATACACATGGCTCTAGTGTGAATCTGGACCAGCCATCGCTTGCACATGCCGCAACTACATGAAGACGTTTGACAAACGTAATTCTTCCTAAGCCTTGTATTTTCGGTTGCTAATTTTACTCTCAGTAGTACCCAAGTCGAGTATCAGTCAATATCACGCTGCATTAAGATCAGACGTCTGAATAGTATTGATTAGGAGACTTTGAAATTTCCGCAACTCACAAACACCTGCTTAATTAATCGGAACTGAATAGGGCAGATTTTTGATGGGATGATGCTTTGAGGGTAATGCAGGCCCACACAGTTCAGAGCCAGACTTCATTCAGGCCCTTTTTGTCCCACGCTTCTACTTCATTGGAGTTAAAAAGTTTAAATACTCTTGGACACATCAAAGCTTCCAGCTTTCTCTGGATGAGAAATCGAGAGTCTGCTGATCACTTTGGAGGAGCGCAGTGGGTTCGGGACTCCATCTCTCCTCTTTGTCCCTGCTCTGCGTCTCGGGAGGGAGACGGACATGCACGGTGGGGGTGCTACGTTCTGGAGCTTTGGTGTTGTGGGGGGGCGGGAGGGTAGGGTAGGGTGGAGGCAAATGTCTGCATTGTTGAGTGGTAGCTTACAGCCCTCAGTCATTAATGTGTGGAGTAGCTTTGCATGGCAGTGGACCAGGCTTTAATGTTCATTACAAGACCCCAAGTGTGAGAGACCAGACTATTTTTGTTCAGGGGCGAATGAGACCAAGATTGGGGATGGCTGACCTGAAGCAAATGTTGAGTGGCTGAGAAGGAGGGTTCTCCAAAATGATAATCTCCTGAATTATTACCCAGGGTCTCTTTATTTCAAGTCCTCTATTGGGGGATAACAAGAGGACTAAGCTCCTTATCGGTGAATTACAATTATTGGAGAAGAATTACAAGCCTTGTGCAGGGAGACCTGCTACAGAAGTGCTCCCCTGCTTTTGTGAGCAACACTACAGATGAAGTGCTTTTAATACGCATATAATCAATGTTTCATTGCGCATCAACTGCTTTTCATTAAGGAGTTACTCAGAGGTTTTATTGCATTCCTGTCTGGAAGGGGGAAAATACTAATCCCCTTTCTGCGTGGTGCACACATCCATTCAATTACACAAAGGATTCTGGCTGTACACTGCCCCAGTTAAATGCACACCAAAGTGTTCTTTAATGTAACACAATAAAAACATGCTAAATACCTATGCAAATGCACCCCTGGTTTAAAAAACAAGTATTTTAAATATGCAAATAGAGTTGTCAATAATTGTAAGCAGTTAGCTCGAAAAAAAGGGGGTTGAAAAAGGTGTCCTGCAGAAAGCTTCATGACGCCCCAGAAGCCAAGAGGAATGTTTCAGAAGCAGGGTGTTCAGAGGCAGGCTGTCCCATCCCGGCACCACCTTCCCCAAGCCCTTCCTTTCACATAACCGTGGCTTTAACTTGTGCACTGGCCAGTTATTAAATAGTGCTGCTCACACTCCAGACAAAACCACAAATGCCTCTTTGTGTGGTGTCTAATGAAGACGGACTGGGAGAACAAGCCAGTGACACCTGGGCCAGCTGTTTGCAGTAAAGTGCTTAGAGTATTAAAGGCCATTAATGCACCTTGCTGGCAGGCACACACATGCATTTTCCTGCTTTTAAAATGAAAATTAAGCCGCTAAAGTAACAGTACTGTGCCTTAATTGCTTCACTTCCAGGTACTCGAAGCCCACAGGCCTCCAAAATTAAGTCGAGCAGAACCAAAATTGGGTATAACACTGGGTAGGATAAAGCTGGATTCTGGGAAATGTGAGGCTGCACCAACCGTGATATGTTGTCATATGGCATACGTGCCATGTGCTTCGTATCTGCACACCTACACTGAGGCGTCTTAGACACTGGCGGTTGTGGATTTCAGTGGAGTAGAGTGTGTTTTGTCATTTTGTTAAATTACCATCAGAGGAAACACCCTGCTTTGATAGCATCCTCCTTTATAAATACTAGAGAAGGGCAGTACCAGTGACTTTCTGTTTCTATTTGCTCCAATATTGGGGGGGGGGGGGGCTTGCTAGCAGATCGATGGTTCTATTTCCTTACTGACTAGTGTCACCCCCCAAATCTCTTTACCCCATTTGTCTTATGGATGGCTTAGTAGTAGATTCAATGAAACATTTAAAAACTAGACATTCAATATCAAAATACTCAAAGTGTCATTATCGATATGCACATTCTTAATATAAACACATATATAGAGAACCATACATATATAGGGAAAAACAATATGTGAGGGTGTTTCTACAAGGTAAAAAACAGTTAGTCACTGTGACAACCAAATTAGGCTGACAGTAAACGTCTCCTAAGTGTGTATGTGGAAAGCTTTTGACCATGCATGTTCTGTAAAGACCGACTCTGTTCAGTAAGTCAGTATTATTATTGAGATTATTGAGAGTTCTGTCAACAGGTCACTAACAGCAGCCATCAGCCCTATGTCCGGACTCACATGGGAGGGTATTGAGATGAGCCACAAGGGCACCCATTACAAAGTGCCTGAATGAGTATCTTAGATATGTTCCAAAGAGATGCTGGCACAGCACATTGCACGCTTCGACACCCTCCCGCACAGCGCTGCCGGTGGCAGGCAGGGAAGCGGGAGGTGTGCTGGCTGGAAGCCCCAAGGCAGGATTGGTGTGCTGTAGGTAGCTGGCGCTGCTTCAGCCATGTGGCTGGCCCTGCGCTCTTATCCGCGCGGGTACGTCACTTTGACAAAGGAACCTGTTAAATAAATGCATGGTTGGAACATCTCACTGCTGTATTACTCTCCTCAAGATAATATAAGACGCATTTTCACAACATTGCTCCAGTGCTTGTGTAATGTTAATTTAATGTTTGCCGACCATTACTGGTGAGACATTGACATTAAGGATTTTGTAGGATATCAAAATATATTTATCTGATTAATTCCATTTTTGAGTGGATAATTAATGTTTGCATTCATCACATTAACATGTTTTCATGTCATTTTATAAAATATAGTATTATAGTATAGTAGTACAGTATTTCACCGAACGAACAATTATGCTGATGGAGATCAAAAGCAGGCAAATCTGTGCCTAACTGGTTTAATAATTTTTATAGCTAAAATGTGTTTGTTATTCTATTTCTACATTTTCAATTGATCTTCTCTGACCTGCTTCCAGAATGGGTTGTTTTGCAGTTGGCCTACCGATAATTCACCCTTTGCCTGGATAGCAATATGTGGCACTCCCCTTAAAACTACATAAAAAAAAGGGTGCAAGAATTGTAATATAGTGTGTGTTCCTTTTGTGACTCTCATATACAGGAGGTGCTCGGGTTATAACATCTCGAGATATGATGTTTCGAGTTTACGACAATAACTCCCATAAAAACTGTTTCGGCTCACGCCGTTAGCATCGTGCTTACGGACTACGTGAGTGAGCTAGTTTGGTTGCGTGAGGCAACTTTTTTTACACTCATTCATGGTGGATAGATTTCAGCATCTACTTTTAAAAATGAAAATGAGCCAATGCAGCAAAGCAATGGTGATCATTACATTTCAGTATGATGTGGCACGATTTCTTTGTATACGACATTGCAGGAAAGGGATTGATTTGTAGTGCCTCCTCACACTTTTATTTATGTGTGTGATTTTCCAGAGCACAATACTGATTTTAAATTTTTTTTTTACATGACCTTGATCCCTAGACAAAACGTTAAAATCTGCCTGCAGTGCCACTTAATGTGTGATGCCTCAGCCTGTCCCGTGCTGGAAGTAGAAAGGAGAATCATAAAAGAAGTGTGAATGAGCCCAGTCAGGGTTTGCCATAGAAAGCCTCAGTCTCTCAGTGGGCAAACTTTGGTAATAGCTCCTAAGGATATCGAAAGAGTCATATTCATCAGGGGAGGCCACATCTGTATCCTGCATTCTCATGGAAACGATTTTCAGTTATGAGGCGGACAAAGTATTAGGGCTCAGATTATAAATATTCTGTTAAGTGATATTGACCTCATAATAGATACCAGCATTTTTGCAGAAAATCCCTTTATAGGTTCATATCCCTCTAAAAAGACCAGAAAAAAGAAAAACAAATGGATTGGCGTGATGTGTCAGAAATCCACAACAAAGATAAAATGACTGGGCCACAAAAATCAGTATGAAGGGTTTGTGTTCCTCCATCCGTTTGCATGCCTTGTTTGGGTGCCCTCCATGATTAGCTAGCCACTATACACTTTCTAATAAATGACCCAGAGTGTTATTTTGTGGGGGAGGGGGGTGTAGAAATGCAATGAACCTGTATAGATTTAAACTAAGCTGTGTTTAGCCAATAAACACCTTGCTTTTACCTCTGTTCTCCCTTAATTATGACACTGTAATAGGATTGTCAGCTCCGTAAAAAAAGCAGTTTAAAGAAATGCATTTGGGATAAATCATGCCTTGAAGGCTTGATTTTCCGCAGCTTTTTTGCTTCACTTTTAAGCTAGATCCAATTCAGTTCTTTTCTTTTGGGAAACAAATGCAATGGCGTTGCAGCTATCGGGGCCCAGAACGGGCTAGTTCCGCTGGATTTCTATTCAGAATGACTAGCTCGTTTCCACTGGTCTTCCATTGCCACGCAGCCTGCTATGGTATGCCAAGCGTGTCTCTAGCCAGATTCGTTATAAGGCAGTCACGGGGAAGACAATACTAGCAGCCAATGTTTCATTGCACACTAGCTTTTGTATCTTATCGCTGCAATGCCATTGGCCTACCAACTTGTGCCAAGGTCCCTACTGCCAGCTAGGCTAAAAAAATCACTGGGACTCCACGTGTGTGATTTTTTTTGCTGGCCTTAGTGCCCCCTTGGTTTGATTTTTTAAAATTCACCCCTAGTACGAGGTTTAACTGATTTTCCTCAGGAGTAAGCTCATGTTAGCTATGGAGCCTTACTGTGGTAATGGCTGACAGTGATAACCATCCTAGCCAGTCTACCACCCTGTTTTGGTTCTAGCACCAATGGCTTCCAGGCACTTTCACATCAGCCCTGGCTTTCCACCACTCTGCGTACATGTTAGAAAAGAGTCTTTTCAGCCTAGTTGTGTGACTCTCCTTTGTTACAGACAGAAAATCACCAATTCTCCAGGTTCTTAAGCATTACCCATAGATCATTTTGAGGCTTAAGAAACAGATCTGACAAAACCATCCAGAGGATTGGAGTCATTTATAGACACAGTTGCTGTAGCCTAGTGCATGCCTGTAGTGCCTGGCGTAATCTCATCATTTCTGTTAAACTAGCATGTTTTTAACCGACCCCCCAATTTTAAGTTTTTCAAAAAGAGACACAATGTATAACTAAAGACATTGTGATCATGTGATCATCCCATGAAAACACACATGTGTAAAAGGCAGTAACCAAATTGCAATAATGAAGATACGGGCAAGAAATAAATAAATGAAATAAATACTGAGAAATAATAATAGCATCAATAATAATAATATGTAGTTTTAAGGGGAGTGCCACATATTGCTATCCAGGCAAAGGGTGAAAATACCATTCTTAGATCCAGAGAGATCATTGACCCCTTCATGAATTTATTTGAGTTTCTGGACAAAGCCTGATTCTTTGAAGCTTAACAGAACATTACAAACTCAGTGGGTGTGAGAAGGAAGTATGTATGACTTCCACTTTAGAAGTATTAGTCTCCTTGCCAGAAGGCTAGTGAAAGCAATCATATCATTATTCACTGGAGATGGAGAGGACTGGGGTGGTGAGATTCCAAACATAGCTGTGTAAAGACTGAGCAGAATTTTAACACATTACTGAAAGAGTAACAAAAACATTGGCCCAGTATCTGTATGAGGATGGACAGAGCCAGGAAATATGTATTAGATTGGTTGAGGACTGGTGACATCTATCACAGGCGTATTCCTTCATACAGCTGGGCTAGCTGAACCTTGGTGTAGTGTGTGCAGTGTGTCCCCCTGCCTGGAATAAGGCAATGGGGGAGTAGTGCACCTGCCTTGGGATCCCCCTCCACACATAATCTGAGATTTCTTCCCTTATATATTATATACTCTCCAACAGCTTTAGTAGAATCCAGGGACTCTTAGTAGAAGTTATTAATCTGGAAATATGCGCAAAAAACTGCACCTCTCAGTCTAGGAATTGGTGTCATGAAAGTATCTAAAGGCGAATTACCAGGTAGTCTGGCACCAAAAATCACGGCCCTTATATTTGCTGCCCAGAAACAGAACATTTCATTTGACAGGCCCATACCACCAGATTTAACCCCATTCTACTGTGACTTTTCAGCATCTCGGGATATCAAAGACTCAGGTGATTAAAGAGTGTCTTGGTCAGGTGAGATGATACGGAGGAAAATGGGTTCCAATCTCTGGGCCAGCAGTTTAGGTATCATCTTTAACTGAACATTTAATAAACATATTGGACGATAGAAAGCACCAGATGAAGATACGTGAAAATGAGACGTGTCAATGTTTGAGGATGACAGCCTAAATTAAATAATTCATGATACATTACCAGGAGTAAAGGGGACAATTAATGGCAAAGCTTTCTATAAAACTTGACATGGTACCTGTCTGGCCCTGGGCTGTTACCACTCTGCAGTGAAAACACAGCAGTTTCAAGTACTGTTATAGTGGTTGGCCTCCTCAATTCCTCTGCAATGATCTGCCCGACACTGGGATTAGAAAGTTTACCAAGAAATCCCCCGTGACCCTGAATAGGACAGGTAGTCACAGGAAATGGATGGATGTTTGCATTTTGGGTATTACCTGGTTGTTGGTCTGTGAGTGATTTATTAGCCATATCTCCTTGTTCATAGACTTGAGCTCTACCCTGAAGCAGGAGATTCGTGGTACATTGTGATTGTGACCATGTCGCATCATGTTCTGTTCAACAGTAGGAAAGGGGAGAGTGTGCAAGCAGGTTCAAGCTGGAAAATGTGCTTTTCAGGATACTCCCACTTCCCCTTCCTTAATTTTCTGTCATAGGTAGCGTACAAAATGATCTCCCCTTGGTTAAACGCCTTTATAGACTCCCGTGAAACAGAGGCAGAAACCTCAGACGGTCCACTGATGCTTATAAAAAAGGGCAATTTGCTGTGAGACATGGTTAACATGGTTAAAAGATGACGTGTAATGAGACCCCACATGGGGTGCAAGTTTAGGAGAGTTTTCATCCAGGGAGAGAGCCGCATGGTCAGAAATAACAATTGTTTATAATTAACTAGTTAGTAATGGATGGATCCTGTTACGAATTGGTAGAAAAGTCAATACCCTTATGATGTACATTCAAAAAAACAAAGAGAAAATTGTGTGACATGGGTCTGAAATGGCTCTCTTCCATATTAGACTGAATTATTTTAGCTGATTTAGATGGCTGGAGGGGGAGGAAGTAGTGCAATCTAGTTGAGTGTTTTGCCAGCAGTTAAAACCTCCCCCTAATACTAGATAGTATGGTGAGAATTCTGAGAGTACTGAAAAGATATGCCTGAGGATGCTTCATCATCCTGGTTCGGGGGATGGATATTAGCAAAGATTTCCTTAATTTGGGAATTTGTTAGATAATAAAAATACACTCACTGTCCATTTTCCTAGGTACGCCCGTTTAACTGTTCTTTAAAGTGAATATCTAATCAGCCAATCATATTTCAGCAGCACAATGTATAAAATCATGCAGATACAGCTCAGGAGATTCAGTAAGTATTTGCATCAAACAAAATTCATGATTTAGAGGCTTTTATCTCATCGGACTCTTATGATATTATAGGAATAACTGAAACGTGGTTGAGAGA
>JAODKM010000032.1:10742943-10758396 GCA_026780845.1 Petrocephalus sullivani | reverse complement strand
ATCAATGCCACATAGAATTAAGGCAGTTCTGAAGGCGAAAGGGGGTCAAACACCGTATTAGTATGGTGTTCCTAATACTGTAATCCATTAGGTGAGTGTATGTGTACATACTGTATATAGAGTACAAATATATATCGCCCTTCACAATTATTGGCAACACTGGTAAAGATGTGTAAAATGCCTTATAATAAATGTCTTTTGCAGTAGCATAATCTCACACTGAAAATTTTAGAAGAATCTAACCTCTTATTTGAGGACATTTACTCATTGGAAAAAAACCCACATTAAGAAATAATCATTTATAACAAAATCACCAGTGTCACACTGTCACAGTGTTTTGGCACCCCTAACAAGTCCTATAAAATAAATGTAACTGATAACTGCATTTTTGTAAGTTATGTCAGTTAATTTTAATTTAATTAGTAATCCATGGCTTCCTGTTTCCATGGGATATAAATATGACATGGCAGAGGCCCACCCACTGCAGTTATAACAGCTTCAACTCATCTGGGAAGGATTTCCACAAGGTTTAGGATTGTGTTTATGAGAATTTTTGACCAATCTTCCTGGAGACCATTTGTGAGGTCAAGCATTGATGTTGGACGAGAAGGCCTGGCTCAGAGTCTCCACTCTAATTCATCCCAAAGGTGTTCTACTGGGTTGAGGTCAGGGCTCTGTGCAAGCCAATTCCTCCACACCAAACTCGCTTATCCTTGTCTTTATAGACCTTGCTTTGTTGACTGGTGCACAGTCATGTTGGAACAGGAAGGAGCCATCCCCAAACTGTTCCCACAAAGTTGGGAGTATGAAATTGACCAAAATGGCTTCTTATGCTGAAGCATTAAGAGTTCCTTTCACTGGAACTAAGGAGCCAAGACCAACCCCTAAAAAACAACTCCACACCATAATCTCTCTTTCACCAAACTTTACACTTGGCACAATGCAGTCAGGCAAGTATTGTTCTCCTGGCAACCGCCAAACCCAAACCTGTCCATCGGACTGCCAGACAGAGAAGTGTGATTTGTCACTCCAGAGGACACGTCTCCAGTTCTCTAGAGTCCAGTGGCAGTGTGCTTTACACCACTGCATCCGACGCTTTGCAATGCATTTGGTGATGCAAAGCTTGGATGTAGATGCTCAGCCTTGGAACCCCATTTCATGAAACTCTCTACGCACTGGCAACACAAAGTTTGGAGGTATGTAGCTACTGACTCTGCCAAAAGTGGCCTACCACTTCGTGGCTGAGATGCCGTTGTTCCCAGTTGCTTCTATTTTGTTATAATATCACTAATAGTTGACCGTGGAATATTTAGTAGCGAGGAAATTTCACGAATGCACTTATTACACAGGTGGCATCCTATCATAGTAGAAGCAGTCTACATGCCTAGGTGCTTGATTTTCTACACCTGTGGCCATGGAAGTAATTGGAACACCTGAATTCAATGATTTGGAGTCCCAATATATTGTGTGTGTATGTATATGTGTATATATATATATATATATATATATATATACACACATATACACACACAGTATATACATATACGTATATGTACAGTATATGTACAGTATGTAACTGTACAAAGTATATCTGCAGCGTTCTATAAAATGTTAGTGGAATACTGTAATATGAAGCATTGCAGTAAGCATACACTATCACAGTACAGTGCAGGTTGTTGGAATACATTCTTGCTGTCTCTAGGAAACGTTTGAATGATCGAGGGCATGATTGTTCTCTCAGCATTTGGCTGTACCCCTGAACCATCCTCGGCCATTGTAAGATCAGGATTGAGGACATGGTCTGCGATTGTTGCCCTTATAGTTTCTCTCAGTCGCTTTGGTGCATTTGCCAGATCTGAATTGAAATTCTCAAAACTTAATGTCATACCTCCACACATCATAAAAGCAATTTCTCATTATTTTGGGAAAATTGCAAATGCGTTGGCAACACTGGTAAAGATGTGTAAAATGCCTTATAATAAATGTCTTTTGTATTGCAGTAGCATAATCTCACACTGAAAATTTTAGAAGAATCTAACCTCTTATTTGAGGACATTTACTCATTGGAAAAAAACCCACATTAAGAAATAATCATTTAGAACAAATGTAAATAATTATGTACTAAATAATTGTTTGCCTTTTCCTACATTATCAATAACTTATGTCATGTTGATCAAAATGTGTTATATTGGTTATATCTGTTGAATAGTCCTACCCATCAAAACACCTAGGCATTACTTCATTGCATAAGTCATTACATGCAAAATGGTTGTCAGTGTTACAATGTTACAATTTGACAATGGAAGAACAACAAGGAAAGGAACATGGTGAAGAGCCGTAAGAAGAAGAGTGAGGCGGCATGGTGGAGGGTAGGGAGGCAAAACTTTTTTTTTTTGGAGCATTTCTCAAATGACAATTAACATTTGAAAAACAACAAGTGTAACCCCCTCATCACAATGTCACTTCTGCACAGCAGAACATCACTTCTCGTTGCTTCACAAAAATTCAATCTAAAAACTCCCCTGTACTGGTAAAAAAAGAGAGATGTTCAACTATTTTGCATGTAACAACTTGAATGAACCAATGCCTAGATGTTTTGAGGGGTAAGACTATTCAATAGAGTACCAGTAAATACATTTTGATCAACGTCACATAAGTAATTCATAAGGTAGGAAACAACCAAACGAATGTGCCAAAGCATTTGTGATTTTCCTGGAAGAATGAGCCTTTGCATTTATGATTTGCACAAGTGAGTAGACGACACGGAGGCTGGGCAAGTACTTTTGAGAATTTCAGTTATAATTTCAGTGCACCAAAGCGAATGAGAAAAAGCTGAGAAAAATATTTAGCTGTACTCATAAGGCAAACACGTGTTTTTTGCGGTGCCCCAGACAATAATTACTACCGTTTGCTAATACTATCACAGGTCTGGGACTTCATATATAAGCGCCAGTTCTAAGTCGAAACTATGTACACTATAGTTCAGATTAGTCAATGATGCTGTCACTTAATGCTAGGTTTTAATTCTACTTTTTTCCCTAAATAAAGGTGCTTTCCCATCTGTTAAATGATAAAATTCAGGTTTTTACCTCCGCCATTATCTCCCATTTTAATCCCATTTTCAGCACTTACCTCGGGCACAAAAGAAGCCGCCCAACGGGGCCCCGGCCGCAGCGCTGCCCATAATGCACTTGCCAGTTTGTTATGATTAGAACGTCAGAGGGGCTCAGCAGAGCCAGGATCCCCATGGACCGCAGACACAGGCCCCTGCCCACTGTCCCCTGGGACAGGGTTCGCTGAAGAAAAGGACAAGTTGAGGGAGCTACAATGAATACCTAAAGCTATTCACCTCAGGCCTGGGAAGTACAGACTGACCCTTTCAATCTGTGTCCCAAGATGCTGATGTGGCAGGAGGGAGCAGCGGACTGACTGGCCCACTCTGCAGATACAAAGGGGCGCAAGTCAGATCCGTCAATGACGGCCTCGGCCAGACCTATAGTGAGTCTGACCCGGCGACCGCTAATGGGCTCAGTCAGCAGAAAAGCAGAGCACCTTGACAATTATTGGTTTGAAAAAAAAAGGTCTTGAAAAAGGGGGCTGAAATAAAGTCATCACACATTTAACATGGCCGGGGGCTGAGTGACCTGTCTGGGTTGAAATGATTAACCTGGAAAACAGTTAAGCACAGAATCGGACAAAAAAAAAACCTGAAAGAACAGAAACCTGCGAATAAGTAACGGCCATTTTGCAATCATAACCCAGACAAACAACTGTGGACTTTTCCTCCAAATGCTGCTAATCAGACACAGCCTGACATTACCAGCAGCAGGTCAGCCTTGCTCTCACATATACAATAATCACAAAACATCAATATTACCCCAACTGACATATATTATCTTAGTGGTACTAAAGCCCTATTCTGAATTGACTCGTTTATAAAGTGATTTAATTGGCTTATTTTGATGGGATAATTATTGTGTGTAATTTCCATAGATAATGGAGATAAAACTATTCATATTTCAACATCAGAGATAGCATGTCAAAAAAGCAAATGACAGAATTTTAGTATTTGAGTGACCTCTCCCTTTAACATACCAATCAAACACAAAACAGAACTTTTTTTCCTACCCAACCATACAGTAACTTGCAGACTGGTGTAGTCAGGCGTGGTGTATCACTCTGCAGCTGCAGAAATCTAAAGAGGATGTAGGTGAAAGTTGTCAGGCATGTATATGAAAGACTCAGGACCTAGAGCTGTAATCGGGCCTTAAAAGCTAGGCCCGAGCCCGACAGAATTCGGCCCGAACCCGAGTAAAATGATAGAAAATAGAATCCGACCGAACCCGCAATTGCGATTTCGTTAGCGATTTTTTAAAAACTCAGTTTAGTATTCACTATATGTGTATGAAAAACTAATTGAGCACAACCGTAAACTGAAATCTGGACTGTGCTATGCATTAATCCATAGATACGACTGGAAATATATAAATTGAATCCAAAATGTATTTATTCTAACAAAAATGATATATAACATACACTTAGTAAACCATAGAGCAATTCTCTAGCAACCCGAACATAGTAAAGCGATTGTATTTTTACATTTTAAATGCCGCGTCTGCAAACAGCGCTCTACCGCTTTTTTACCCTTAGTAAAGTGCTTCCCATGTACACAAGGGTCAAATTAGCGGAGAACAATAACGCATAAAACTATCATTATAAAGCCGGGACTTTGTTAAGTTAAATAAAGTAATGAAAATAAAACAATTCCCGTAATAAAAACATTGGGGATTTTGCGGCGAACGCTGATTATACCTCTAATAATAGGACCCTCCTGTGGACAATCTCTGACCATTACATAGGTAGGTAATTCACTTACGGCTCGGCAGCGCACTGCGAACGTGATGTTTTCCTTGGGTTTCACGCGTTTGTGTTTGTGGGCGTAAACGCAGTCACTTTGGGCCACCTTTGATTGGTGAGCATGATTGGCACACGAGGAGCATGGCAATTCTGATTGGTGAGACTGACTGTCACACAAGGAGGACGGAATGCATTTGTAAAACTATTCTTACGACAGTTTTAAACCCTGGGTCAGATGAGCTGTGTAATGCATAATGTGAAATCGATAAATCGTTCAGCCCTGGCGCTCATTTACCGCGCAAGCCGGAGCGCAAACCCGAGCCCAGGCCGAGCCCGTGTAAAATGATCGGGCAACGATCTTCAGCTCTATCAGGACCCGTTCAAGCTCCATATTTAGCGGGTAAATGCTGTTTCCGCTTTACAAACCATGAACCGTGCTTTTATAGATATGATGTCATTGCCGAGACACTATAACAACATATACCGGCCCAAGTCAATTATATTGTGTCCCCAGTTAAAACTTATCTAGTCGTAATAATAGGGCTTGGTACTGCGGTAATGAACTTTTTGCCAGTAGTAAGCAAAAAATCTAGCAAAATAGTCTCTAACCACTGCACTGGTTAGGGACTGTCTCTAACCTAGTTTTGTATGCAGTTTGAACGTTGGCATTTTCTTTATCCACTGGTGATCCCAGGAATGGGTTTTGTCAAAGGTTTTTTAGAAAGGAAACAGATTATAATACTAGATAGGGCCCAAATAGCTTAAATGAAGCGGGACTGGGCTCAGAGTAGCAGTGCCCCCTAAATGGGCACATAAAGGTTCTTGCAGTAGAATGTCCTTTTTCTCTATGGAACTTTATGTTTTATTCCCTAATCCAAAGTGACCAATATGCCCATTATGAGAAGCGCATTGTGGAAAATGCAAGACCGGTGTCAATGATCGATGTATGTTTCAAACTTGGCGAAGCTTTGACAGCTTTATTTATAACATTCAAACCGAATTAAGGAGGCTGGGCTGCATTCATGTTTCATGTTTCCTAGACAGCTGTGTGTTTGACTCACTTGTGTGCCGTTTTGGACACGAACGTCTGCTAGATAAACTGATGTAAATGTCAGACGTACGGATGTTGGGTCTCCGGTAGTGTGTCCGGCTCACCTGTCTCTCCATTACCTCCTTTCAGCCTCCATGACAGACTGGAACTCCTCCGACGGCATGCGACATTCTCCGCGCTCCTTTTCCCAGGCATACAAAGAGGGTCCCTGGGAGGGGGGTGGGGGGGGGGTGGCAGTGGGGCAAACCTCTGGGAGCCACTGAGCGCCCAGGCCCTCTGGCGGCTCAGAGAATGCCCCCCACCCCTCAGCTCTTTCAGCTGGGGCATTAGCGTTCTTTGTGTGGGCCTGGGTGGTGGTGCGGAAGGCCCTGCTTTGAATGTGAAAGGGCAGCCCTCCTCTGGGACGTGGCGGGCAGCAGCCCTGTGAAAGATCGGTTGGCAGCCGCGCGAATCCCGGGTGTGGGGGGGCTGTGGGGGGTGGCTATGTGCCCCCCCCCGGCACTCATGTCAGCTCCACTTTTCACACCCCTCACTCCGGCATCTATAGCCCCCTGTCTCCTGCTTTGTGTGGCACACAATCCCACCCGGCACTGCCCCACGCAGGTGGTCAGCCCACGGCCCCTAACAGCGCCAGTTCCTACCTATGCGGCCCTCTGCTTCCACGGTCTAAACAGAAAGCCGGCGAGGACATGACAATAACCAGGCAAAAAGCTGATAAAATAAACCCCAGAGGCGACGGGGAATCCCTTTGGGGAGCTACACCAGACTCGGGGCATCATTAACGCCTCGCCGTTTTGTTTCCTTCGCCGTCACATTCTTTTGAAAGAGCCGTCAAAGAGCCGCGGGCCTCAGGCCCCAGGAATCCCGGCTGACCTTCTTAACCGACCGACAAGGGGGTCCCTCAAACGGCCGCTCGCCTGCTCCTCCTGGAAACATTAAACAGAGCAGCCTGGGGATGCTGGGAATTCGGTGACCTGCCAGTCTGAAGCTCTTTAAATGCCACCGACAAAATATTTTGCTTATAAATTTGTGCTGGCTAAGAGTTCTTCAGCAATTATATGTTAAGGTAAAACTGCTCAAAGCAGCGCTATTAATATTTTAAAGTTTTTTTTTCCACAGGTAAATATTTAGTTTCCCTCAGTGTAGCAGTTGTGCTTAAGATGATGGATATCATTACATCTCAAGAAACAATTCCATGGAAGACCTTTAACTCTTTAATTCTACAACTTATATCATCTTGAAAATTATAGGAGAAAGCCAACTTGCATTACATTTTTTAACACTTCCCGTGGAAAAGGAGTGGAGGTCTGCAGGCCCCTCTGGATGAAAGGGCCCAAACCTCTCACGGGGGGGTCCCGTGCATTCTTCAGGCTCACTTGAGCAGAACCCAAACCACAATAAATAAAGGGAGCTCAGTCCCACGCACACACACCTGAAGGCCCCCCCACCCCCCAGCACCAGTTCCGTCCCCCTTTGCCGCTCCCTCCACTCCACTGGACTGTCTGCCACTGCGGGACGGAACGTGGGACGGAGGCTGAGCTCCTCCCACTTAACATCCCTCAGGCAGACCTCCAGCTTATCTGCAGCTCTGCTTCAGATGGATCATATTTTCACTCAGGGCTGAAAAGAAACCAAAAATCCTCTAGTCCTTTTCATCAGGTATTCCTTCTTTCTTCATGGTCCATTGCCACATATGGCACAGGTTATACGGGAAGGGTTAAATTTGGTGTGTGAATTTATTCAGAACCTCTAAGGATTAAACATAGGCATGATGTCTCATCATTTGTGCTGTGCCAGACTAGCTGAATGGGTCAGTTTCACAGAATCTGCAGAATCTGTCTCTGTAAAAGACCATTCTTTTTCTAAATAAAGCTGTTGCAATATTTAACAATTGCAGAGTTGGCAACACCTGATACTGTTTTCTAAAAAAAATAACAAAAACAACGAAAAAAAAGATAATGGTAATAATGGGGTATTTCCTGTGGATGAAATTTCACCCACCCGGGACTAAAGTATTGCCCTTTCAAGGTTGCATTTGACTTCTTTCATAAATCTTGCGTACAGAACATTAGTGGTAAATTCACACTTAAAATACTACTCACTGGTTGGCGGCTCGCTGGGCCAACCTATGTTCCACTGCCCATTCTCACAGTTCCGAGGCTGATGTTTATGTCATTCCTTAATGTGACATCCCATAAACTTTGCTTGTCTAACATAACATGAAACGAAGATACTTTACTGATCTCTGTTGGGGGATTCTATTTTCTCCTACCCCATCTTGCTCTCCATGACAGGTGAGAGCATGCTTGGTAGCAAAGGGCAGGCACCTATAGCAGCACCGAGGGAGTCAGGAGTTAAAGGCCTTGCTCGAGGGCCCACAGCCATGCTGAGGCCAACGACTGGTCCAGTGACCTTCCAATCACAGGCACAGAGGTTTAGGCTACTAAGCCACACACCACAATGGGCTGCAACGATGAAATCTAGACAGTGCATTTCCTGATCCCTTTTGTTTTCCTCCCTCTTTTTTCTATTTTTTTTAAATGGGAAAGTGGGATAAAAAGAGGCATGCGGACGCAATATCAAAAAAGGAAAGACAGGTGGCGTGGCATGGTGGTGCAGTGGTTAGCATGGTTGCCTCATACCTCTGGGTCCAAGACTCAAGTCTCCACCATGATCCCATGTGTGTGGAGTTTGCATGTTCATTGTGGGGCTTCCTCTGTACACTCCAGTTTCCCCCGTAGTCCAAAAGCATGCTGAGGTAAAGTGGAGTGGCCAAATTGGCCATAGGTGTGCATGAGTAAGTGAATGGTATGTGAGTGCGGCTTGCAATAGGTTAGAGGGATACAAAAGAAGGGATGAAGGAGGATGATAACTGACGAGAGCTGTTGGAAAACTTTCCAGCTGCATACTGGGTGTCTTCAGCAAGTATTGAGGTTTTATGTTGAAGATCCTCCTACAAGCCTATGGGGAAAATTTGATGGAAAGGGGATGAAAAATAAGTATGTGGGTGCAATATCAAAAAGGAAAACACAAGCACACTTCTCCTCAATAGGTGGAACATTTGAGAGGTGGAAAGGAGTTTCTAGGAGATATTCTAGGAGGAGATGGGTGCCGGAGTTTCGGGAAGACGGGGAAAAAAAACGTCAATAATAATAAATATGTGAGGGAACATAGTGCACAGCAATTACAATTATACTTATATAATTTTATTTAGATAATTTATAAACTTATATTTCTATAACATATACATATACAGTTGAGCATAGAATAGAATAGAATTACACTTTATTGATCCCCGTGGGGAAATTGACTTTTCACCTCCCCCACCTTGCTCTCCATGAGAGTAAGCTTGGCCGTGAAGGGCAGCCACTTGTGCAGCGCCCAGGGAGCTGGGGGTTAAGGGCCTTGCTCAAGGGCCCACAGACGGCGACCTTCCGATTACAGGCACAGAGCTTAACCTGCTGAGCCACACTCTGCCCCCAACATATGGGTATATATGAGCATAGGTAACTCAGAGCTGCCAGTAGAAATCCACATGACACAATGACACTAAGAATTGTCAAAACTCATGCAGTAACTATGACATGGAAAGGTTATAGTTTTTTTTAAATAAACAAAACATCCTGAAAATAGTGAAGGAATTACAATGTGAAGGAATCTTAGAGAGGGCCATATAAAAAACTTCGTAAGCCTGAATGGACATCACTTTTTGTTGAACACACTTACTGGACATGTGTGCTTCAAATATGTCCTTTTTAATCTTGCAATTCAGACATTCCACTTTTCTTGGCTATACCACTCTTTTTTGGCCTCATTTATATATTTATTTATGATATTTACCTCCATTTTAACAATACGTTGGTTAATGTTGGTTTATATAATGGAAAGATCTCTTAAATTTTAAATCCTTAACTTTTGTCATTTACCAGCTGCATATAATCTTAAACACAATTGCTTTAGAAACAAATTGCAATCTTTTCTCTGAAACAGAAACCTTGTACTTTCTTTAAAACACTCCTCTTCTGCTGTGTAAAAACATATTGTATTGCAAATAGCGAACAATGGCCTAAGGTTAATTTTTATCCCTATCCAGATATTTACCATAATCAACAAGCTGAGAATGACTGGAGGATGTTCTCTTAAGAAGAACATTCTGGGAACATACAGCAAGCTTGACAAATTTATATCAGGGGAATGTAAAGTGTAATACTGAAAGAATGTTGCCATGCAGCCATATCGTCAGCAGTGCTGGGGCCTCAGTTCCATCTGTCTGTACGTGTGGTCCCTGTGCGTGTATGTGCATGTGTGTGTCATTGGGTGTCTTTAAAAGTGTTCTCCTGCACTCTGTCTCCCTCTGGGACTCAATGCCATTCACAAAAGCAGAAGACGGCCCTGAATTTCCTCGAGAGACTGAGTCGTTTATTTACTTAAAGATGGGTATGTCTCTTGTCTTGTTTTGTGTAAGGCAGGTTGGCATTGCATTGTCAGGCTCAAAAACCTAAATATGCTACAATGGGAGCTTTGTTGGTCAAAAACGTTGGTGCTTAGATAACACCTCAGTCTCAGGGATGAGTAGTAGATATTTCTTTTAAATAAAATCACTTTTGCATGTCGCTCATACTGACATCTAATACCAGCACAATTCTGTCTTCTCTGAAATCCAGTGACGAACACAATGTTTAGTGGCTTTTCTGACGGTCATGTTTTATTCATATGGTAGACATCTAACAGCCTGCATGCTATTACACATGATCTCCGCATCTGAAGGCATGCATTTGATGTTATTGATTATGCGCTGATGGCCACGCATGGTGAACGCCTGGACGGCCATTAGCGTAACCACGCTGACACGCAAGCGACAAAGGGCCCTGTGAAATTTATACATCTGTTCACTGGTGATTGGGTTACAATTACTTTATTACCATCTGAATTGAATAGCCAACCCCTTTATTTTCACTACAAGCTGTCATTTTCAGTTACACAGGACAGGTAATTGATCCTGACCATTATTAATACCTCCTTAAAATGCATGCATGGAGTCCCAGCATAAAATATGTTAATACGGCTGAGCTCAGTGTGCCAGGACCGTAACATTTATTGAATATTCCTGATGCTTTCCCAAGACAAGCACAATGCGGGGGAACTTTTAACAATTAGTCACAGCAAGAGTATTCGAAAAACAGCCTGTATTTTAAGTCAATGTCAATTATTGTGATATCTTTTGGTTTCAGTTTAACGCCTTTAGAGAGAAAATGGCTCACCGCTGAGAAGCACATGCAAAAGGGCTTCCTGACATTCGCTTGCGACGATGTTCGTACACGGATTCAACATGCCAGGGATACAGCTGGCTAATCATTTGTACGTGTGCTGCTGATCATGGTAACGCCGTTCCTGGGTGGTCAGATGGCTGGCCGGGTTAAAACAAGAGCCCATTTATTTAGGTCACTCTGCATCCAGTGAGATCCAAATGGTGAATTACAGTGCCATGAGAGGTGAGGCACTGTGTGCATTTCCTGCTCTGCCTTTACCTCAGCTGATCTGGCGGCTCTGCTGCTTCAGGAAGGTGAACATGTGCCTTTTGAGAAATGACAGGCGCCGTGTAGACGGACAGAAACCTAGTCTGGATGTCGAGCAAAGAGAAGTTATCAATAGCATTATTATATAGATTTGCGTGAAACGTATTTTCATAAAAGCAGAAGAAGAGCAACTTTGAAACAAATAAGTCATAGGTTTTTATGGGAACAATCATAATTACCAGGAAAAAAATATGAAAATTTGCCAGGTGGCTATCATTATGATTAAATATCCAGGCTAAAGATATGCTTGTTAGCATCTCCCTACTTTCGCAGTCCCTTATGCATATTCATTGCTAAATATGGATGACAAAATGATGTAGCAATGTACGTCGGATGCCATAAAAATACAGTTCCCAGCAGAACTGGTGCTCACAGACCAGCCAAATACCATCCCGTCATCAGACTTAGGACCAGACGCAGACGCCAGCCGACCCCAACAGCCTGCAACTTTTTGCACTTGCAAACCTCGTCACCTTCCATGTGCTAATCTGATCACTCATGTCCTAAATGTAGTGCAAAGTGTTTTGCGTGCCAAACCAAAAACATGCCACCAAAGTGCAAGACAGCACTCTTTGTTTTTTCTTTTGGATCTATCCATCTTCCCTCCTGCAGTCCATTCTTTCATTCTTCTCCTATCCCTGCGTGCCTCGGGTTTTTATAACTCCAGAGGCGGGGTCATCCAGCTGGGGGTCACTGAGGCCCCTCAGCCTGCTGCGCCCGCTCCATGTCTAATGGCCTTTTAAGGCAGGCTGTCCGGGCCCCTGTCTTCAAGGTGCCCACCTGTTGTGAGGTCCTGGAACAGCTTTGTGCCCTCTGGGGTCCCTTAGCACACAGTCTGGTACCTGGAGCCACGCTGCTGTGTTCCCTAACGCTGTCAGTTCTTTATAAAATTTTAAACGTGTTCACATGAGCATCTTTCGGGTCAAGTTCTTTGAACGCCTATGTTTTCAGACGTATAGCATGTCCACTCAACTTCTAGAAGTGCTTTTTCTGCTCAAGTCATAAAGATCCTGGAGTGTAACCCAGGAAGCCCAGGGCACGAGGCAGGGGAGACCCTGGGGGGTGGGGGGGGGGGTCACTTTGTTTATTGAGGACTCAATATTTTCCTATTGAAACTGAGAGCTGTCAAAGAAGGTCTCACAGGGAATTTCGGCTTCCGCATAAGGGGCTACACAATAATACTGTGAGCGAAATGGCCCGAGAGTAGCAACTAGTGGGCGTCTAAAAAGGGCTCCTCACAAGCATGCAGCGCTGTGCCTTGGGAAGCGTTCGGGGAAGTGTGGCTGAGAAACCGGCATGCTGCGTGCGACGCGGCTCCAAGCGTGTGTTATCTTGGCGCCCAGTGATTCCGCGGTGAAGCCGCTGGCTCCTCTGGGGATTCGAGATTAAGCAGAGGTTCACAGAAACAGGCTCCGTGGCTTAAGCCTTGCGTGGACAGCATGGGAAGCTGTGGGATAATACGGTTCTTGTGTCCTTTGTCTCAGAAACCTTAAGCACCCAAGGAGGAGACAAAGCATGTGACAGGAGAATGAAGTTTGCCCGGCTTCATAAAAACACTCCGTAAAATACATTTAGCATTTGTGATGTTCCACCACAGAATGGTGCAGATCCATAGACCCTGTCGCTGCCCAGAAGCATAATTCTCCACATTATTGATACTTTCTAGACAGTATTCATTATTGCGTAGTTAAATCAAATTTAAAGGTAATTTTATGTAAAGTTTATTGAAATGTTTGGTTTTTCCTGAGACCAGTATGCTGATGTTCATTGGGTAGGTGCCCTCAAACAGGTATTCCATGAGTATCTCGAGTGTGATTGGCTGGTTTGATCTCTTTGGCGGAATATTAATAAAAAAAATGCATCTGAATAAGAAGGTTTAGCTTTCTTATATCATGGGTATTTTTTGCCACTGACACCTTATTAAAAAAAATATACAAAGGGGGAAAATATATATCACTGGTACAATGCTTAGCTGTGTCTAGCAGTATATATATTTACCAAATTTGTTTAGACAAAGAAATGTGTGCTTTAAAATGCTGCAAATCAATCAAAAAGTGTACTGATTATTTACATAAGAAATTTACAAACTAGGTCATTTGGCCCATGCCCATCATTTGGGAAGAATTAAACTAATATCTGTTGTTAAAATCTCATCTAGCTCTGCTTTAAAGTAACCCAAAGGTTTAGATTGCACAACACTAACAGGAAGACTATTCCATACTCTAACTACAAACTGTGTAAAGGAAGTTCTTTCTCAAATGCCGTTTAAATTTTTCTCCCGCTAATTACCAGCTATGGCCATGGGTTTTTCTGTTTGAACTAATATTGAAGTAACTTGTTTGGTTGAACAGCATCCAGACCTGTTAGAATCTTATATACCTGGATCATGTCCCCCCTCAGTCTCTTTCGCTAGAAGCTGAACAGATTCAGCTCAGCTAACCTCTCCTCTATGACCAGGAATCGTTTTTGTAGCCCCATGTTGAACCCTTTCTAAGGCATCAATGTCTTTAAAAAGATTGATGATGGCAAAGTATTACCCTTATAATAATTGGATGAATCCACAAAATTTGTTTTACTAAAGGTAAACCCCACTGAGATTCGGGAGTCACATTTTCGATGATGGTCTGGCTTCCAGGGCGGCTGGCGGTACAATCAAAGCGCAATTCAGGCCTTCATGACAGACTGCACATCAGCTTTAGATTGCTGCACTCTAAAGCCAGCCACACTCTGCAATACAACATTTCGCTTTCCTCCTTGAATTAAACAAAAAGGTCATATAATTGCAGATTGGCCTAATTATCTAAAATATTTTCATGCAATTCCAACCTCTACTAATTTTAAGACCAAAATAGGGAAATTTAGCACTCAGCTGAATTTCAGGTGTTATAAAGCACACAAGAACAAAGACAAAAGCTACATAAACTGTTGGATCTCTAAACCTCTAAAATCCTACCTATCATACACAGTTGTCTACATATGGCACATTCAGGAATCCTCGGGCGTCATATATCAAAGTTGCATACGCATAAGAATACGCCACAAATATCCATTTGCAACTCCTGCCTTCTTCCCATAGTGCATCCTGGTGCCTTTCCTTCACCAGGTAAATGATGCACATGCACCTGGCCATCCACATGATGCAACAGAAAACTTCACTCATACTCACATGCAATTTCTGTTATAGTGGCCTTCTAGTGGGGTCAGACCGGGCAGGCCTGCCTTTGTCTGACCCCAAGCACACAAGTGGACCTAAGGTGCTCATGACCCCATTACAGTTCACCAGTTGACCTACCTTGGATCACTTTTGTTAGATACTGACCACTGCATGCCGGGAACACCCCCCAAGACCTGCCGTTTTGGAGATGCTGTGACCCAGTCATCTAGCCAGCACAATTTGGCCCCTGTCAGTCACTCTAGTCCTTATGCTTGCCCATTTTTCCAGCTTCCGACACATCAACAGCTGACTGTTCACATGCCTAATATATAATGGCACAGATGACATTATATAACTAGATAATGAAAGTTATTTGCTTCACTTGTCAGTGATCTGTTGAACAGCGTATACTTGTGTGATGAATAAATTATCAATCAAAATTTATGTGTATAGCCTAGATTTTCTCATTTGTGATATATGTTCGTAAGCCCCCAGTTATAATATTTTCTCATGCCTCTGCTTCACAGTGTTCAAAATTCCCCCTCTTGGTTTATTTTCAGTGCCTATCATCATTCATTGCAACCAGCAAAGCTTAATTCTAATATTATAGGACCTGCAGTTTTGTTTGCATTGACCATATCTTAGGCTTGTGCACTAAGCACATTTACAACATAGATTAAATTTATTGAGGGAGACTTGTATACACTCACCTAAAGGATTATTAGGAACACAGTTGCCTCAATGCATTTAGGGGTGTGGTCCTGGTCAAGACAATCTCCTGAACTCCAAACTGAATGTCAGAATGGGAAAGAAAG
>JAODKM010000032.1:10725166-10737342 GCA_026780845.1 Petrocephalus sullivani | reverse complement strand
AAACTACAGCCTGCCCAGTAATACAGGGTCCCCAAGCTACAGCCTGCCCAGTAATACAGGGTCCCCAAGCTAGAGCCACTCCATTAATAAAGGGGCGCCCAGTCTACAAGGTTATTTCAGCATTAGTTCAAATACAAGAACTCATGGCCATAGGTGGAAATTAGCGGGAGAACATTTCAAACTGGATTTGAGGAAGTACTTCTTTACACAGCATGTAGTTATGGTATGGAATAGTCTTCCTGTTTGTGTAGTGCAAGCTAAATTCTTGGGTTCCTTTAAATCAGAACTAGACAAGATTTTAACAACTCTGAGCTATTAGTTAAGTTCTCCCCAAATGTGCTTGATGGGCCGAATGGCCTGCTCTCGTTTGTATATTTCTTATCTTCTTATGTCCAGCCTGCCCAGTAATACAGGGTCCCCAAGCTAGAGCCTGACAGTAATACAGGGTCCCCAAGCTAGAGCCTGACAGTAATACAGGGTCCCCAAGCTACAGCCTGTCCAGTAATACAGGGTCCCCAGGCAACAGCCTGTCCAGTAATACAGGGTCTCCAAGCAAGAACCTGTCCAGTAATACAGGGTCCCCAAACTAGAGCCTGTCCAGTAATACAGGGTCCCCAGGCTACAGCCTGTCCAGTACTGCAGCGGTCCCAATACAGTATCATGCAGTGCAGTACCATATAGTTCAGTACATACCTACTAAACAGGGCAATTAGCATATGAATGAGCAGGGAAATCTGCAAACTGTGTTGAACTGGGCAGCCCTGCTATTGCATGATATACCATCTTTACCTAGTTTCACTTGCATTTGTTTAAAGGGGCCCTGCTATTTGTTAAACTAGTTAAACTAAATTAGTACTCTGTATTCCTCACTATTGCTGTCTTCTTTCATAAATGGGTGTGTTCTGTTAAGAACTAAGAACTATACAAACGAGAGGAGGCCATTCGGCTCATCAAACATGTTATTTGCATATGATCTGTTCCTAAATTGCCTGTAAACTTTTATATCCAGTAGTGGCCAGGCCTCTACATTCAGTCATGAGTGATACCATGTATAATTTCACAAGTGGGTTTAAAAACCCAGAAAGTAAAATCTGATCCCACCGAAGAGCAGTGTCCTGGAGGAGGCTGCAGTAACTGGCTGGTGTACTAGGTGGCGCCATGAGACCGGCAATCCCATTGTCTGTCACCAGTCTTTCCCACACTGAACGTCAGCTGAACTTTTTATGGGTATGGGAATTTCAGAGGCATTTTTAAAATTTGGTTTCAAAATGAGCAGCAAAATTAGTATCACGTAATGACTAATACCAGACAGTTATAAATTTCATTTGTAGGACTAATTGATTTAATTGTTGCCGTTAAATAGTAATATTACACTAATGCTGAGAACAGACGCATAACGGCTATTGGATTGAATTGAAGTGTCTAACATGTTTGATGAAGCTAGCCAGCTTCACAATTGCATTGGAACTCTCTGCACAACATTCATTATTCTTTCTGAAAGGCATTTCCCTCATAACGAGAAGGGGGTGCTTAAGGCGCAGAGCTGTTTTTTTCCCCGTTTTGTACCATTCACTGCTTTTGCTCGTCGTCTTGTCTGGTCTCGCTTGTCTTGGATGCGGTTTTTGTACTCCTGCAAGCACCTGGGAGACCCAGGAGCCGATCCAAAAAGGGAATGGTTGGGGATTTAGAGGCGGATTGTTCGGCTGCAATCCGGGGATGTTTAAGCGCGCACTGGTTTTAGTTAGGACATGCCTTAACGTCTCCGTGGGTCCCAAACGTTAGATTTTTGGGCCACATAACTTAAGGGATGTTATCCTGTTAAAATGTGCTTGATAACTTGTATGCACACCAAGTTACTTATAGTCACAAGGAGATAGTTTATAAGTACAGAGTTATGTATTAAGGGTGGCATATTAAATGTCAATGCATATACCCCAAAGAATCTGACTTTCACTTCACACTTTGTTCTTATATGAGCGTCTAAATAAGGCATTTCAGTATACTGCGGTCAGATCGTTAGAGAAAGCACAGCTCAGTCCGCCATCAACCACATAACCGCAAGATAAGAAGATGGCTAACTGCCCATCCCATTTCAATACATAAGACATGCACATTTCAAGCCATCGCTAAGCGAGTTTTAACTTGAAAATTAAGTTTTAATTATTTAGAATAAGCCGTAACAGCCAAGGCAAGTCCAGTAAAGTTAACAAAATCACTTTTAGTAAACTATGTGAAACATTAGGAATAACACAAGACCAGTTTCTTTACAAATTTATTAATCTTCCAAAGGAAGAAATAAGGGCATTTAAAATCTTTGGCATCGCATAGTAGAAAAAAAAGACACCTGGAATATAAAAATGCAGTTCACTGACTGTACAATATGGATTTTATTTTTTCAATATGAATTTCTCCGCAAACGATATTTACAAATATAGTGCATAATCTCTGCTCGAACACACTAATATAAACTGCCAGTCTCAAAACACTGAAAAAGATGCAAGTATCGCTTTTGAATAAAGTCCCTTTAAAGCTGGCTTGAGTCTACCAGGGTCTCCACACCGAGTCCGCGGTCACCGACGGCGCGCCGGGTGAGACCGCCACTGGGACCGGCGTGCCACTGCCATTAGCGTACACTGGGATGACAGCTCCATTCGGTGTGAATGCTGCGTTCGGAATCAGGAAGGCAAACTGTCCGTCCGTGGCCGGTACGAGCTGGAAGCCGCCGTACACTTTGGTGGCTTCCGGTGCCAAGCTGGAGCTCCCTTTGCATGGCGCGCTGGGCATCTGCACCATGGGCTGACTGAAGGCCGGGTGCGGCGGTCCACCGGGGATCTGGGGCTGGGCAGGGTAGTTCATGGCGTTGATCTGGGTCATGCAGCCGGCCAGATGGCCGAGCAGCCGCGTCCTGACTTCGGTGTTGACCCCTTCGCAGGTGGACAGGAAACGTGTCACTTCATTCATGCACTCGCTGAATCCAGCTCGGTATTTCCCCAGCACAGTGGGGTCCGTGTTTAAGGCTGCTGTGAGATGGTGGGGAAACTGGGTCAATAACGACAAAATGCATTTTTTTATATTTTAAGCGTTTTTAAATAGATATATAGGCTATACACTAAATTATACACGATTTCCATGTATACAGACACTCACACCCGTTACCAAAACTAGAAGTAACACTGTAGCTTCCTGCCGGAATTACGGCCGAAATAGCCCGTCTATTAATACAGGGAGCAGAGGTATGGGCCAAGCCAGTAGGGCAGCATCCGCCTGCATGCTCTCCACGGCGGGGATCGTATTCCCAGGGCCATCAGACATGCGCTCACCGGTCATCTGCACTCGTTGCAGGTTCCGCAGATGCTTCACGGTCATTTCCAGGATGTCCGCCTTCTCCAGCTTCGAATGTCGGGAGCTCTGTTTTTATCAACAAACAACCTGTTATTAGCAGCTTTTCCCCACACATGGAGCACTGGTCGCAAAGCACCCGAGCTGCTTTCAGTGATGCATTTATAATCCAGCAGCACGGCATACTTACATCCTTCTTAAGCGCATCCAAAATTAGGGTTTTCAGCTGGCCAAGGCTTTCGTTGATTCTCGCTCGCCTTCGTTTCTCCATAATTGGTTTAGATGACTATAACAGAACAGAAATCGGCACTTGTCAGAGGACTGCGATATATTCTCGCGTTGCGAAGCGATTAAGTGCACTAGGGCTGGGAGCGAAGCGCCTACCTTTCTGTGCTCGGAGGCGGTCTTGGGTTTGTCGGGTGTCGTGTTCGTGCTTGCCGGGGTGGCAGCTACCGGAGAGGAGGATGTTTTCTCCATCATATCTGCAGGCATCGTCTTCTTGAAACGTGTCGCAGGACTTAGGCAAAGATGGTGAATCCGGCTCCTGGAAGCTGCGACGCGCTCGGCGCTCCTCGATGGACACGGTAAATGCCGCGCCTGTCGCGGATGTCTCACCCCGCACACAAAATCCCAGCCTCGAAGGAGAAAATCCGAAATAGCAAAGGCACAGAGCTGCACACCTTTATGAATGGGCGGGGGAGCGTCCCGGAGGTTCGGCGGCAGGGTGACGCAAGCGGCTTCTCGTTTGCACGGCGCCTGTCAGCGTTACGAGTCCCGCCGCACTGCCAGCCGCTCCTATTTATACCTGCGACCGCACGCGAGCGGCTCGTGTGAAACTTCCCAAACTTTCTTTCCCACAGTAACTTTCCACCAATCAGCTCCAGCGGCACGCGGCCCGGAGGGAGGACGGCTCGTGGTCGGCGCCCTTCCATTGGACACTTGGCGCTCGAGCGGGCGGCCAATGGCGCGCGGCCGAGACGAGGGGGCGCAACCCGGCCCTGCCATCAATCATCCGCTTTTACATATTAACGCTTCGCCGCTTCTGTCGAGTGTTAGAGTGCAAAGTTGGCTTGCAGTTAATTTTTAATTATGCAATTAAATGGTTTTTTTGCCTTTCCAGTTATATTTATAATATCAGGAAACATACCTGATCAAGCATAAGCAAGCTCAATTAATAGTTTAATGTGTAAATATGTATTGCAAGTTTCATCCGCTCATTATACATAGGTGTAATAGCTCAATGAGTTTGTAATTACCTTATTATTTTTATCTGTCTTATATAACAACTTATGGTTCATATATTTTATTTGCCTCCGGTTGTATATCTATAGTAAGTACTTAACATGAGAAAAACTAGAGAAAATTGACAGTGGAGCTGGATATATCGTCATAAATGCAAATTAAGAAAAAAAGTTTCATTGTTAAGCCTATATTCCAGATACTTATGCTGTAAGTGTGTCTCCAGAAACCGCTGGGCTGCACAAGCCTGACAATTTGACATCTGTCGGCGTGCAGTGGCCATTGTGAATGCAGAGCACGTGCCAGGATGTTTTATGGCTGCTGTGGTTGAGGTTTGGCTGTCGGGCTGGGGGTGGCGATGGTGGTTTACATTAGAGAGAAGGTAAATAGCAGCTGCTGTCTTAAAGCCTGGGAAAACCACGCCCACTGGGAGTTGGATCAGACTCATTGGAATGTGTGCCAGAGCAAAGTTATTCCTAAAAGTAAGCGCATGCCACTATATTGTCATACAGGGGCGGTCGACACCTCTGTTATAATTAATATAAACAACAATGTATCGTATACTTGCATTGACTTTACCGTCAGCACGATAAAATCTATGATAAGAACACACCTCAGTTTCAGGGTAGATGGCGGGCGTGTTTTGTTAGTTTTTCATGATAAAATGTGACCGGTAGCAAACTGTCAGACGGGTGAAGCGGAGGATCGCGGCCAGCCCGCGCGCCGTCTCTCTCGAGCGTGCAGCTGTGCCGCGTGACGTCCAGCTGCTGCGGAACCCGTGACGCGTGGCGGGCGCGCGGCCGGGGGGAAGGCGCTCATCCGGCTCAGCGGCCGCCCACAGCTGCACGACATAACACGGGGCGCTGGGCTGACAGGCGCGATGGTATGCGGGACGGAGGCACGATGGTGCGCGGGACGGAGGCACGATGCCGTGCGGGACGGGAGGCACTCTGCGCTATCGCCCGAGCTGCCTACCAAATCATGCATTTTATCACTGGAACGATAATATTGTTGTTATTGTATAGTTTAACCACTGCCCTCCCCTCGCCCTGCCAACAAAAAAGCACCATTCGGTGCAGTAATTTTTGTTAAGACTTCTCCGACGATATAAATAAATAACGATACTATTTAAAATTATCAAAGTAACAAAGGCATACAGAAACAAATTGAAGTATATAAATAAAAATATAACGAGAAATAAAATTATTAAACTATTACTCTGTAAACATAGTGTTAGACTAGCGAATTTCTTCCCATGCATATCATTATACGCATAAAGAGATGAAATAGCTGTGTATACCTTTCGCGCGTTTCTCCTTATCTTTTTTTCTAAACTGGGCACGTGATGGTTTAGACCTTTTCTTAACCATTTGTGCTAATTTGGCACTCGAGCATCAATACTACAAAAACTATCAACCCAGAGTCAAGACTAAACCAATTCACCTTAGTAGTATATAGACTTTATATTATTCTTAACGATTTCACACAAACCAGAAAAAAATGCAAAAAGTATGTCTGCGAGACTATATATTTGCAGTATTATTAATGAATTGTTGGTTATTTGGTAGCTTTTCGTAGTGTGACTGATTTTACTAATTATGCTAGTACTGTACAAAGTTAGAGTTGCGCTTCCAGCGAGGCGACCTGCGGGCACAGACACCGCGCGCCATCGCACTCGCACTTCTGGGGGGTAGGCTGTCTATATCACTAATTAGAATAAACGCACCCACTCTCATTCTCTATCGCAAATGAGCGATAGACGACCGAACGCCGCTGTTCCATGCCGCCCATACCACAATCCGCCGATGAGTTTAACCTTAACACTGTAATGGTGGTCAGTGTGTGCATTTCAGGGCGTTCATTGTAAGTGAGTTTTCCTTTTAGTTTTTAACTGAACGAACTAAACGACAACATAAAATGTATCCCATTCTATACATAACAATGCAACACGAATGTCTTAATTCCAGAGTGTTGAGTAATCAGAAATCTTGCAGATGTATTACTCCCCAGTTTGTAAGATCTGAGTGAAAGTCATACCAGAAAGTGTTTCGGCAATGCACATAGAATCTGGAATCACTTTATCACATCTGATGATATATCGACATTTTCCAGTTTATAAAAATGTGTACGTGCGGCCATGCATGCTACAGAATGGTTGGGTTCCTCGAAATACAAACAGGACTAATATCAATTAGGGTTAAACTTGAAAATAAATTAATAATGTGCATGATACAATGAAAGAAATAACATTTTAAGTGAGCATAGCTTTTGGTATCCAAAACTCTGCTAAATACATTTTAGTTTTTTTTTAATTTGGAAAAACAAATTATTAAAATTCTATTTTTAAATATCATAGATCCAAAGTGAGAATTATTTTGCTGTAACATTATAAGTGCATGACCTGCTTAAATGAAGTATTTTATTACCATCGGAATATGAGTGTTTGATCCCATATTCGGTGAAGTCCCGAGATCAGCGATTTACTTCAAATAATTAGTGTGGAACCTACAAAAGTCGTTTCGTCACACTGCTGCATTGGCGTGCCCTTCATAATGTACACAAACACAACACACATACACACACACACACACACACACAGACACACACACAGACTCGCGTACCTATCTAAATGGGGACCTTCCATTCATTTCTATGGGAAAAACCCTAATCCCAAACACCCTACTCAGCCCTAAACTTAACTATAAGTAACCAACCCAAATACAATACTTTTGGCATTTTTGCTTTTTTGATTCATACATTTTTATAAAATTGAGGTTATAAAAATGTGAACCTGAAAAGATAAAATTTCAGGTTTTACCACACTTTGGGGACATTTTGGTCCTGAAATGTGATCTATGCAACCCTCCCCAACACACACACAGTCAGAAAAAAGTTCCAATTTGTACCTTTGAGGGTACAATTACTTGTCAGTGGAGCTGTACAATCAAGGGTCTGCCAATTGTACCCTAGCTCTAGGCAAATGTACCCTTTAAGATACAGATATGGAGTCTGAGGAACAATTTGTGTACCATTGGGGGTACATTAATGTTGTTTATACCTTAGGGTCCAAAATTGTACCAGGGCTGTACCCTTTTTCTGACAGCGCACATATATATGTATGTATATAAATTTACATAAAATACAAAATATGGAATTTTAATCTCACCTCCATCTTAGAATCTTATTAAAACAACTAACATGCAAATTTTTCCTTTTTCCTTCCAGACAAATTGTTTCCAGACTATTAACACATTCTGTAAAGCTGTTACCACAGAATTTCATAACACAAAAATGATACTTGTAAAAGATAATTAGATGTAAAATTCTAATTTATTTTTGCATTTCCATGAGATATCTTTCCGCAGGATACAAGTCACAGTAAAAAATAAATAAATAAATAAAAAGACATTTGGAACAATTCAAAGATGAGGCCTATTGAAGTAACCACAGAAAACGGCAAATAATCACGTCAGAAGCATCGCCAATGCTATATAAAGGCCTAGATGAAAGTTAGATAAATGCTCAATATTCACATAATGCCTGGCCACTCGTTTAATCTGGATGTGCTTCATTTCCATGAACCTTTGCACATGGTCTGTCTGTGCTTGGCTTTGCTTTGTAGTGATGTCAGCAAAAGCATTATTCTTGCATTTTGCGAATATGCCTTGCTGGTGGGGATGGCAATCGTCTACTTTAAACAAGAAGAATCCCCTAGAGATTCGAGGGAATAAGACATCATGGAAGGTAAAGAGGCCGGCCAGCACAAATGGGGATGCTCTTGTTTCCTGCTCTCAGTCGGGACGCTTGGGATGTAGCTCCTGCACCAGTTAGGTTTGTCCATGCTCTGCATTTGGTGAGGTCCAGCTTCATCCAAAAATTTTGTGTTAGTACACTTTTGCCTCTAGCAATTTAATCAGAGAGCAAAACAAGGGAAAAATTATATAACACAGCACGGGAGTGCACATTTACAGCATTGTCCATAGCACTATTGCATAGTTGCATTTAGTTGCATTGTATTGTAGTATATTTCTGTATAAATGCATAACAGAATAACTGCATACTTTTCTGGGTGACCCTCCAAAAGGGACCTAGTAGAGCTGTTTCTTGCTGACTTGGATGTTTTGGATTCTACTGAGTCCCCCGAAGTCCTGCCCTCAAACACAACAAAATAAATAAATGCAGACATTCCAAATACGCAACGTAAGATTCTTCTCAACCTCTTTGTCTATTGAAAACACAGACAAAATATAAACAAAGTTATTAAATACAAGAAATAAGAAGCACCCAAAGCTTAGTTTGGCAATGTAGCAAATACGGAATTTCAAATGCAACATATTTAGAAAATTGAATGGTCCTCTTTGCAAAAAATCAGATGACCCTTTGCACGTTTAAATTAAATTTGCACGCTAGAAATGGAGGGATTACCGTGACGTGGGGCTTGCGGTGAAGAACACTAAGTTGTGAAATCTGATAATTAGAATTGATCAAAAGGTGGCATTCTTGAGAAGGTGAGATTTTTGTCTTTATGCACTATAAATTTTTCCATATACATCAAATTATACACAGATCAGCCATAACATTAAAACCACTGACAGGTGAAGTGAATAACATTGATTATCTTGTTACAGTGGTGCATGTCAATTATATATTATATATTAGGTAAATGAACAGTCAGCACTTGAAGTTGATGTGTTGGGAAAATGGGTAAGTGTAAGGATCTGAGTGACTTTGACTAGGGCCAAATTGTGCTGGTTAGATGACTAGGTCACAGCATCTCCAAAACGGCAGGTCTTGGGGGGTGTTCCCAGTATGCAGTGGTCAGTACCTAACAAAAGTGCTCCATGGAAGGTCAACTGGTGAACTGGCGATGGGGGCACCCAAGGCTCACTTATGTGCATGAGGAGCAAAGGCAGGCCTGCTAGTCAGTCCAACCTGAAGGTTACCGTAGCACAAATTGCTGAAAAAGTCAATCCTGGCTATGATAGAAAGGTGTCAGAACTGACAGTGCATCGCCGTTTTCTGCTCATGTGGCTTGGCATTGACTAAGAGTCTTAATGAAGGATGTTTGCCTCTCCCGCCAAGTCACAGGACCCGACTGTCCTTATTATTGCTGTGACTGCAACCAAGATCGGGGAGAAATCCAAAAAACTATTAATAAATGGAGTCAAGGCGATTAATTTCTCTTTCAGTAATATTATTACTTCTTAAACTCTAATTAGAACATAAGAAATTCTGCCAGTGAAAGTGCCCCAGTGGGCATGTGAGAGTCAGAACTAGACCATGTGGACAGCCAGGTGCGTGTGTGTTGTTTACCTGGGGAAGAGATGGTACCAGGATGTACTATGGGAAGAAGGTGGCAGAGGCGGTGTGATGCTCCAGGGTCCTGGTATTCATGTGGATGTTACTTTGACACTAACCACCTACCTACTTAAACACTGTTGCAGAGCAAGTACACCCCTTCATGGCAATGGTATTCCCCAGTGGCAGTGGCTACTTTCAGCAGGATAATGTACCCTGACACTGCAAAACATGTTCAGGAAAGGTTTAATGTATATGAGAAAGAGAGATATCCCAGACAAACAAGTGTGATCCATGGAGGCCCCACCTCGCAACTTGCAGGACCTAAAGGATTTGCTGCTAACGTCTTGGTGCCAGATACCACAGGACACCTTCAGAGGTCTTGTGGAGTCCATGTCTCAATGGGTCACAGCTGTTTTGGCAGCACAAGGGAGACCTATGCAATATTAGGCAGGTGTCGCTGGTCAGTGTATAAAATCCATGCTGAAAAGACAAACTTCATAATACAGGGCCCCAGAAAACATGTATTTTAAAGACATTTCGCTTTCTGGCTATTTATTTAAAAGCATCGGAATGCCTGGCTGTGATGTTGGTTTTCCTCTTCTTTTTCGTGCTTTCTTCCCTATGCCTCAGATTCTTTAGATCAGGGGTGCCCAATACGTCGATGATGATCGAGCAGTAGATCGTGAAGGTAGTGCGGGTAGATCCCGCGACATTAAAAGTACTATACCTGCTTAGATCCCTTCTCTTCTAATGCGATCACCTGTGTTACCTGTAGGGTGGGCCAGCCCTGGTGTTTTTACAGTATAACACCAAGTTGGACTGGGAGACATATTATGCATTTAGTAAACAAATTTACTACCATACGACCCCAAGTATTCACGTTTTGTGGTCACGTTTTATTTAACTATTAACTGAAAGATTAAATTTCATTAAATTGAAAATTAGGTTGACAGCTTGAAATAGCAAATTGAGCATTTCATTTTCATTCCTCCCTCGCTGAATTGGCACCTTATCGTGCTGGAGAGGTTTGTGTGCCTCTCTGATCCTAGGAGCTATGTGCCCCTGGACTGATCCTAGGTGACGGGCCAGACTGAGTGAAAAGTTAGAAAAAAAAAAAAATAACCGCATGACCCACCTGGATTGGGGAGGCTGATGCCCCACCCTGGAGTGAGGCTGGGTCTCTACTGAGCCCAGCTGAACAGAACCCAAAGGAACTACATGGGTCTGGCCTCCAGTGGGCCCAGAACCTGCAGGATGGGCCACTGGGGTCTGGTGCAGTGTAATTATTTATTTAGTATTATTAACTGGAATCAAAACATTCTGTGTGACTTTTGTATCGATCAAGGCTACCCAGTTCCAGTCCTGCAAGGCCAGTCTACAACACAGTTTGCAGATTTCCCTGCTCAGAGACACCTGGTGAACCTGGCAATTGGCTGGTGAGCTGAATACAGCAGGGAAAACTGCAAGCTGTTGCAGACTGGCCCTCCAGGACCAGGATTGGGCAGCCCTGGTATAGAAACTGGCAAAAATCCCACGCTCACCTTCTGTCCGGCAAGATTTATTATATTACCTTGTTATCCTTGAGTCCTTTATTAAGGGCCTTAAACATGGCTCTCCACACTGCAATGAGGCAGACAGCTGGGATAAAGTGGATGAGAAAGTAGCTGATAGTGCGATCTCAGGTGATACAACCTGCAATTAGGGACAATTTGCCTTTAATACGTAACTGATTTGTGTGAGTGGGACAGGCAGTAAGCCACGGCGATATGATCCTCTTGGCGAAAACTGCACTGTTAGGGGTCATGAGCGTGTGGGCAATCAACAAGGCCTGCTGTTTGTCTAGTAGAGAGCTCTGGGGAAAGTGTTCAAAATGCAATACAAGCCAAGTGTGGTTAAGTGCATGCCAAATCAATGTCAAACATGAGGCAGTTGACACATTAGACGAGACCACAAATGTACATGGGGGGGGGGGGGGGGTTGGTTCCACACGTTAGGACTCTGTACCCATGATCCCATGATCGTTGGTTAAAATAAGGCCACCGTTGGGTTCCTGAGCAAAGCCATTAGACCCCAGCTTTAGGGGCCCTGCATGCTGGCTGAGCCTGCCCCGTGACCCCAGGCTCACTCTCACCTGTATAACTATCGGATGGGACAGATGACAAAACCTAAAATCTTTCTGTCAAGACTGAGGTTAGAGAACATATAAGTGAAACAAAAATATATTAACCTACTGAATACACTGGATTGTTTGCCAGAAACAGGAGTATGTGTGTGTGTGCATGTGTGTGCGTGTGTGT
>JAODKM010000032.1:10696674-10713008 GCA_026780845.1 Petrocephalus sullivani | reverse complement strand
AACAAGAGGAAGGATTAATCTATGATACCAGGAAGGTAGCGTGAAGAGAGCCAGTCAAGGAGAGGTAGAATTATGAGGCTAATCTGCTCCGTAAATGGGCCAAAAATGGATACAAGTGAAAAATAACACTAAATAACATTAAATGTTAACACTTTTAGGATACCACGGTCTTCCTTAGTGACCCTACAGAGGGCATAAGAAACTTAAAACCAAAGTGTTTAAGGCTTAAGGTTACCGACATGCACATCTACGGCATAAGGCTAGTTACCACCCCAAACGTACTTTTGCAGGCATAGTTAAAATATGGGCTCCTCAGGTTTCATCATCTATGCATGGCCACAGAAGTTTTTAAGCACCTAAAACTCCTGAGGCACAGGGGTTATACTAAACGCTTTTTGAACAGGAAAACTAAGCTTCCCGTAGAGGTTTCATCCCACTAATCAAGGCCATCACAGGGGTAGGTGGTGTTCATAGGTCCAACAGATTGTCCCCCAATTTCAGGATCACGAAGTAATTTCAGCTGATAGGAGTAACAAATGTGAAAGACTTGTCAGTCCAATATAGATTAGGCTCCCTCAGGACAAGAAAAGAAACAAAATTTGAAATCATTTTAAACCAATTAAAATTAATAAAGGAATGAGTCCATAATACCCATACAGGATAACATGGAAACCAATGGAAACCAATGGAAACCCTGGAAACCATACTAAGAGGTATATTGGGGAGCCATATTACTGTACCATCTAAAAGATTTGTACACATTTTCTAATACTACTAAACCTACTACCCTAGTACAACATTTTCACCAACACGGCCTTCATAAGGTTGCACTCCCCTGGGTTGGAAACAAAGTAAATGGTTATTCACACGAAGACTCAGCTAGGAGTGCAGGTGGATTCTGTGGCTGCAGACATGGGTTCCCCTGGTCTTAAACCAGAGGTAAGTGGGGCAGATCAAGTCAGGTGGAAAAAAAGCACACCCTCTTTCAGCTCTGTGGTCAGGATATAATAACCATCTGGTCCTTGCCAGGAGAGAAGAGAGAGAAGAGGCTTTTTCCAAGCAAGCCATACTTATTCAGTCATTTTCTAGTTGTAGTCATGAACTTCAACATTTAATATGCTAACTGAGGCCAGTAGAGTCTGAGATTAGCTATTGGATTATGTGCATTGTATAGAGAATTAGCTGGAACACCTACTCCTGGGAAGATTGGCAACCATCTTGAATGTTTCCCACTGGTGAATATCCTTTTTGGGCCTTATAACCCTTCCCAGATTGATGAGCAGCTTCTTTAGCATCATTGCTGATGTCTTTCCTCCTTGGCATTATGTTAAGACACACCTGAATGCTCCAGAGCAGCAAACTGCCGAAACCTCTGCTGTTTTAGGGGAGGTCACACTTGCTGATGATCAATTAATCAGATACATTGTATTAGCAGCACCCAGCTGCTACTGAAAGTCCTAATGCCTATGAAAGCAGTAATATGTAAAACCGTAGAGCTGAAAGAGGGTATTTCTTTCTTTTTCACATGAATGTAGCTGGTGCGGGAAATTTGAGAGCCCCACGGTTTCACCATGTAAATGTTTTTTTATCTTCTATATAAAACTAATCTGATTACATTTACTATGTTTGAAGTGGGAGTGATTTCTTTTATTAATTAATCAAGCACTTTTCTCTCCTGATTAGTAGATACCGTTGCAATCATGACTCTTTTGAAGCACTTTTCTTAACCATCGCACTTTATAACACCATTGGCAAGTGAACCAATATAGTTTCATTTACTGACTTTTGATGTGTCAATTGATTACCCATTAGAACTATAATTGAGTTATGACCTATACAAGCACTCAAATGTGTAAATGATTTGTATAATTTTTTATTAGTTGAATAATTTAATGTTTTAATTACTTATGTATGGACATATTTAGTGAAAATTTGTGTCAATTAATCTCCAGTTTTCTCCACCATCATTTTTGAAATTTGCTTTAGAAATAAAACACTGCAATGCTTCTGCCTTATTTGTGAGGAAAGGGAACTACTGTTTTTTGACCCTTACAATCACTGATTAATACAGAATCTTCAGCAACATGGGTACCATTCTTTCAACATAATATACTTTGGCCTGGACCCCTACCTTTATCCTCATTTCCCTTTCTTCCATCCCCAGTTGGGACCCTTGTAACATTTCTCACCCAACTTTAATCTATAGTTTTAATACTCCTATTACTCGAAAACCTAGACGTTTTACCCAGGGTCCTATCCTGGGAAGGATCACAGTACAGCCACATCATCATTTCTTTTCCCTCTTTCTCACCATTTCTTTTCAGTATATTCATTCGTTCGTTCATTCATTCATCTATTTAGGTTCCCAGCCTTACTTACCTTGCTGGTGTCCAACACTTACCGCTCTTGATTAACAGGATAATGTAATATAACTGTCATTACTAGAGGTCATTTCGATGACGAGAATAGCCACCAGGTAAACCTGCAAATATGGGAAACAACCAGAAAACAGAAGGAGGCAGCCACATTGACTTACCTGTAGGGAATGTTATCCTTCAGCAGTACAACACAAAGTCAGGAGTACCACTAAGGGGCGCTGTCATCGCCATCAGGGGTTTCCGCCATCTCCGTCCAGGGATGACAACACCCCCTTTATCCCTTTTATTTTTAGGGGAACCCTTAAATAAAAGAAAAATAAAGAGAAAAAGTTAAGAAAGGTATAATGTAGCCAGTGCATCCTAAAACATCAAATGGTGTCTACATAGGTTTTTGAACAATAACACTAACCTGACCTTAATTCAAAGCCTGACCTGACAAACTGGGTGGGAAGGACACCGGCCTCCAGGGAGACTTGGTGTGGAGTTGGGAGCGAACACACACAAAGCTGGTCTCATAAGTACTGTCATCTTCCTCATCATCATCCTCATAATCATCAGGGCCACCTGCCTGGCTTACAACTTAGTGACTTTTCAAAAAGTGACTAGCTACAATATAAATAAACATTACTATATTAGATAATAATAAATGAAATACTTTGAGTCGCATTAAAATACAGTAGTACTACAGAGTAGGAGAATAGCGAACTCAATGTGGTGGCTGTTGGCTGAACCTGAACGTCGTGTGATGTCATTGAAATGCAAATTAGCATATGATGTCATCTAGCGACTTTCTGCTGGAAATAGTTGGCAATACTGCACACAGCAGGAATCAGTGCAGTTATGGCTATGATACCATATGACTGCTGAGCTGCTGGGCTTTCCTTGGAAGCTGCAGAAGGCTCTGCCAGCCAGTGTCTGCTTCAGCATGATAATGGTAAGGAGCAGGGAGCAAATCGAGTATCTGGCAGAGTGACCATATTTTCCTTGGGCCCTTAAAGTTTATCTATGGACTGGCCAAGGCTGCTATCTGATCCGCACTTCATCCCTTTGTAGAAAAGCATCTGCTTAATATATAAATGTAAACTGTATGTTATAATGCCTGGGTTATAATTCTGGGTTAAGATATGATAAGATGCCTTTATTGTCACTGTACACAAAATAAAATGAAATTTAGAAAGCTGATCGCAGTGGTATTAAAACATACTCCGACACACAATAATACATAAACATAAAAATGTAAAGGCAGGTAAAGAAAAGTACACAAGTTCAAGTGCCAGGTTTCAGTAAATTCCACTCACAGACAATATATTGTACAGATACAAGTTAGTAAATACTCTGGTTTTATAAGGTGAGCTGTAGAATCACTATGCATCGTTCTTGAAAGTCTGAATGATATAAGGGAAAAAAAACTGTCTGTTACTGTACGTTTTTATTGACCACCTGGCTGAAGGCAGAAGGTCAAATAGATAGTGACCAGCGTGAGATGAGTCCTTCATGATGCTTTTTGCTCTAGAGAGGTAGTGGGCGTCAGCAATATCCTCATGCGAGGGCAGCCGATGATATTTTGTGCTGACTTTATAGCCCTCTGTAGAACTTTCCGATCCGCCGATGAGCAGCCCGCACACTGCACTGTAAGGCAGTATGTTAAGTTGCTCTCTATGGCAGAGCAGTAGAAGGCCACCAGCAGGACACGCCTGCATAGGATAACCATGCATAGGACAAGCTGGTATGGAAGGATGCATGTTATACTGCTTAATAAGGCCATAACAGTGGTAAGGAGAAGGCTTTAGAATGTCTGCCGTGAGTACTGTAATGCTAAATAGTGGACATTTGCAGATTTCAAATCCGTAACTGTACAGTTGTGTGTTCCATCTGTCGCGTGTAAGGGGCATTGCGGCTTTGCTGTCTGAGCTGTTGTTTTTCCGCACTCGTATTTGAAATGTAGAGCAGCGACTACTTGGCTGAGCAGTGGGGAGGAGGCCTCCGCAGGGCTGGCTGACGAGGGATTCCATGAAAGATAAATCAAGTTTAAGTGCAACCAGGTCAGAGCTGCACGCGAATTCTACCATCCCGAGCCGAGCTGTCAGGCTTGCAGTCTGGCCCCCCGGACATAGACTGGGAGGCAGCCTGCCATGCTTCCTGGGTGGGACAGTGCTAGGTGGAGGGGTGGGGGGTGGAGGCAGAATCCTACAGGGTCGTGCTCGGGTGTGAAGGGGCCTGTGCTTGGGGGCGACCCAGGGGCACCTCAACCCGGCCTCCCCATCCCCCCTCTTGCCTGTACTGCTGCTATAACAAAATATATCAGCTCGTCCCCTTACGGGCACCCACTGATCAGAAAGCAGGATGCCTTCAGAAGGGAAACCAGGGCAACAGCAAACATAATACCAGAATGTAACCAACATATAATGCCAGCATTAAATGGGAAACAGAGGAAGCCTGACCATTACACGCATGTGTCAGGTAGTAAAATGATGTATTATCTGGGAAACTTTGCATGTCACGGTCTTACTCCCTTATCTGAAAAGCATTGTTCCATCTTGATGGGACAACATAGATAATAACATGGTAACAGACACACAGGAAGGACATTCATCTTATTTTTCTTTTAAAGACATTCAGTTGGACCACGATCTGTCTTTCTTTTTTAAATCAATTGAATGTAAGATATATTTTTTTTATTAACATGTTGGAGGGAGTTGAAAGAAAGGGGGGGGTTCTTCAGCGGATCGCGGGAGCAGGCGTCCTGGAGCGGAGTCCGACCTCAGACTGAGAGCGAGATGAAAGGAGTCTCTTTCTGACAGGGGACGAGGCTTCCCTCTGCGCCCGTGCATACGTCCAAAACGCTTCCATACCTCGACTCATGGTGGACCGGCGGGAGAGTTAATCCTGAAGGAGACCCGTTTCAATTGGGAAGCCGGGGGTGCGGGGCGGCAGGATGGGTACGGGGGAGGGTGATGCGGGCGATATGAAAAGGGCTTGTCGTGGAATCTTCTGGAAGAAAGGCAGCGCACTGACGGGCCGTGAAGTCACGGCTGTCAGGCCGGCGCGATGTTGATGGCCGGATGTGGTGCCCCCTCGCTCGCCCCCTCGCTCACCGCATGGTGTGGGAAAGGCCGTCTCAGGCACGCGCCAGATAAGATTGCACAATAAAGTGTCGGGCCTCTGGGGGCGGCGAGACGCTTTCAGATGCAAACGGGCCGGAGCGGCACGCAGCGTGGCTGCTAGAGCTCCCCCGCTGGCCACCTCACGCCGGCGCGCCGGTCCCAGCGCCAACGGGGGCGATGTGTCACCCCGTGCTTCCTGTCTCTCTTCCCCGGCTCTCTTCTTTTATCCCTTGTTCTTTTCTCTCTCCCTGCCTCTTCTTCTTCGCTTTCCCACATCTGCCGCCTTCTTGTCCTCTCTTCGCTTCACAGAGCGCTCGCTCAGCCTTTCTTTCTCTGCCTGATCCTTTTACCGTTTAACTGTCCCTCCCCTGTCAAACATGTTTAGGTGTCTTTCCCTGACCGTGACCGTCTCTGACCTCAGACCTGACTAACTGATCAGCTGCTCAGCACCTGTGTTACCACTGAGATTTTGATACAGTTTGATTTTGAGCCATTGTCCCTAAGGTAAAACTGCAGCACACAGTAGCAGAATTAAAATTCGACTATATTTTTCCTGATCCCTGCACAGATAGCATGCTACTCGCATTTTGGTGGTGAGGCTCATTTGCCAATCAGATGCGAGGGACAGTCTATACTAAACTTGTGGTATAAAAATGAATCTAAAATTAAATCAGTTATATAATTATGTGATTATCTATATATAATTATATATATATATATATATATATATATGTGTGTGTGTGTTTTTTTTTGTCAACAACATGGCATAAACTGAATTTGGGTGGGTGTTGCAAACATTCATTTTATCCAGGTTTGCTTAATGTCTGTTTTTGGCTGTTTTTTGATATTGATACAGAATTTTCAGCTTAAAATCTCGATTTAATATAGGAAAAAAAACATTAGCATGAAAATGAACAAAGATCATGAATGTTTTTTTAAGAAAAAAAATTTGAAAATGAGATATAATTTTTAATATAACTTAAAAAACATAATATGATAAATCAAATGTACATAGTTACAATGCATTATAAATTGATATCTTTCTTTCCTATAAAATGATTTATAGATTTCCAGATCTGCACTCAGAGTTTGTGCTGCTGGAGAGGAAGGGAGTAGACAGGCCTTGGAGCAGAATGGGCAGCGTCTCCGAAATCCTCTCCTTCAAACGCCAATCTGGAGATTGTCTAGTGCAGTCTGCCCTGGCGCATGTTTACTGATCTTTATAGAAGATTGTCAGGAGACTGGGGTCAAGTACCATGCCTCTATCCCACGGCAAGTTTCAGCTTTCTCATTTCCCACACAAGTACACAAGCCCCGGCAAACAGTGGGTCCGGGAAGAGCAATCGCACCGATGTTTATTCAACAGCAAACGCCACAAAAGCACACCAAGCACACGCACAAGTGCCCACGTGTGTCCACGGTTCCTACCTACACATGTCCTCAACAGTGTACAATACTGTTGAAATCTTTTGACAGAACAACATAACCTTGACCCTGGTAGGAGCAGAAAGCGATGGTGCTGGTAGGAGCTGAAAGCGATGGTACTGGTAGGAGCTGAAAGCGATGGTGCTGGTAGGAGCTGAAAGCGATGGTACTGGTAGGAGCTGAAAGCGTTGTTGCTGGTAGGAGCTGAAAGCGTTGTTGCTGGTAGGAGCTGAAAGCGATGGTGCTGGTAGGAGCTGAAAGCGATGGTGCTGGTAGGAGCTGAAAGCGTTGGTACTGGTAGGAGCTGAAAGCGTTGGTGCTGGTAGGAGCTGAAAGCGTTGGTGCTGGTAGGAGCTGAAAGCGATGGTGCTGGTAGGAGCTGAAAGCGATGGTACTGGTAGGAGATGTTATGCAGCTTGCAACACCAGACAAACCGCTTATCCTTCCATGTCGCAGGGGGTCTGGAGCCCATCCTAGCAGCTACAGGCCGAGAACAACCCAGGACGGGGGGGCCAGCCCATCACAGGGCACGCTCACACCTATGGGCAATTTGGTAACTCCAATTAGCCTCAGCATGTTTTTGTACCGTGGGGGGAAACCGGAGTACCCGGAGGAAACCCCAGAGTGACACGGGGAGAACATGCAAACTCCACACTCATGGAACCTGGGTAGAGACTTGAATGCTGGTCCCAGAGGTGTGAAGCAGCAGTGCTAACCACTGCACCATCATGCCACCCTAAGGGCAGGTTGTCTTATGCATTATATTATAAATTAATGACCGAATGAATGAATGAACAAAAAGATAGATAGATAGATAGGTAAACGCATAAAGAAAAACTCATATTTAGTGGTTCATTACTTAAATATATTGCATATTGTCCCTAACAGGGTGAAACAAGAATAGTTCTTACATGTGCAACATGTGTACTGAAACTTTTAAACAAGAAATGCCTGTGGTGGAATTTTTTTTATTAAGAAAAATGCACTTTTTAATTGATGATATAAGAAAAATTCTGTTTTAATAATCTTATATTTTAACTTCCAAAGGGAAGTTCATGGAATTATCCACAGATGGTGATTGGGAAACAAGGCAAATTCTAAAAACACCTAAAAATGGAACAGGATCTTGCTCCCGAGTGGCATGTCATTGCAACTAAAACAGGAAGCTTAATGAGAGACAGCCCAGGACAGCCAGGGGAGGAGTGGCCAATGGCAGAAATCACCGGGGGGCCTGGGGTGCAGGCTGGACTGGGCTTTCCTGACGGGGCAGGATTCTGGGGCAGGGATTCCTGGCAGGGCATGGATGCTGATCCCTACATGAGGAGCGTGACTCTCGTGACATACTTACCTAGCCTGCATGTAACTGAGTAACATGTAACATGTAGCATGCACCGAGTGTGCCACTGGGGTTTCAGCATGTAAGGTGCTCTCTCCTTCACTCCCCAACCAAGCTGGGACTGTGTCAGGAGTAATTAGGCACTCAAGATCAAAGAGGATTCATTAGAGGACCTCCAGCTGGCCGCTACTCATCCGCAGCGTTAGTGCAGGGTGGAGGGCCATTCTGAGTACCACAACAACTGAACAAAACACATCGAGAGCACATCAAAGACCCTCAGCTCTTCTCAGCCCATCCAGAGACAGCATCCAGCCCTGTCTAAAAGAAACGTTTACGAGACAGTGTGCTCGGGGTTATGGGAGTTTTACAAATCTGGTTGATGTTCCAAACTTTACACATTTAGACGGGCGTCTGACTACAACAACACATCACTGTAGACAAAGGGCTGAGGCTCAGCTGATGGAACCATCGACACTGGGAATCGCACAAAAGGCAGCATTTCTTCCTGACAAGCAGCTTCCAGGCTATTCTTCCCGAAGACATCTTTTGGATAAACTGAGAAACCCTGGAAACACGTTTCCCCTGCTGCTGGGCATGCAATTTCAGTCACAACAGCCATTTCCCACTCAGATTCTGGAGGAGCTCCTGTAAGCCATTGGAATATGACTTGTTTCCTCTCAAAGATCATGTATTTACTGAGAGATGAGTCAGAACAAGCTAGCTGTTCACTATTCCAAGAGCAAGCCATAGCGGGCCAGGGGGGGGGGTTCCTGTGACCTCTTTCATCTCTCATACCCCCACTCCCCCTTCTGCCTCACAGACCCTGTTCCAACTCGTCCTCCAAACAAACTGCCTTTTATGCCAGAGTCTTAGAGAGAACGGCTTGAACAAACTGCTCCTGAAGAGGAATGGAGAGGTCAGCAAACTGTCCCCAAGACCGGAGAGCGCGGCGCTTAATAATCCAGGAAGTGACCTTGTCGAGGGGCACTAGGGACTTTCTGTCTCCCACTTGATTTTTTGGCTTTGTTGCTACGTCAGGATCGGCATTACAGCTGAATCAGATCTGCCCGGAATGTTTTAATGCCTTTAGCGGAAGCACTCGAAGCGGGAGCCCAGTAATTCGGAAACTTCAGTGTATTTAGTTGGACCTGGAAGCAGCTTAATTGCCAATTTGCGCTTCTATGAATGGAACAGACACTAGTCTCCAGTGGCTCTCATGCAGAAATGACATTCCCCCCTCCTCTGTCCACCCAGCCATGTTCCTCTGTTCTTTGGAGATCCTTCCTGCGCTTTTTTCATAGCATATGGGTGGTCTTTGCTTAGTTGGGGGGGTGCGTCGTGTACCCTTGCTCCCCTAGCACACACACACACACACTGTCGTCATAAGGATGAGTTCCATCCTGCTGCACAGCCCATTTATTTGGGAGAGGAACTGGTGAAAACACCCACCGGGCTGCCCTGGGCTGAATTAGGGTCTTCAGCTTTCCCTCAGGCTGTAACGTGGAGGCCATAATGTCCAGCAAAGCAAAGGTTCTACACAACCTTTGGTCTTCGGCACCAGGTTACCTTAAACCAGTCAAGCCTTGGAGAAAAAGGTCACTTTAAAATGAGTGTTTTAGATAAACACAAAAAGGTCTTTCTGCAGGGGAACAGCATAAAGCATACGAACTTGCAGGCGCTGCTGTCGGGCAGAACTGAGGAATTGCTGCTCCGTGTTGCGGGTTAAATGGACTGTCCAAGGCAGGATATGTTATGCACACATCCACGACAGCTGCAGACGTTTCGGTGTAAAACCGCCCGAAAACAACTGTCTGGAGGAGACGGAAGAGTTAACCAAACAGAGCGTGCGGTGGACCAACCCCCCCCCACCCCCGCTCCACACTCCTGCTAGTGCCAAGGGCGGAACCTGCCCCGGCGATCCCCCCCGCGCGGGCCGTGTGCCCTGACTGTCTGCTGTAGCCTGCGGAATGTGTGAGAGCCATGTGTCAAATCCCCAGACTGTGGGAAAGTGCTGCTCTCTGCTGAACCCGCCGGCTGCCCCCCCTCACCCCCCCCCGCGCCTCCACTTCCCCGGCGCTCTCCCGGCGGCCGCCCTGCCCCGCTCCGGCCTCGTGTGCACACCGTGCCGGTTTCCGCCCCCCCTCTCCCAGTACAGAGTGACCACACAGGGGCAGCACAGCTGCTGCCATTTAACTCGCTTTCTCCTGCTGCCTCATCCTCTCTCTCTCTCTCTATCTCTCTCTCTCCCTCTCTCTGCCGCTCACTCCATATTTCAGTTCCTGGGGCTGAGCATACAATCCAGCCATTCCTTACCAGCACAATCAGAACAGAGGCTTTCCTTTCACCCTCAGAATGAGACGTGACCCTGTCAGAGCTGACATTTCGCTTTAGGCTGAACACACACCCCCCCAAGTTAGCTAAAGCGGCTCCTATATGAAGCTATTAGTGCTGCGTTTAGTGGTTTGATTTCAGCTTAGCTGAGGAAAGCAAGGCTCGCGGTGGCCGGCTGCCCAGGTTAATGACCCCCTCGAACCCTTTAAATATAGCTGTGCCTGGAGCCCCGCTGGCTTAGCCGCTGAGCACAGGCACGCGTCTAGACGCAGACATGGGGGGTTATACCTCAGCTGACCCGACATGCTGTTCTCACTGACAGGAAAGCCTAACACCGCTCCCCACAGACGGGGCTAAAAATACTGCCCGTTAATGACCCCGGGGCATGCACACGGACTCCGCCCTGGCGGCTCGGACCCCGCTAATGACGGAAACAGCACTGACGGGAAGTCGCTGACGGCTCCTTCAGCTCCTGGGGGTTGGCGGAGGACAGTTATTTGGATGACCTCGGCTTCTCCTGGGTCCCACAAGCTGGCTGGCAGATCCAGGACGATAGGAACGGCCTAACGCCAGATAGCGTCACTCAGAAGTGGGAGGGCGAAGTTTATCAAGTCCAGAGACTCGTTTTTTTGGATTAAAGCAAGATGTTGCTTCAACAGATGAAATGTAAGATGCAGGCAGAGACAGTGTGTTGCATAATCCGAACATGTGGGCCTTTCTCAGAAGATTAGCGGTAAGCGAAATGCGAGGGTCACTTCACCCCGAGCTAATTGAGGCTCATTTCCCTTCTGCTTCCTTGCTCCCTTTCACAGGTGATTAACTGCCGCTTTAATAATTGGTTCTCTCCATATAAGCGGAAACACAGGCACCTGACGTCAAGACAGCGCGCCCACCCCCCTCTCCATTCACAAAATATCAGCATTTGGAAGTTAATAGTGCACAGACTTTTTCACCCTTTCTCATATTAAATATTATAGTGAAGGCAACTTTATTGTCAGCTTTGTGACACACGGGCTGTACATTAACATGAAATATCATGCCTCATTGGTTATTGCGCAAAAAAATAAGCAACAGAATATATGGTGACTGGCTACTAAAATGTCCTGAAACACTTAAATGTTTTATCTACAGCACTTCTTTCTAATGGGTGAAACTGCAGCTGTGAATTAAATACCGCTGTGAGGAGCCTTACGGAACCTAAAGATGACATCAACCACAAAACTAAACTAAACTAACATAAAAGTGAAAAACACCAAAACACCACTAGGGGACGATTTCTTAGTTTTAGGAGATATGCACTTCTTCTGAATTATATAAGAAGAAGGACTTTGTCTTCATCCATGGAGGTGAAAGAAATGGACTGAAAGAAAATGTGTTAACTTTCTGGGTTGAGATGGTCCAGCCCCAGGGGCTTGTATCATGAAGCTGGATTTCCTAACTTGATAGGCTTAAGATGTCCCACTTTAAATGGAAGTTATCTTCATTCACTTACATTTAGGCCAGACTACCTTAAATCCAACAAGTTATCTGGCTAAGCACGAAATCCTGCTTCGTGATACAGGCCCCAAAAGTATGGAGAGTAAACCTCCAAGTTTTAACATCAAAGTACAAAAGGTATAATGATATATCATTCAAGCCAGGCTTTTTTTGTCTGGATCCAGGGTGCTGCTAGAGATTTTGGGCCCCGTGAAAGCATATTGGGCTCCCAACCCAGGCCAAACCAATTATGCGCCAATTTTTTAGAACCCGATCAGTCAGGGACCTTTAGAATCGTTCAAACTCCTCAACATCATACTGCTTGAAATTCTTTAAATTTTTTTTTGAGTATAAGTCAGTCAACTACAGATAATTTTGATCAATTTAAAGGACCAAGTCATGTTTCTGTAAAACTAAAATACGTTAATGCCTTATTTTATATTTGTGTCCAATATCAATATGATTCATGATGTTTGGGGTTATTGATAAACACTATGACACAAAAAGAAATGTATGGAGCTATTTTTATTAATGGCACAGCTGTATATTTAGAAAAGTAACATAAAATGTAACTAAAACATTGCTCATGTGAACTAAAATTTACAACCAAATCCATTCCAGTTGAGTCCAAATACACTGCTGGTGCTACACCAGGCTAACACCGTTCACTGAGGTGTCCATAACATAGTCTAAAAATGCAACAGCAAAAATGATTTAGGGATATTTTAAGTTTTTTTTTGTTTCTTCAGTGTTCAGTCAGGATTAACAGTGAAGGAACTGATCTCCAGGGTTATGGGAGACGAGCAGGAAGTGAGGCAGAGGTCCCAGCCAGCGATGGAGAAGAGGTGCAGGTTTCAGTAGCTAGACGAGCAGGAAGTGAGGCAGAGGTCCTGACCAGCAATGGAGAATAGATGCAGGTGTCAGTAGCTAGACGAACAGGAAGTGAGGCAGAGGTCCCGGCCAGCGGCGGAGAATAGATGCAGGTGTCAGTAGCTAGACGAGCAGGAAGTGAGGCAGAGGTCCTGACCAGCAATGGAGAATAGATGCAGGTGTCAGTAGCTAAACGAGCAGGAAGTGAGGCAGAGGTCCTGTCTGCACCAGAGGGATAATATGCTTTCTCAGAACACCTCATCTATTCCCCAGGTTAAGAACATCCGACCAACAGGCAACTCGTACTTGTAAATGCATTACCATGCATTACCATAAACCTTGTTAAATAAAAAATTCAGATTAAATACTATGGTTCGTAATAGCAAACACATGCACTACTTTGTGACGCTCATAAAAACATTATGTGGCTTCAGCAGTTCATCAGCACCAGATACAGTACAGTATAGTATGTAGGTGCTTTTATTGTAACTGTATTAGTATTAGTATTATTACATACTGTATTATTATTTTTCTGACTTACTTACAAATTCGACTTAAAGACTGACTTGGGGAGCAGACTTTGTTCATAGACCATGTGTAGACCATGTATTGATGTACATTTCCTACATTCCCAGTACTTATGTATCAAAGGTTTGGGAGGTAAAACAATATACTGTGATTTTAACCATCTAGTCAGAGCAGATTAGGCATCACTCTGCCGAGGCTGTTGCTGTCATTACTTCCTCCTTGACAATAAAATAAGAAGGTGGTGCTCCTCCACATCTCTGCAGCTATAAACCTTTTTATTGTCCACAGGTGTCATCCAGCAGCTTCACAGTGTTAGCACAGGCCTCCCCATTGCTGCCATGCCTATTGTAGCCCCATAAAGGCCAAGACATCCATCATCTCTCTCCTTGGGGATGAAGGAAAACAAACAGTGCTAAAGCTAGGGCTATTTGCTCAGCACAGAGAGTAAAGTGTGCGGTTTCAGCATCCGCTTTACCAGTCCTGGATGGGTGTGTTGAGGCTGGCTGCTTGTTTTGGGGCAGGAAGGTAAACAGCAAAGCAGGAGCCTGCCTCCGTCATTGTCCCGGGTGACTGGATGATCCCTGACCCAGTGCGTAACATTATAACAGAGCAGCTCGTTTGGGGAGGGTGGTCGGTCCTCTTATCACACCAAGAGAGGTCTGCACTCTCAATGCATAATTTGTAATGTATTTCTATTTGCATATTGTATGTGTGCTGTTGCTTATTTGAGTTAACTGACACCCCTCCATGTCCCCAATATCCGTATTCAACACCACCCCCTTTAGCCTAATCAATACACCAGTATCCCCTGCAATTGGACTAGCCGATCCAGCAGTACCCCCTGCACTAAGCCTAGCCAACTAGAGGTACCCCTTGCACTTACCCTAGCCAATCCACCAGTACCCCCTGCACTGAGCCAAGTCAATCCACAGGTACCTTTTGCACTGAGCCTAGCCAATCCACAGGTACCCTTTACACTGAGCCTAACCAATGCCAATCCACAGGTACCCTTTGCACTGAGCCTAGCCAATCCACAGGTACCCTTTGCACTGAGCCTAGCAAATCCATAGGTACCCTTTACACTGAGCCTAGCCAATCCACAGGTACGCTTTGCACTGAGCCTAGCCAATCCACAGGTACCCTTTGCACTGAGCCTAGCCAATCCACAGGTAACCTTTACACTGAGCCTAGCCGATCTACAGGTACCCTTTGCACTTAGCCTAGCCAATCCGCTGGTACCCCCTGCAATGAGCCTAGCCAATCCGCTGGTACCCCCTGCAATGAGCCTAGTCAGTCCACTGGTACCCCCTGCACTTAACCTAGCCAATCCAATGCTATCCCCTGCACTTAACCTAGCCAATCCAATGCTATCCCCTGCATTGAAACCAGCGGAGAACATGGTAGAAACTGGCCACGGGAAAAAAGCTTCAGAGCTGAAAATAGGAAAAGAACTTTCGGATCGTATGGCTAGGGAAATGGTCACTATGCCATTCTGTAAGTTTATACGCGTCAGAGTAATATTTAAACTTGAATCAAATGTCTTTTTTTAATACATGTTTTTATGTATTAGATTAATGTGAAGCTGTTGTATCAGCAGATATTCCACCTTTGGCATACTGATTTCTAGGAGCCGGATGAGCGACAGCTGGCATGGGGGTTGGAGCAGCACTGGATACGCTGGTATTATGGTAATATAGTAATATTAAGCTGCTATTACGGATCTGTCGACTGCGGGGTGCTGGGAGTAAAATTTTCTGACCACATTGGGCGGAGTTACGGTGGTAACACATCTTTCCGGCTAGTTTTACCGCCACTGAATAGCACAGTGACAGACTTCCGGGACACTGTGTATCATCCGCAGGTGTCGGGAACTGCTGTGACTTTGCGGGAGGCTCCCGGAACTTCTATATCAGGTAAAAGCTTAATCTCCCTTGGCTCTCATTTGCTTTGGGGCAGACTTAGTGTCATTACAGTGGCAACTGGAAGAGCTTCAGCATTTTCGCACAAGAGGGGGCCAGGGGGACTTTGGGGTGAGGGGTATTGCTGGTAGATGGACGGTCAGCCCTCTGGCCATTCCTGCTCTCCATTTCCGGCCTCTCCAGCTTTTCACCCCGCCTCCCTCCCCATTTAGCGCCAAGCTCTCCACAGAGCTCCAAGCAACTAAAAAAAAAAAGAAACGCTATCTGTCAAGGGAGAGGCCCTGGCTGGCCCGGGCGCAGCTGGCTGGAGGCGGCTGGCTCCCCTGCCTGCTCTCCCCGCAGCTGAGGACCATCCGGAGAACACACATCCCGAAAGGACCTGCCTCTATCTCCATTGACTCCTATTGGAGACACAAATTTGGAAACTGTCACAGAAGCACTGTACTTGGCTGGTGCCCCCCTCCCCCCCACAAGCTCTCTTGTTAGAATGTCAGCCTCCCCGCTCCCATTTCCCACACTCCTCAGTCCGCATCCCGGAGGGGATAAGCAGCGCCGTTCCCATTCACCTCTCCCGCTATGCTTTTAGAATGCCTGGCCTTGATCTCCGTGGCACTCCCATTTGCTTTCATTAGCACGTCGAACCGATTTCGCCTTTTGCCGCGGTGACTGCCCAACAAAGGGGGCTGGCTGGGGGGGAGAAGGGGCCTGGCGCTGGGGCCAAGGGAGATGATGCCGGACGCCTTGGTGCACTGATCACGGCCCAGCGTGCGGCGCCCCCCCCCCGCACAATGGCCAGATAAATAAATAAATAAAATGCCGCTGCACTTTTGTCCTCTCCCCAGTGACACGGCCATAGAAGGGGGCCGGCAAATACGTCATCCCCGCGCAGCCCCCCTGGTGCTCCTTTCCGCCCCCCCCCCCCCCCCCCCTCCCCTCCCTCCTCCCCCCCCCCCCCCCCCCCCCCCCC
>JAODKM010000032.1:10678742-10695718 GCA_026780845.1 Petrocephalus sullivani | reverse complement strand
AGACTCTGGCTCCCGTTGGGACTTTCGGATGCTTTGTACAGCCACTTCTAAGCTGGGTTATTGGCCTGCCCACCCACGTCCTTATAATTGCCTTATAGTTGTAATAAAAATACAAACTCTCATGGCAATTACATATGAGGAAAAGCAGAGTTCCTGTTTGCTAAACCTGATGCTGTATATTTGTAGTTTTACTTATACACTAAGATCTTCATACTTCAAGGTAGCTGGAAATACCCTGTGTTTAAAATGCATGGGTGTGCTTTTATAAGCAGATATGACAACACATTATATTGTAGAATGAGAAAATATTTACTTTGAGAATGTTTGATGTCATATTAACCAGAGCATCGCCAGAGCTCATGTTGGCATAACCACGAGGCAGCTTGCCTGCACAAAATCCTCCTGCCTCCGCTGGAACTGACATCATATTAACGTTAATCATAAGCTAGTAAAAGATATAAACAAATGGGGGAGGCAACGTTATTCAAAAAGTTTTTGTGAACTGTCCGTTATTTAATTCGCAGCAGTGAAAAAGTGAAAAGTGAATTCGCAAAGTGAAAGATGTCAAAGACGCCTCATGTCAGGACAGCAAAGATGGCTCCAGCTGGAATGAGTCACACAAAAAAGGACAAATATGTCTGAAATGAGCTGGGACATGTTTGCTGTGCTTTGCTAGTACTGGTTAGCATGGTGGAGGGAGTTTGTAGGATCGGGACACCAGAGTGGTAACTGTTAGCCTTCCTGTGAGCAAGCACAGCAGGGTTATCTGGGCTTTACAGTACACCACAGATCCCAATCATGCAAGAAACCCGAATCATGTACTAATCCCAATGCATGCACAACCACAGAATACTCCTAATAAGCACTATCCGTTTCAAAATTATTCAATCTGCCGCTGCATCAATGCAATGATCTAAACATTTTAAATAACTATTATAGATGTGAAAGATTCTGTTGAATCTATTTCAGACACCTTGAATTATTAATTATTATATTCATGGGTATGATTATATTCATTACGCCTTGGTGATTTAAGGGCACTTGCTGCTGTCCACTGTCGCTGGTGAGCTCATTGGATGGCCATAACAAAAAAGGCCCTTTTATGTGGTATGAAGTTAGAAAGATATTACCACCAAGACACAATGCTGGGGAGCCATGTATTAGGTGTCCATGATGTTTTTGACATACCTTAAACCTGGAAAGGGGGATCAGTGTCACCTGTCTAGCCAGTGACAACCTCTGGTCAGCCTCTGGTGAAGTTCTGGGAAAAGTAGGTGCTTCCCTACCAACAGACACTAGACAGTTACCAATCCCCAGCAATGAGTGCCATTACAGGAAAGGGACCCTCCCTTGTCCAAAAGGCTATAATATCTCAGGGTTCACTGTGCTTGGTCTCCCTCATTAGACAGTTAGGTTTGAGCCAGGATCCTACTGAAACCTCGCTGACCCAAGCTGGCCGCACCCCAAGACTGCGAAAATGTCAACCAATCACAGATTTTTTGATTACTGTGAAAATAAAGGAAGTAAGCCAAAAGAATGCACTTTTGCACATGCAAAGTCACCCCCTCTGGAGAGAATGTTTTCCGGGTACCCCCCATTGAGGAAACCAGACTCCTGGGGTATTACCACCAAGGCAGATCACTGCAAATTAATGTATTTGGGCTCCATGTGGGCTTTTTAACCCAAGTCTATGTGCTGTTTACAAAGTGTCCCTTTCTTATACCATGTTTACCTGGCATCTTGTGAAAGGAAGATAATCAATGAGCAGGACCTTTGTGTGGGATGAGTTCTAACCTCCATTGATTGTACGCGGGATCTTTTGAAAGGTCACTGATTGATGTCACAGGTGTTGGTTCTGCATGCTGTAGGCATCAGTATACTCTGGAAAGCGAAGGCAGTGCTATAATATGTGAGAGATTCCCTTTAATCCCATATCAGATTGATGGTCAAATGGTCATATCTAATAGGGAGATCTTTACATATGTGCAACCAAAGTAGTAGAACGATGAAATCCTCTATATTATGAGAACAATTGTTGACATATTAAATGCTGTCAGGTGTTAGGCAGGTATATTCAAAATATATGTTCATATGCCCATGCAGCACAAATTAAGAACTTGGGAATTGTGTCAAATAATAGTGCATAATTGTTCTTTTTTTATTTTGATATATGTAATTTTTTTTAGAAAGTATGAACTTGTAGAAGTGCCTAGTGTAAAACTCATCAGTGTTTTCCCAAAGTCCTGATTAGTTCAGAAATACAATGAATTTTTTCAGTAGTTTCTGGAAATAAGATTGACTTTACTTCCGGAGAATACATAGCAAAATGAGCCATTTGAGAATTCCTGTCTCTAAGAGTATTTTACAACAAGCATGGTTTGAGTTGATCTTCTTTTGTTAAGCTCCCTAGTGGACTATTGAACAGTGCAGTGTCAAACTATTTTAAATGTACAGTTTCCGTTTCATATTTGTGAAACCTAATAAAGTCCAAACTTGAAATATCAAAATTGCATTTGAAAACACATTAAAAGTTTTTAAAAGGTTAAAAATGCAAACAAAAAATTCCCAAGCACAAATCCAGTTATTCTAATGGCATTCTCTACACCTACGTCGCATCACTGAACTCAAAGCTATAAGCACCAAATAAAGGAAAAGGGAAAATTTAATTTTGAAAAATCGATCTGGATGGAGTTTGCCGTCTTCCACATTTCTGGTTGGTTTCAATATAATCCAAAAATGTGGTGTAGGTGAATTGATCTATTGAATGAAAGTTACTTAAAACAAATGGGTTTCCATCCCTCCATGATTTTCAATAATCAGCTACACGAAGCATGGACATGGCAAGCTTGAAGCTTGGTTCTATATTTAATCTTATCTTAGATTCCGGTGTGAATCCACTACAGTTCTTCACATATTGAAAGGGGGAGATCTAGCTAATCTGAATAATCATCCAGTTTCTAGGCTGTTTGGTCAAAGCTAAAATATTTGAATCCCTTATAAACGATAAAGTGATCTTTCAGGGAGGACTCAGTGTGTTGGTCTACATCTCTGATAGTACAGATTTTAATTCCTCAGGGATCTATTTTGGGACCTATGTAATTTTATATTTGCAGACATGATTTGGATACTGAAGTACCCAACTTTGTTGTGAAGGGCGCTATATAAAAATAAAACTGAATTGAATTGAATTGAAAGTACATCCAGCAGAGGTGCATCTACATGCAGATGATAGTTTTTTCTAGAACAGCATCCGCTGTAAATTGAGCCATGAACACTCTACAGACAGCTTCTCATTCCATACAGGTGTCTTTGAGGTATACGGAAATACAGAAGTTTTAAACAAAAAAAATAATTTTATATATTCACTTGCTCCCATCATTCAGTTAAATAAGAATATAATAAATGTACAAATGAGAGGAGGTCAATTGGCCTATCAAGCTACTTTGGGCAGAATTCCACTGATAGCTGAATAGCGGAATTTGTGTTAATGCTTCTTCATCTCTTTTAAGAAAACTTGCTGTAATATATCGAGCATCGTTACATTTTGTAACTGGCATGAGATGTCACATACATCATTGTGATTTATTTGAGATATTAAGTTGGTCATCTCTCCAGTTAATAGGAAAGACTTGTATGATGATTTATATTTATATTATTATATTATATTAAGACCTTTATTGGGGAAATTACATTTCTACATTCAAGACCTTTTGTCTCATCTCCCAAGAAATAGTCAAAATGCAAGATCTTCAGAAAAAAAAACTGTAAAAAATCCAATATGTTACCCATTATTTGGGTAAATCAGCTTTCTCTTTCTGTTCCTTATGCATGGAATGAACTGCTAAATACACTTAGCTTAGAGGATTTCTCTTCACTGAATAATTGTAAAAGTATGCTAGAATTTGTTTCAACCAAGCAATATTATTGTTTTAGTACTGCAGTTACAACAATGTGTTTTTTAATAATTATTGTATTGTTGTGTTTTTGTTTCATGTTATAAATCTGATCTTGTGACTGTACTGTAATCTTGACCAGTACTCCTTGAAAAAAGAGATATTGCATCCGAATGGGACCTTCTGGGTCAAACAAACAAATAAACAGACAAACAAATAAACAAAGCAAGCATAGAGCATGAGGCAGGGCACAAACTGTATGCAATGCAAGTCCTTCACAGGGTATATGATGTCAGGAAAATTTAAGGTACACGTTTTTGGACTCACACAAACACAGCCTCCAGGCACCAGTTTTGCTTTTCCATTTCTGGGACTCATCATTATTGATGAAGGATACTGCTAGGAGGAGAACCAGAGCCGGAACTGATCATACTCCAGCTTCTCCCTTAGCTGCTGACTTATTTAGCTGACCACTTACTTATGTAGAAGACTCTTTAATGCAGTTACGTGGATGATAAGACCTAAACACTGAATAGCACATACAGCCACTCCGGGTCTCACTCTGTATAACCTGCAAGACAAAGGAGGACAGATCAATCGTATTCTGTCAGAATGATCACCCGATCGCCAACCCCCCCCCTCGGCCACACACGGATGGGAGCAGCGTTAGAATATGTGTAGGAGGGGGGGTCATCCTGGGAGTCACACCCTTGTGCTTTTAATTGGTCCACCTGAATGACGTAGAATGAGCTGCAGCCAGCTGCAAGTTACTGATAAACATGAGGCCTGGGCTCATTTGCATTTTAATCCCCACCCACTATGTCAAGAACAAGATGTAATAAAGCATTTGTTGTAGTTTTGTTGATATAACACAATAATAAAAATGGATTGCACATCGGAGTCAAACGGCATCTTTAGTAATTTACTTATTATTACTTATTACTAGTTATTTACTTATTTATATGTTAAGCCACCTAAAAGCCTTTTGAATAAGCTACATTATTTGAAGTTGTATTGCTGAATTAATTATCTCAATCATTACTGTTTGGGTTTGCTGGCTTTGTAGACTCAATACTCAAAATTCAACCTATCAAGCATAAATAAAATGGTAAATAAAACTATACATTTATACAGATAGAGAAACAGCCCAAACTGCTGACAGAATGTTCTGGAATGGCCTCTGAGGGATCCTTGTAAATGTGTGTAATGACAGTCAAAACGAAGCGAGATTCCCCAGCGGCACCTCGTTAACTCATTAAGAAAAAAGGGGGGGAGCAGTTTAGGGGGCTTTAATGCACTTCATACCTCTGACCCCCCACCCAAGGTGCTTCCTGCTGTCATGTTCACTTAACCAGCACTTTTATCCGTATTGGCTGCACTGCACTCATTAATGCAGCCAGATTTCATACCAAAGCATTTTGGATTAATGACTGGACTTAGGGGCACTGCGGCAGGCTTCCTCTTAGACGGCCTCCCGGGTTAGGACCCCTGCTCTTACGGAGGACGTCACCCAAGGCAGCACATGCTTCCACTCCGCCTGCTGCGCTTGTTGATAATATGAAGGATGGCGCTCATTACAATGCAGCTCGGCATGGAGGAAGGAGGCCAAGCGCTTGTACCCACACATTCTCTCGCTGGGAGCAGTCACTCCGAATCAAAGTGAAGATTTGTATCACTTTAGTGTTCCAGTCCAGTCTCCCATCTGCTTGGAGCTCTATATGAGGTGTGATGCGGCACCAGTTTCGAAGAAGATCACTAAGCACAGGCCAAATGTTCAAATATCCAAGCTGATTTTCTGGCTGAGACTTAATGCAAATTCCAGTGTTAGGCCTGGGATTGTATATCCAACAAATTGTACGCTTGGTTAAATTCAAATAAAATTAATTGGTCTAGGCAAACATACATTCCTCTCTCTCTCTTCCAATCATTGTCAGTAAAAATGGTGTGAAATCTGACCCCCATGACCCCACCCCCCCAAGCTCTCTCAATCCGTCTACTGACTTCATAACAAGAGTCACCATAGACATGAATGTCGCTGCAGAGGTAAGTGAACCTCTCGACACGGTCGGCATTCTCTCCACAGACAGACACACTGCTGATGGCTGTGCCTAAGAGGTCATTAAAGGCCTGGATCTTAGTTTTTATCCAGGACACTTACAAGCCCAGACACTCAGACTCCTCACTCAGTCTCTCAAGAGCCCCAGTCAGAGCCTCCATCGTCTCCGCGAAGATCACAGCATGGTCGGCAAAGTCAAGATCAGTAAATCTTTCTTCACCAACAAATGCCCCACAGCTATTGGACCCCATGACCCGACCCAACACCAATCCAATTAAGCAATGAACAGAATAAGTGCAAGAACGCACCACTGATGAACCCCAGAATCACCTGGGAAGTATGCAGAAGTTCTGCCTCCACGCTGCACAGCACTCACAGTACTAGTGCACAGGCCGGCCATGAAGTCCAACAAATTCGGGAGGATCCTGTGAAATCTCAGGATGTCCCACATCTCAATTAACTGAGTCAAACACTTTATGAAAATCGACAAAGACTGCAATGCAACTCTACTGATATTTGTGTTTGTACTCACCCTCAGTAGCAGGATAAGGTTGATGGTAGATTTCTTAGGCCAAAACCAGACTGTTCCTGTTGCTGGTAGGACAGCGAATGATCACGGATCCTGTTGAGGATGACCCTAGCAAGGACCTTGCCTAGCAATTCCTCCTATAGTTGCCACAATCCAGGCAATCACCCTTCCCTTTCAAGACAGGGAAACAAATCTCGTTTTCTAGTCAGTTGGGATGATGCCCATCTCCCAAATAGAAGCAAAGGTTGCTTGCTATGCCAGAAGAACAGCCTTTCCACCAGCCGGGAGAAGTTCACCCCAGATACCTCAGATCCCTCAGCCCTCCCTACACCCAGCTGGTTCACCACCCATAATCTCAATGTGATTAGGTGGTATTTCCCCAGAATATTAATTGTATAATTAGAATCATGAGTGGACAATACAACCAGGAATTAAATAACAGAAAATGTATTGGGTACCAGTTGTGTCAATTAAATGAAATTGAATGAGAAACACTTAAGACACAAGAGGGAAGCAGATTCTCGATCAGGACAGTGAACTAGTCTCGTGCTCTTAAAGCAGTATGTATATATAGAGAGAGAGAGAAAGGAGAAACACAGCCGCACAATGGGTGAGCACATTCCCTACTCCCAGGTTCTATGTCTCCGGTAGGCCCAGCACCAGAGCACCAGGTGAATTAGGTTCTATGTCTCCGGTAGGCCCAGCACCAGAGCGCCAGGTGAATTAGGTTCTATGTCTCCGGTAGGCCCAGCACCAGAGCACTAGGTGAATTAGGTTCTATGTCTCCGGTAGGCCCAGCACCAGAGCACCAGGTGAATTCGGTTCCATGTCTCCAGTTGGCCCAGCACCGGAGCACCAGGTGAATTAGCTTGAACTGTGCTGGCTTCTGCTAGTCAGCTAGCATTACCCTCCTGCTAATGCTAGCCAGCTAAACCCTCACTCTTTGGAGTTCAGGCGCCAACTGACGTTGACCTATGCCAAGTGACGTGCTTCCACTGCGATCTTGTGGGCGAAGTGAATTTACCCATTGTTACTGTTATAAAAAAGTCTAAATTCCCATAATCCCACAACAACCGCGAGATTTCTCCCTCAGCTTCACCCGTCTCCTCCGCCACTGCAATGCCTCGGTCTGCCTGGGCCACAATATGTAATAATATGTAATAAAGTAATATGTAATAAAACTTCTTATACTGTTCTTATGAACTGTGCTTTATATCTGAAATTATTTTAAAGGGTTTCAGAATAACTTTTGAGTATTCAATCAGAATACAAATGTGAATACATTAAGGACTGTATATTAAATGTTCAGTAACTTATCTTTTCAGAGCATCCTGCCCAACACTATATTTTTGGATGCAATTTTTCTGGACAGAGTTCCAGCCATTCTTGTGGTCTGTTGTGGTTAAAAAATTGTTGGAAGCTCCTTGTGAAACTAATGAGTTAGAACCAGTGATTTTATGCTGAGTAACAAGAGAGAAAGCATGTTGTCCTGCATCTTGAGAGCCCTCCCATCACAGAATGGCTGGATGGTTAGGCCACAAATTAAAACTAGGATGGAGCATCTCGCGACCTGGATTGCTAGAGATCAGAGTGACTAGCTGGGCCACTCGTCATGCCTTATCAAGCACCTGACATCAGATGCAAATTGCATGAAATCCCGAACTCAAGGATTCCCCTAAAACACATAAGCTTTCACAATAGACATTCAATGACTGTGGCCTGAGCTATAAATTTGACCTCTGTATTAACATAGTACGGGATGTGAGCTGGCCACCTAAATGTTTTACTTTATCCACTGAAAATATATATTCCTGTTTACAGCTCCTGTAACTCTTTTCAAAATGTGAAAAAAACAAAAATGTTGAAGAGGTCGAGTGCCTTTCTGCATCTAAATTTGCTGGCCAGATTCCCCGTTAACTCCCCTTTATCAATGATTGCCTCCCTTTGAAACTGAAACTCTGCCTATTAAGGCATACTTAACAAAGGGGCTTTCTCTTTTTCTGCTTTAATTGAAAAGTCGCTTATTTTAATGACTCTCAATACAACCTACGCCATAACATTATTGCCCTGGGGGAAATTAGCATGACCACAACAAGCAGCCATGATAAATGCCTGGATGCCCGTCTCATCTGAACGCATTACAGTTTATCGGACCAAGCCAGTGGGGTACTCACCCATCCTAAAAGCCCACTATTTTACATCTGTATGAGCTTACTCATTAGCTAAGTAGACTCCTCCTTTTCCCTAGTGTTATCCCTGGCTTTTTGGTGGCAGTGGCCTTTGTCCGTGCTAAATACTCTAAAACAAGGGCAGTTATCTGGTTAATACATTTTTACAACCGTGTAGGGTTATTGAAGGAATCCTGTAGTTTTATTTTGCAGTTTCTCATCTCAGAGACCATAAAATCATTTACTAGAACTTTAAAGCAACCGTTCTTTCTCAGTATTTTATACTCCACAGTTTCAGATTGTGTTTCCCGGAAAGGCAGGAGGTTGGATGCAACAAAGATTTCCCATGAAAACTTAAACCACGATAATCAATATGAAAGAGCCGGCAGGAATGTTTCACATTGGGTGTCGAAATGTGTCATAACTTCAGATGAAATGTCTCCCTATTCAGTGCTTGTCTATTGTAAACAAAGACCCAGTTAAAATAACCAGAAGTTTATGATTTTTTTTATATGTTTTTGTGACCTTGTCAACAGATTTTCAAAGAGATCATTGTTTATAGAAAAAAAGATGATACATAACGCTTTAAGTTAATTACATCTTATATTATCTGGATGCCTGCGCTTGTCTTTACACTTAAGTTAATGGAAATTGAGAAAAATACAAAAAATGTGTCACAATGCGAAAGAATCATATTCCCTTACGATCAAGATCAGCTGTCATGCAGCTTCTGTTCCCAGGACTCAGTGTAAAACAGAGAAACATGACCTAATTCTGAGAACACACGAGTGCTCAGTTTGGGGAAGACAGAGCAGGGCTGCAATCCATATGGCAGAAAATCACTGTCTTATTACAGCCTACAGCAAGACTCGCTGCCTGATGACGGCTGTAAAGAAAAGGCTGGGTACTCACAGCCTGTATATGCTTTCAGTTGTTAGGGCGGCTGTGATGCTTGGGAGCTGGAAAATGCTTCCTGCTTTGTTGTCATTGGGCAATGCAAACCTGGGAAGCGAATAAGTTGTGTCAATAAAACAGCACAGCTGTGCTAATGTGTGTAAGAAACAATGGGGGAAGAGCTTACTCGCCTAAAGACAAGCCAGGAAGAATTACTGATAGGCACAGACAATGAAGGGGTGAGGCCATCCTCACCCCCCAGAACCAGCAGCACCTCTCCATCTAACCACACCTACCCCCCAGCTACAGGCCTTTCATTCGCCTCACAATCTTTAACAATGGCAACAGTAAGGATATAAGAGGAATAAATATAATAAATATAAGCTGGACAACAGGTTATTTCTTTTTGGGACCTTACTGCATATAGATAGATTGTCCAATGTCCTCTGGCTGTGAAGAGGCAAAGGTTGAACAACAGGAGTTAACTGTTTGTATCCCTTGAATTTGACCATAACCACATCTGTTTAGACGGTCAGATTTGCACAGACCATGTTATGAACTGCTAGTTAAGTCTCGGCATTTGGTGGCCATATAATCAATTTCTGTGTCATGTAAATGGGTGTAAAATCATTAAAATTAGTCTGATGTAACAAAACTGTCACCAGATACAGCTAATGTTCCCATGACAAAAAGCATCAGCTTATCCCAACACACGATTCTGTCTTTTAAATTAGAATTATTGTCCCAGTGGTTAATGCTCTTAAGCAGGGGCTTACATGGTGACGTGGTATCTAAACCCTGGGAAGAGGCAAATAGCATCACTGGGCCGTTGGTGAAAGTGCAGGATTCCAATTACTGCAGCATTATTCTGGGCGGCCCCCTGGGGACTCTGATTACTGCCCCGGAGAGGCACTGCGCCTTGGCCCCTCCAGTCCTGCCCCACACTCCCTTAATGCCCCCAGCCTCTTCACTCCCAAATCCCTGCCATTTTTCATAGACATTAACCAGGTTTTCAGAGTTTCACTAGGCACTTTTCATCTGCTTCTATCTCTTCTCCCCGCACTTCCACTTTACTTCCAAGCTATCGCCCATGCTTGTCGTCAACCAATCAGCAAAGCTTATCACTATAAGCCCCACCAAGTAGATCTTGTTCAAGTGAAAAGTACCTACTCATGGGTAGAGAGTAAAAAAGGTTCTTGCAATTGGAATGTGACAGAAGTTCCTGGTTCCTGAAAATTGTTCCTGCGTTGCGAAAATGCCTACTGTCAGCTAATCACTACAGCAGGGATGTCCAGCTCCAGTCCTGGTTAGCCCCAGCCCTGCATATTTTTGGGTTTCACTTCATTTAAAACATCTGCTCAAACCTCTCTGCTAATTACTAGCCATTTCTTGAGCTGAGGTAGGTGTTTGGCGGAACTAAGGACTGGAATTGGAGACCCCTGCATTACAGAATTAGCTTTTATGTTTTTCATCATGGTGGTGCAGTGGTTAGCACTGTTGTCTCACACCTCTGAGACCAGGGTTCAAGTCTCCACCCAGGTTTCATGTGTGTGGAGTTTGCATGTTCTCCCCCTGTAGTCGTGGGGTTTCCTCCAGGTACTCCGCTTCTGGGATAGGCTCCGGACCCCCCGTGGACCGGAAGAATAAGCGGTTTCAGAAATTGAATATCTGGATGGGAGATTTTCATTAGACATTCAATATTACAAAATATAATCTTTGTTCAGAATCCAAATGTGATCACCTAAATAATTCATTTTATACTTCATAAAGTTAAACTGATGTATTTCTGAATGTTTTCATTTTGTTTTGTGATGCCTCTTTTCGAAATGAAGGTATGCTCTGCCAATCACTATGAGGGAGGCATTGAAAGGTCAAACTTTATTTTGAAATACAATTTGAATTTTATAAGTAATCACATGCATTAACAACCTCCCCCCATAAGCTTTGCCATCAAAAATGAGAAAATAATTGTGCCCTTAATGCTGCAGTGCAGATTTCAAAAATCATGTTTTTGGGGATGTTGCATCAACTTGAGTCCTTTGTGCATTTGTAGTGTAGATGAATATTTCTGAATTAATACTACAGATAACATTTTTCCAACCTGTATCTTCTGAATTGCTAATAAACTATCAAAAATATTTTTGTTTCCATAATTGCAATTTCTAAACTAATTTCATGGTTGTTGTTTATATTTATAGCTTGAGAAACATAGGGATTATTTTAAAATGATGATTTTCTATTTTTCTGGTGATTAATGGTTATAAATTAGCTCACAGCTGTAACAGAAACATGTTCTGATCAAGAGAATTGAGGTAAAGCTGAAGATTGAGCAGAAAAATTAACCCTGTTTCACGGTAAATCAATTGGCTACTCTGGGTTAAAGATAAGGTGCCGGGGGTCTCCATCAGATGCGGCCGATGACCCCAAACATCCATCTCTGTCTCCCACTCCTCTTAAGAAGGTCCGGTGCTGGATTCCTACCATGAAGCTCCTTTTTCAGAAGAAGCTAAGCAGATGTAGCTTCCCTGTCCCTGCACTGCCATTTGCCGCCGCTGTGTATCTCCGTGTCCCTTCTCTCATCTCCGGGCACGGCCTACGCTCCAGAACACATAAGAGGTTCTGTGCCTCATTGAAGCCAAAGGCGATAAGTCAGGACCCTGGACTAACCCCTTCTGCGGATGAATGATGATAGCATATTGAGAGCGCTTTAGGAATTTCTTTTATTTTTCGTTGAACGCACCGCTTTCTCTTCATGTCTTTAAAAGCATGGATTTTGTTGAATCCATTTCTATACGTATATTAAGGGTGGCGAGGAACATATTGATCAGACATCTGTGCTACGTGCTAAAGGGGAAATTTTTTAAGAATGGCCAGAAGTTAACAGAAAGCCACGATCTATGATGCTATGCTGCAGCTTATGATTTGTAAAGCTTCACTGGTACAGTAATTATCAGGAGAAAATCACACTTCTGGGTTCAGATGATTTGTCAGAATTGATGTGCATAAAGAGAAGGTTTGAGTATGCGGTCAGCAAGCCACAGTGCTGGATAAATGCTTGCTAATTACGGGGAATGCAGGGGGCCATTAAGGTGTTGCAAAGGACACCTACAGATGGGCAAGCAGACCAGAATACACCCAAAGTCCTGTCGATGAGTTCATTATGTTAACTTGCTATGTTAACATTATGTTACTAAAAACTTCATAAGCTGACCAAATCTTACCATGCATGATATGCTGCAAAACTACCCACAAAGCTAATTAACTAAAGTGCCTTGATTAATTTAAAAAGTGGTTAGAAAGATATGTAAAGGTTGAGACTTCATTTCAATGAGGCAGTTTCTTTTGATAAGATATTGTAACTATTAGTGAATTAGTACATATAGTTTGAACTTGAAGATTCTAGAATCTATGGGGTGGCTTGAAGGATTATTGCACTTTAAAAAATAAATATAGTTTACAGAATTATCAGGATGCAAGTTAATGCTTGTCATGAAATAAGAGCTTAGTTGTGAAAAAAAGAAAACAAAAACTGCTCCAAACAGATGTCAAGTCCAAAACACCTTTGGCTTGACTGCGACCGGATCTGGTCTTCCCCACTATGTTGCATTTCTCTGTGGTCAGCGTGGATAATCTCCCATCTTCCATCATCCTGAGAGGTGCGTCCAATCGCATTGTCAGGAGCAGCAGGTAGCCGTGCTGTCCAGGCCCGCCAAGCTGACCAACTCTTCCGACTGGATGGGCAGTCTAAGCGTGGGCCAGGGGTCAGCGCCCGGTCCCGGCCCCAGCCGGACACTTCACAGATGCCGTTTTACAGCACAGGGGAACATGATTAATAGTCAGGCGATTGCAGAGGTCAGCACATAATTTTAGCCCCATTGTGCAAGCAAAACGTTCTGCCTTTGGTTACCTCTCGGCCCTCACGGCTTTGTATGCTGTACGCTTTAGAGGGACTTCCCCTATTCTCAAGGAACTGTTTAGTCAAGGACGCAAAATCTAAACCGATATAAAACAGTCCTGAATCAAATAAATGAGCCTATGCACCTCATAGACATATAACGACCAGTTTTAAAGGCCAGTTTTTTTAGCTTTTGAGATGCATTAAGAAACCAATCAGATCCAATCAGATGTTCAGGTTATGGGATGCTGGCCATGTACCCCCCGCTAGCTATGACCCTGCCCTGAGGCCCCCTACTCCAGCTGTAGTGCCCAGCATGAACACGTCCTCAGCGGGGTGGAGAGCAAGGCCTGACAGGCAGCCTCCTGCATCCTGCTGCTAGAAATTAGCCGTCTGATTCCCGCCTTTTGCAAAGTGTCAGCGTGGGCTCCTGATGGGAGATTTGTAGATATGATAATTTGATTAGGCCTCAGGACGGATGATGCTGTGGCAGAGAGCCAGTGGTGCCCGGAGGAGCCCTGATTTCTCCCCAAAGCCTTCTCTGGGAATCCAGCTGTTCCTGATGTTGCTGTGATCCCCTGGCTGTTTACCAGTCACTGGCTTGGGCCACGTTTTGTGGCGAGTTGAACAGAAACCAGAAAACAGTTGATATCAAAAGCAGGCGTTTAAACATCTCCATATATATCGCTAAAGCAGTTTTTAAAACTGTCTCACCTTCACATCCTTTGAATATCAGGCATAGATCAAACTCAAACCTTTTACAGAGGATGAATTGATTTTGGGATGTTACACAAAATAAGCAAGGACAATTAAGACAATCAACATTATACATAAATAAAATAATGTACCTTGTTGCAGGCTACATGCACAGTGCAATGCAATATAGCAGCAGGTCTGTTACATGGTACATACCTGGTTTGATGTAGCAGCAGGTGGTTAGATTGGCTGGGACAGGGGAATGAAAAAGTGGTTGTTGATGGGGCCAAGTGCCATAAAGAAAAACTGATCTTTAGGTACCTGGTTTTGCTCTTGATAGACCTCATCCTCATGCTGGAAGGTAGTGTTTGGAAAATTCAATGCCCAAGCTGGGATATGCCATCTGCAATTTTTGTGTCTAGCATCAGGGTTCTCGAGGTGTGCAGGTTCTGAAGCGATGGTAGACTGCAGCCAATCACCTTCTCCGCTTTGTGAATTATACGTTGCAGTCTGCATTGTCAGTGCCCGAGCTAACTGGGGGGTGATGGAGGAGGTGACGATGGACATGAGCAGAAGTACAGCACTGTTTTCTTTGGCAGACAGTGCTGGGGCCAAGGTTTGAAAAACAGTGAGTTGAGGGACAGGGGGGGGTTATTTGTAATGACATATAAACATGAAAGAGAAATGCTTGATATTAACATACCATTACAAGTTAACATCTAATAATAATAATAATAATAATGCATTTTATTTGTAACACTCTTTACATTTGAAACAAATCTCAAAGTGCCAAATTACACTTGTTTTGATATCTGAATCTGGCTTTGAATCGTTTCTATGGACACTTTTATTGATACCATCCTTTTCATAAGCTGTCTGGTATTCTTTTTAATTAATGACGTTATGTGAAATGTTATTTAGCCTAATATAGCCCATTAGGCATAATATGAAAGAAACCCAACCCTGATCATGGCCAGAGTAGCCTAGCCTATGCCAGAGATGGGCACAAATGCATCAAAAAGTTTTTTGTTACAAATTACAAATTCTTGCTTATCATATGTAAATATATTCAATTAAAATAAAAGTAAATTTTAATTTGAAAAATCTAGAATACTAACAGTACATACTGTGTAAATACAGGGGGCAAAGTGGATTAAACCTCTGTTCCTGTAATCGGAATGTCACTGTTTCAAGCCCAACCATGGCACGTCTGTGGGCACTTGAGCACGGCCCTTAACCCCCGGCTCCCTGGGTGTCCCTTGAGGGCCAAGCTTGCTCTCACTGGGGGGAGGTGAGAAAAGTATCAATTATCATTAATACGTGTACCAGAAGAAAACACATGTACCATTACAGCCCTAGTAATGTGTTGTATTTATTAAATTTACAGTTTTCCCTGTCTTTGAACAGAATAATAATTTTGTGTTTTACATGTGTTGTAGCTGCAGGCTGGGGTTGGGTAGGATCCGGGAGACAGAACCGCAATACAAAAATTCACAATCTCGTATCACGGTTTTAGTCTCGGATTCAGATCCATTACACCCTTAATTTACTGTATACCCAGTGTTTCCCCCAGAATTAATAGCAATGGCTGACAGGGGTGCTGGTGTTTACATCTGCACACGTAAGGAGACACACCAATGCTTTCTTAAATTAATTATCATGGTACATGCGTTTCTCGCTGGGTTTTACAGTAGGGTAACCACAAGAAGCCACTGTCTGAGCATGCCTGTTGAATTAACTAGAACACCTCCAGCGGACTAGCAAGTTAAATCAAGTTCTAGAGCACAGCACTTCCATCCAGAAAAATACAAATTGCAAAATACTTAAAAGTAATTAAATACGTATTTTAAATACATTTAATCGACTGTCCATCTCTGGCCTGTTCTTATATGTAACTTTTTTCATACAATTATCATTCAGACGCTATACCAGGTTGCTGTTTTGGAACTTTTTTTACAGATAATAATCATTGTTTTGTTTTACTGAATGACATGCTGCCTGCACACCCTCATAACACTCATGGTCACGCGCACACAATGTGAATTCAAACTGCTTTCAGTGAAGTGCACTTGTGCGGGTACGAGTCGCGCATCCTCTATCATAGCTAGCTCGATCTCTCACACACACATACACACACACACACACAGCAGACACTATGGACCCCACAACATTTTCAACTGCTTATTTTTTTTATTCAGGTGAATAAATTCATAACAAATGTTTTTTTTAGCGCTTAAAAAATGACCTCTGTGACCTCATATCTGGCTGCTGCAGGAAACACCTCCTCTGCTGGGGTTTTTGCTGAGGGATGTGATTTTCAGCTCCAACTTATCTTATCTAACTGTCATCTTTTCAGATTATGGTGATATACAGGTGAATTACATGTAAGTAATTAAGCACACGTCAGAAAAGCCTGTTTAATACGGTCTGGACTGGAGAGTAAAAGCACCGGTTCATCCAAGGTTGTCAGAGAGGTTTTACATCACTGGAATAACTGCTCTCTCGCGCTTGTTCCTCTTTTATGTACAGGATATGTTTCCAGTCTTATCTCATTAACTGGGTTTTAGTGTAAAATCGAGATGGATTTGAATGAAATGACCACCACATCACGTGAAGTCCAGTATGTATAATGAGGGAATCCCAGGCTTAAATAACTACAGTACGATAACATCATGGCATTTACTGAAAAGCGCACCTCTAGCTGTCATCCATTTGCAGCCAATACAGTGATAATTTGATATGCTGGCACAACTTTGCGTGGCATGTCTCTAATGGCGCTTTTCCACTGCATAGTACGGCACAGCACGGTTCAGTACAGCTCACCTTGGTTTGGCTCAGTTCGGCT
>JAODKM010000032.1:10665076-10678642 GCA_026780845.1 Petrocephalus sullivani | reverse complement strand
GTGCGTCCGAACCTTCGCTGGCTGTGCTAAAAATCTAGCGGGTCTGTTGTCTCGTGTCGCAATTTCAGTGACGCAGTAATGACGATTTTCTCCGGCCAATCAGTGACCAGTAGAGTTTATACGTCACGTTTTGGTAACGGTTCGGCACGCTTGGAACCTCGGCTGAGGTGGTACTAAAAAAGGACCAGGTACCAGGTACTGTTCCCAGTGGAAAACCCCCAAAAAGTGAGCTGAACTGAACCGTGTCGTGCTGTACTATGCAGTGGAAAAGCGCCATAAGTCATCAGCTAGTCAGCTGACCACCAAACAGAGTAAGTGCTCATTTGACACAAAGAGACAAACCGTCCCCTCAGTGATCATCAGTGGCTATCATTCAGTGGAGCTGACCTGGTAGGCAGGGGACTCCAATCCTGGCTTTGGATAGACATATAAATGAGTTATGTTTGGACAGAAGGGTCAGGCACAAAGATGGCCTCAAATAGGCAATGGAACCACGCACCATGGCATGCCTCCCTTATCGGTGAGTCTGGAGTCTTCCCTACGTGAACCAGGTGGTCATTCATTCAGCCTGGTCCAGAAATGTTGTCTGATACAGACTTTAAAAGATGGCTTGTATAGTCTAAGATTTTGCTGAGGTGAAGGATGTCAGGATTTTGTGTATCTCGTGCATTTAGGCAGGTTTGTCAGACGGCGTGGGCCCACAGAGAAGCTGAGCAGAGCTGGGCCCTGGGTGTCCTCCTCGGCTCTTCCCGTCAGCAGTTTGCATGTTTTGCCCCTGTTTCCTCCGCAGTCTGCTAAATGCCCTTAGTGTGAGGGACCCCCTTGGGAACTGAGAGCACAGCCTTCAGATCACAGCTTGGGATCACGGGCAGGGATCGCAGTTTCCCCGGAGCCTCCAATTTCCCAAGTAATTCCATTTGCCAATTAAAGACAGGCCATTTTTTTAAATTCGTCATATTTGTGGTGTAAGAAAATACTCCAGATCCCTAATATCTATATGTAACTGGAACTACATCTTTACATATTAAATAAACCAGAATTCAAAATTCCCTATTAGTATTCCTCAAAAAGATGGAATTTTCTGCCTCAGGGATAATGTGCATATTGTTTTGTCCCTGAAGATGAAAATAATTTTGTTAAATGTATTGTCACTATTCATATAACAATTATGCCTTATATCCATACTGTGAGAATGGCTCTGCGGTTAGTACTGACTTGGGGCATTCTGCGCACAGGCGGCTGAGGGCTTAGGCTCTCACACACATTATCCTTCATATTCCACCTGCTTTATCCGCTTATCAGGTTCAGCTGTTTGTGCGCCGCGCACCTTCCTTCTTTCTTCTTCACACCATGAAGGGTGCAGCTGGTTTACATGAAACCTCCTGTAAGATACGATGAAGAGGAAGATGAAGAGGGCTGCCGTTGCTCATTGCTGGTATCTTCAATGCTGCCCACCCAGTACCTTTACCAGAAATAACAAAGTGGGGGCAGCCTTCCGGGCGTGTGCAGCCCCGGCGGCGTGGGATAAGCCGCTGGTCGGAGACGCAGAGCGCCTCCCGGCCCGGCAAGCAGAAGCCTTTTGTTTGTGTATCTCCATCTTCTGCAGCAGGTCCTCTAATCACATATCAGTTCCCACGCTGCATTTATTCCAAAACACAAGAGTCACTCTTGAAAGACAGAAAATGCCCCTAAACCAGAAGCTGCAAAAAAATACAAGGAACCTTGACGAAATAACAACATTATCCTGGCCCAGGACCTCCTGGGGCTAGGAGGGAAATGGCAGACAGGCAAGTGAGCCGCCCTCACCTCTGTCCCCGGGGCTCTGCGGCCTGAATGCCCCTCCCGTCTGCAGGTGGGGGGGGCACCTTTGGCCCGATGGAAATGGTAATTAAAGGAGCTGCCCACACCGAGCCAGAGTCAGGCTGCCACTGCGAGCACGTCTGGCTGCATGGGCCGGCTGCACCATGTCCGCACCATCATCTGCTGCACATTAAAGGCTGCTGTATGATGGGGGCCGTCAGTCCCGCTAACCAGGGAGCGTCGAGCGGCAGAGATCACAGCAGAGGAGTGGAGAGGAGAGGAGCAGAAAGAAGGCAGCAGAGGGCCAGGAGGCAGCGTGGAGAGCTGCCTGACACCACGTTAGAGTGTCGAGGGGTGTACAGGCATGTGTGTGGGGAGCTGTGTCCTGTCTCTGCCAGGGGGTGTGGCATTCCAACTCCACTCTGCAGCACCCCCTCTCCGCAATCTGCTTTAATTTAGGGCAGTAATTCCCTTGCATTGCACTACCTCCTTAATGATTAGGGGGCTGAGCGGCTAACTCCCGAGGTCATGTGAAGTCCCGGAGGGCGGAGGCTCTGACAGGCAGCGTCCCGCGTGGGCGGCTGGTGAGGCCAGGCGCTGCGCCGTGTCAGACAGCTCTGCCTGGCAGCCAGCGCCAGCCGCCTCTCCGCAGGCTACGGGTTCAGGGCCAAGGTGACAAGTGTCAGTAGGATCAGCCGCGTCCGGTGACAAGGCAGTGCTGCAGAGCACATGCTGCAGAGCACAGCCGTAATGGCTCATCGCCAGCGGAGGACGGCGTGTCACATCGCCAAGGCGCCGGGTCACAATGCGAAGGTGACACTTTCTAAAATTCCTCATAATGGGGAGCCCTAATTCTGCTAAAGCTATGCAGCTGCGAGTACAGATGAAACTTCTTAAACAACCAAAAACGGTTAATGAAACGAGGCCATGTAGCCAGAAATGCAGTTCATTTGAGAAGAAACTATGAATAAAAGACCAGTTCTGTTTTGCCAGTTGTTCAGGAAAGTTTGCTGGCAGCTGGTGGGCAGATCTGTGCTGAGAAGCGTGGTTAGTGTCCAAAAGTTTGCAGGTTCAACTCCAGCAAAACAAAAAAAACTCTCGCAGCTGCAATGTAATTGAAGCAATTACCGACGAGGTCTGTAATTTTAATCCAGTCCTGTCCATGTCTGTACTTATTACAAGCCTCCGCAGTAAAAATTCAAGACCAAATTATCTTTAGTATTTCAGCAAACACAGAACTGCTTTGGTAATCGTTCCGTTGGCAGTCTTCTCAGTAATAATGTCATATCTTAAAGGTGGAAACAGCATTTATACGCCAAAAATGGAGATTGAACGCATCCTGAGTTTTCCACATAAACATCTGAGAATCTTCACCTATGGCCCCTTCAGTAGGTGCAGAGAGATACGCCACAGTTTAGTACACAAATGTATAATGTACTGCTTGGTTGGGAGGGGAAAGTTCTGCCTGTATTGGGTTTGATTAGTATGATAAAGAGACCGATCACCCACAAATGAAAACTCTGTTGTCAGTTACTTTTTACACATGCTAAATCTGATGCTAACACTAACAGATGGGATTTGTTTGATCTCCACTATCTCTGGGTAATTGAGGAAGCTGCACGTTTCTTATTCCGTACACATAGACCAGCCGATTGATTTCACAAATTACATACCAAACCTCCCTGCCTGAAACCATCCACTGTTTCCTGTATAGATATCAGTATATCACTGCACAGTATATCCTGTACAGATATCAGTAAACCTTACCCTGACTGAAGAGGGCTTAATGGGTAATTTGCCTTATATAGTAGCATAACGTATATTCCCAAAGCAATAAACGAATTAGTAAAACATACTATTCTTCACATGTCATCGGTAACACACCTTAACGCAGAGTGCTGAAGGATACATTCCTTTACACTAAAACTAGTGGTTTATCCTGAAAATGGAACAAGATCCCTGGCCTTCTGCAGACCCGATTTCCAGAGGGACATGACAAACAGGATTATCCCCTGTCTACACGTCGCTGATCCACGGATGGGACGGCCCCCGGTCATGTCCCTGCCCCAGTCCGGCCGCTTGACAATCCCTTCACAAGGGTGTAATCCCGCGAGTCCTGTCAGGGTATTCTGCTGCCCCCCGCCCCCACACAGGGGCATTTGCCTAATCCACCAGGGCCGCCCTGCCCCATGAGGACTGAGGCTGAGTGGGGCGACCTCCAGCCTATTTACAGGTCACATCTGAGTCAACAGCGGCCCCGGGGCCCGGACACTTCACGAGGGGCCCTGGTCCTCAAGCCGCATCGCCTCCTACCCAAAGAGACGTGGTTCACATCACGCCTCATACAAACCTCTGTAAGTGGTCATTCCTGCAGCAGACGGGCATGTCTGAGGATTACCTGTCTGCTGATGACTGGCTGAGAGCTTCTTTGTGATGGAGCGTAACCTGCTTCGGCCGATACAGATTACTGCTCCTACATCACCAAGACTTTGGCTTCATCTTGAAACACTGTCACAAATTTCCCCCCGGATGCCACATTATTCAGTGTCATATGGACTGCCTGTGTGTATAATTTAATTTAAATCGTTTGTAATTTTACTGTCATATAATTTATGTATTCTCATTTTCACTGCAGAGTTTGCCAGCAGCTTAAACGTGATGCCTGATTTCTGACCTGTATCTGTGGAAACAGAGAGTTAATGCCAGATCAATAATAGATCAAAGGCTTTTAAATAATTCCAAACAAATATCTAAAACCCTGCTTGCAACTGGCAATCCCGGTTTCCTTTTTCAAAGGTCTGTTTTGGAGCCCAAAGCACTACCAGAAACCCAGTTTTTCCATGGATTATATGGAATATGTTTCTCATGGTGGGAATTTTCCCAGAAACTTTCTTTTCTAAATCTTTTTTTTTATCAGCGTTTATGTGCACAATTTATATCTATCTTTTATTAGTACTGAAGTTTAAAGGAAGGGACTACATATTGTATCTGATACAAAGAGGTTTATCATGTGTTAGGACAAAAACACCACAGAAAATAGTATTGAAGAAGTGTACTGCAGAGGAGGAATGAAAGACATGAGCCCACGAGTAGCTAAGCTCTCTTGTTTGAGCAGCAGGCCTGTTTACTGACAGTGTGCTTCTCCATTATAGCCCCTCCCCCACACCACCCCCCACTTAACATAGCCTTTTTCTGGAAAGCATCACACAGTCAAGCTGCCAGGTTTAATGTAAGTAGGATCTAAACATTATCCTGGGTAATTGTTTTAATACCACACTCATCAGCAGCTATTTACGGAGAAAACAATGAGCCAGACAATGATATGGGGCTAAAATTGTCACTAATATGAAGAACAGAACATAAGACTGAAACTCCGTCTACATCATTTTCCCCTCCAGTGTATCCTGTATGGATATCAGTGTATCAGTGTATCCTGTATAGATATTAGTGTACCAGTGTATACTGTATAAATATCAGTGTATCCTGTATGGATATCAGTGTATACTGTACAGATATTAGTGTAGCAGTGTATCCTGTATAGATACTGGTATATCAGGGTTTCCTGCATATATATATATATATATATATCCTGTATTGATATTGGTATATCAGTGTTTCTTGTATGGATATCAGTGTATCAGTGTATCACTGTATAGATATGAGTATATCAGTGTATACTGTATAGGCATCAGAATATTCGTGTAGCCTTTATAGATATCAGTGTATCAGTGTATCCTGTATGGATATCAGTGTATCCTGTGTATGTATCAATATTTCAATGTTCCCTGTATTGTTATTAGTATATCAGTATATCTTGTATAGACATCAATAAATCTGTATTTCCTGTGTAATTACGCTCTATCGTGCTCCCAGTTTATAGGAAAATTTATGTTACTTTACGATCTCCAGAGGTATGGTAGGAAAACTAATGATTTATAGGAAAGGCAAATTTAAAATGTTAAAAAAATACTTTTTTTTCTGATAAACGGGTACCGTAAATTACAGTTTGTAAAGATAATAATTATTTGGTCCTGATCTTATATTCAGGTTTTTCTGTCATACTAGTTTCACAATTAGTTTACACTTTTCTTTACCATTTCACTCCTCACTGTCTGCCTTCCTTTACAATCACAAATTAATATTCTGAGAAAAATTATGCATTTGGTTGCACATAATTTGATTTGCGCCATTAATTAAACCAACAGCTCAGTCACAGCCAATATATAATGAGCTAGACTGAAAAAACTGAAAAGCTTGCATTTGTAAGAATCTGATTTAATGTATCTCTCCTATTAGTCTAACAACAGAATGTCTCATAAAGCATTAAATTACAACAATACTATAATATAATATAATAACGCAGATTACATTGCATTCCACCAGAATTCCCAGCTTTGGATATAATAAAATACTGTACATGTATGTACGGTGTACCTGTCTATGGAGCACAGGGCAGGGGACACCCCATATGGGATTTTGAAATTATTTATGCATTATATGTCTTAAGTTAAAGACTGGTGGTCCCACCTGTCAACGTGACACATTGGCAACCACCTACAGAAGTGATGGAATTGCAATAAATAATAAGCTTAGATGCAGAACTTCCTTTTTCCTTTTATGCATATACTCAAAAACCTTAGAATAACCATCCATAAGGTTAGAAAAGTATCTTTCCGGTGAGCAGTGCGCACGTTTCTCATAGCGCATGGCCCGAGCTACGGCCATGCGAATGTACAGCGTCTTACAGCAAGCGCTTCTCTTACTCAGCTGTAATCGCCTTTGTTTTTGCCCGGCCGGCGCTTTGCGTCTCCTCTTACTAAGAACCAACACTTCCCTCTAGTGGTTAAGCTGTGTCATGACGTCACAGACATTCGTTACTTAGACGTCTGTCATTCCTGCAAGGTTTTGCTTAAAAAAAAAGCATAAAATTAACTGAGTCATATGTTTCTAATTGCATAAACATCCTCCTCTTTATAAATCTGAAAAAATTTATATATGAAAAGTATATGCAGAAAAAGGAAAGAAAAAAACCAGTTTTTTTTTAACTGACATGAATTAAGATTTTTACATTTATTTTATGCAGCAGATGTCCAAAGTGAGTTCCAGCTCGCCAAAGGGAACATTACGGACATACGGCTGTAAGCAGCCGACTCGGCATAAGTGCAGCTATGCTTAGTTTCCAATGAACGCCCAGGTACAAGTGTAAATTAGGCTGGAGCCAAAAGCTGCACAGCTGGGTTGGTGTCATGGGGGAGCATTCACAGGCCAAGCCTCAAACGCCACCCACCCAGGACATGTGTGAGTGACCGGTGTGTGCGTGCGCCCTGCGATGGGCTGGTGCCCCATCCTGGGTCGTTCCCTGTCTTGCACCCGTCACATCCAGGATAGGCTCTGGAACCTCCATGACCCTGAATAGAACAAGCGGTTTCAGAAAATAGATGGATGGAGTATTTAATAAATCTGTCCATTTTTCACCCACCCTTATAATATGGGATCGTCCAACACGATTGCCTCCCCACCCCACACTCAGCAAATTGTATGATTGAAGTACCCCCATCCCCAGGCATCACGTTTAAGCTGCTGGCAAACTCTGCAGTGAAAATGAGAATACATAAATTATACGACAGCGAAATTACAAACGATTTAAATCTTGGGGCTGACTGTCAGATTAGTTCTGATGCTGACTTTGCAACCCAACAATCTGTCGAAACAAAGCAAGAGTCTAATAAGACTGCAACATATATCACCAGCAGCATGGAGATGGTACGATCGCCGCAGTGCAGACCACTGCAGGCTGATAATCAGGTACAGGTGACCTGCCAGGGACAGGCTGGAGAGCCCCAGTGAGCACTCTGGTGTAAGCTCAGGCATCCCTGTGTGCTCCCCATTTACCTGTGGCTACCTTCAGGCCATGCTATCAATCTGGGCTCGATCCTCTGAAGAGCAAAACCACGGCGGCGTCTCCTCACCCGCCTTTCCCACGATCCCGCATCACGATGGAGTGAGCCCCATTGTGCCGACCTGCGTGCTGGGCGGTGACGGACATCAGTCACACGGGTTTTATAAAGCTGTAGGTTTTCAATCCGCGCTGAATACAGATCATGAGGCAAGAAGCTTTGTTTAAATAGGGCGGCCAGGAGTTTCCTACTAAAGGCGCGATACAAGCAGCGACTGAAATCTGCTGTGAATACAAGTGCCTTTATGTTCACTTCATCCCCATTAATGGGGACAGAACAGAAATGTTGATGATCTGCTCACAATGAGATAATATATGAATAGGTTTGTTCTAAATATCTGACAGCGAACAAGGAAATCTATCAATTATTCTGCTTAGGTGTCAGTCTCTGGGGTAAAAGGGGAGGCTTTTTAACCATTATCCATTGTTTTCTTAATTAAATTATTATACATTTCATTCATGATAAAAAGTAAAACAAAATCAATAAATACAATGGAAAAAGATACACCAGTACTGAATAATAAAGTATAATTGAAAATTGTGCTATATATATCTCATGTGTGTCTTATTTTTGATGAAGGTGTTTGCAAAAGAAAGTAAATGTAAAGGGAATTCTAAGGCTTGCATGCATAATATAACAAAGCATTTAACGGAGCAGTAACGTGCGAATATACAAAAATCATAAAACTCCAGAGGAACTAGCTTACAGTCAATGTGGATAAAGCATATGGAGCAGGTCTGTTATTTAGATTTATAGTCATAATATTAATTAATACTTCAAGGCACCATTAATAGCTGTTGAGGGTCTAAACTGTAGAGATCAGCTTCAGAGCCCAAACCTGAGAGCCAGCAGGCAGGATAATATTTATTTAATAGCTCACCTGTCAGCAGCAGCACATCTCGATGGTTTCAGAGGCCTGACAGCACAGCCATTCCGAGTGATTGGGAGCCGGCTTTAGCGGCTGATTAGTCGGCTAATGAGAGGCCGGAAAGGGCCGGGCTCCTTCTCTCGGCCCTGCCTGTCACTTCCAGAGCGCTTCAGGGGGGTGGGGAGTTTGCATGCGTTTGATGCTCCCAATTTCCCAGGTCACGATGGACAGAGCGATGAATGGACACTGAGGTGGAGGTTAATGAGGCCGGTTAGGAGGGCGGCCCTTGATGAGGGACGTATCACTGGATGGATGGACGGGGCGGAGACCCTCACCTGTCGCCTGTGGTGGGACTTCAGGATGCGGCCGCTAGTGAAGTAGGAGAGAGAAAGAGTGAAACCCTTCAGTGGAGCGCAAAGGGGAATGATGGTCTGGACTGAAGGCCTTCTGATGCCGTCTGATCGCAGGAGAGAGCAACGATGAGATTTAAGCAACCAGCTTGAGTGTCATTCTGATGTCTTATAGTGGTTTATTTGACTGGCTTAATATGTAACATTTATTATAGTGGTTTATGTGACTAGCTTAATATACAGCCAGGGTTCGAGTTATGGGGGAAAGGACATAGATGTGTGGGGGAGCTCTGAAAAATAGTCCACTTTTGTGTTATACGTTATATTTTATTTTCTGTACATTAACACTCCAGAAATAAAAAATAATAGTATAAATATGCCAATGTTTTCTGTTTATTCACTCATTACATTCCATTTTCTAAACATTTGTCTCCACTAATTAACAGGATTCTGTGGCTATTCCTGCTGTGGCCATCCACACGTGGGGGTGCTGCGCCCGAATTACTACATATATGTAGCTACCTGACTCCTCACCACTGAATAGGTGCAGTATTGGAATGGAATTTATTAATGAAGAAAACAGATCAGGTCAGTTCAGGTCAGCATGCCCTGGTACAGCTAGCACCCACCACACGATAAAACACCTCAGTATCCCGGTTGGTGATCCCCCAGGCCAACATGCTATCCAGTCCCACTTTACAGAAATGGCTGTCTATCTGCCGCAGCCAGGTGTTATGTGGGCATCCCCTTAGCCTGATTAGCAATGAGGATCCTGCGAGCCGGATCATCTGCAGGGAATCATACCATATGGCCGTAGTGCTGTAACTGACGCTCCCTCACAATGCAGGTAATGTGCCTCATTCGGGACGGTTTATAGATCAGAATGTCAAACGTGACACTGGGGGAGAGAGAGAGGGAGCCCCGAGCCACAGACAGCTGTTTTATTTCACTGTGGTTAAAAAAAAGTCAGCTAAATAATGCTCAGCCTTTTTTATTCAAGTGATGTGTTGTTCCTGAAGGGGTGTGTATGAGAAGCAGAAAGATGGTACCTGTGTTCCTCTACTTTTTTTTGTTCTTTGTTTGCTCAGATTAGGCTATTAAACTTCTTGTGTGATTCAAATGTTGTCCTTACGCTGCCTATATGAAATGTCACTAACTACTATTTATCTAATTATCTATTTATCTGTCTATCTAATATAAACTTTTCACCTTTACAGTACCAGAATGCTAATCTCTGTGGTTTGCAACTGGATCTGAAAGTGTTGAATGGTGTGAACAATCCCACAGGACATAATCTTCCTTCAGACGACTCCCTGCACTTGATTGGTCTTGAGTGCCACCAGTCTCTGGCCTGTGACATCTACATTCAGCCCATTTGTGTGTAACTAGTAAAAAGTCAGACTACAAAGTTATGATCAGAAAGGCATCACTCAGCTAGCAGTGTCTCCTTGTTCCCACAGTTAACACTGTTTCATTTTGATATGATATGGTTACGGTTAAGTCCAGAATATGTCAGAAGTAGGATTGCAAAAGTTCACAGAAATGTTGGTGAGAGAGAGCTGAAAGATTTGGAGGCATGGAGGGGAAATTCCTGGATATCTCAGTGAATCTAGCAGCAGCTGATGTTTGGTGTCCAGGCTCTGTGCTGTTTTTAATTGCAGCAAAAATGTCCCAAAATGTGTTCTTTAAATTGCACTGCTAGTCATGACCACCACAAGGACTGTGCTCAAAAAATGTGGAAGGGTTGACCTTTTAGTTTCTTTTTTCTGGTATTTGATGGTCTTTTCATGGTCTTTTTTTTGGTATTTTTCTGGTATCTGTGTCATTTTCGGACTATGCCCTCATTATGAGAATAATAGTATATAAGTAAACACAGCCAGTGGGCCACAGTCTGGTGGCGACCCAGCCCTGCCGAGCCCAACGGTGAACTGGGCCAACTCCCCTTCTGCAAACAGGATCCAGCTGGCTTTCCGCGATTACCTGTGACACTGGGCGGCCTTTCCTGCTGTCCACAGAGGTGGGAGTACAGGAGGGTTAAGGATGGCCATCGGGATAAGGTACACAAATAACCTGTACGGAGGCTTCAAACATCTTGGGTGTGGGTTTGGCCCAGTGCTGGCCGACAGAACACAAACCTCAGAGAAGATATGTGCAGGTTCATAAGTGTCCCTCACCTGTTATCGATGCAAATAACTAGTAAACTGAGCAAACTAGCAGGATCACTGGCTGTATGCTCTTACCTGTGTTCTCCTGTTATATATGCATAACCCTAGCATGGGGCTCGATCACTGAATACCTGTCCTCTTTCCCCACGCATGTCTGCCCTGGAGAACACCTGGATGGCATGCCAGTCCCGTCCCCGGTAGCAATGTTTTGTTCTAGGATCGTTCACCAAATGTTACAATTAGGGAATGGAAATGGTCAAAGTGTCCAGTTTTCCTTGAGTTCCTGGAACATTATCCTAAAACTACAACTACTACTACAACTAAGACTAATAATATAAAAGCAAATGAAAGGTTTTACCTCTAAGGTCATGGGTTCAAGGCTAGATGGTGCCTATTACAATATATACATATTGGACTTTTATAAAATAGTTTCATTATTAAACAATATTTTTTTAAATATTGTGTTAAAAGGATGTTCAGGTAATAATATTATCATTTTGACATTTACAGAACCGATTGTTCAAACGTAAAAAGTGTAAATAATGTTCCATTAACATTACAGTAAGAAAGTTCTCTCTCTTGAGAAGACCTTCACATAATGTTAGACAAACTTCTGGGAGTGTTCCCTGTTAGCCTGGTAGCCAAGGACATGCATACACCCACACTGCAAGCAAGTTACAAACAACTAAGCACCTCGCTTTAGGCTGTGGGAGGAAACAGGAGCACCTAGAGGAATCCTGAGCCTCATCAGATGCCGCATGCAGAAGAGGGCAGCTTCTAAACCTCAGACGCCATAGGTGGGAAGCGAGTGTGTTACCCACCGAGTATGCCAGAACACAACGGAAAACTTTCAGTCACCCAGGAGAAGGTGTGCATATATCACTGCATAAAGGCCACTTTATTAGGTATGCCTTACCAGTACCAGGTTGGACCCTCTCTTGTCTTCAGAACTGTCTTAATTTTTTATTGCATAGATTCAACAAGGTGCTTGGAAACATTCCCCAGAGACTCCATTTTGACATGACAGCATCACACAGTTGCTGCAGATTTGTCACTTGCATCTTCATGATGGGAATCTCCCGTTACACCACATCCCACAGGTGATCTGGTGGACAGAGATCTGGGGACATGACTTCTGAGAAAGCAACGTTTTCCCAGTGTTCCATTGTCCAGTTTGTTGAGCCCATGTCTACAGTTTCCTCCTCTTAGCTGACAGGAGAGGCACCAAGTGTGGTCTTCTGCTGCTGCTGAAGCCCATCCACTTCAGGGATTAATGTGTTGTGCATCCAGAAATGCTCTTCTGCTTTCCTTGGTTGTAACGTGATTATTTGAGTTACTGTTGCCTTTCTATCAGCTTGAATCAGACTGTCTCTGCCATCAACAAGGCATTTTCGCCTAGAGATCTGCCGCTCACTGGATGATTTTTCTTTTTCACCCCATTCTCTGTAAACACTGGAGGTGGTTGTGCATGAAAATCCCAACAACCAATACTCATGCCACGTTCAAAGTCACTTAAATCACCTGTCTTTCCCCTTCTGTTGTTTGATGTGAATGCTTACTGAGGCTCCTGAGCTGTATCTGCAGGATGTAATAACACTGTGCTGCTGACATATGATTGGCTGATGTTATTCTTCACCTGTTAATGGTTTCAGAGTTATTACTTATTATTGTATTGTCTTAATGAACATTTTGGAAGTGCTGTGCTCCCTACACATCAGAGTATCCGTGCCAAAACCAGTAAGCATGCATTGCTTATTATTTCCAGTTGGCTAATGTGCTTAAAATACCATTCCTAAATCTCATTTATTATATAAAAAGACAAGGTACCAATCATAGCTTTCCCATTAAGAGGTAGCGTTCTAAAAAAAGTGTAAACCCCTTTGTAAAATGGAAAAATGCTAATTCAGCAACGAATGAAATGAATGAGATGTGAGCCACAACAAGTCCTTTAAAGAAGCTACCTGCATCAAATATGGAACAAGTTATGTGGATACAAAAGTAAAATTTAATGCAATTTATTAAATCATTTTAACTTATGTCCTTTCTAGTGCAGTTTTCTTTCTGAAACCAAACCCTGCATTTAAAGCAGCCGTTAATAGTTCTAGGTGGAACTATTGTTATCCTCTAGTGGTTATCCTCACTGGCATTGTCTCTAAATCTCTGCTGGCCCTGGATGCAGTCACAACACTCATGCCAGGGGTGGCCAAAAAGGGCCGTTGTATTTGCGGGTTTTCGCTGCAACTTCATAATTAGGTTACTAATTAGAGGACTGATTGGCCGAAGAATCCTCACACCCGAGTTTGAACAGCTGACCTAAAAGTTATCCTAAAACCCTGCATGCAAACCGGTGCTTTGCGGATAAGATTGCCTACCCCTGCTCTAGGCTATGGCTCTGATCCCCCCCTCCCTCCCCCCTCGCCCCCCTA
>JAODKM010000032.1:10635486-10664976 GCA_026780845.1 Petrocephalus sullivani | reverse complement strand
AAAGACAAGCAGGCAGGCAGGGAGAGAAAGACAGACAAGCACAGACAGGCACATGTTGGAGGTGCTGGCTTCCAGGTCAATCTATAGGCGTGTCTATTCATCGGCAGACAATGTCTGCCATGATGGTGCATGCCAGGAATTCACTCTGGGAACTGAGGTATCTTGGCAGAAGAAAAAGAAAAAAATTGAGGGAATCAAGATCTCCCAGGCTGGTATTGTGGTGACATGTCTTCTGCCCCTTTTCAATAGAGCCAGACAGCTAGGGTTTGGTGGAATATAGCCCCCTACACCCCCACAGAACGAAACAAATTAATAAAATGAAAGATATTACTCTAGAGTCTCCCTAGAGCATGTGTTAATATAGCTTAACAAAACTTATAATGAGGTTATCTGTAGTAGTTAGCAGATTAAAGATCTGGAGGGATTATCCTATGCCAGGAAATGAAGACTCGGTTGAACACCTCAACAGACTGGTCACAGTTAGTTACATTTAAATCTGGATTCCAGGCACGTCGTTGCCTTTTTCCACTCTGGTCAAAGCCCTCGAGATCTTTTGTAAGGAAACCTTTTTCTTCAGAAGGCAAATTAAGGTCCCTCATTTTCTCAGGGATTTTGCACATATTGTATATTGTATTGGTCTGTTTCATGCAGTTTTTACAAACAGAGATTCTGAAAGAATTTAAGTGCTATTAGACCCACATAATGAAAATGTTAAAAAGACAAGTATGTTTCTTAACAACCCTTTACATTTTACTACTTGCAGACACCAGTCTAACCTTTATCAGCACACAATCCAGTATCCTCCACTTCCTACAATCTTTAAGTGGTTGTTTGTCAAACTGCGAAATAATCACGATGCCTTTCCATCCATCTTCTGATCGCAGTATGGGGTAATGGGGGACCTGGGGCCCATCCTCAGCAGGAAATACCCTGGATGGGGCACCAGTCCTTTGTCGGGCAAACACTTGGGCAATTCCAAAAAACCACATATCTCTGAACTGGACAAGGATCGGCAGAGCAGAGGAAACCCGCACGATTCAGGGAGAACATGCAAACTCCACACAAACTGAACAACGGCTAGATTCAATCCCCCAGCCCTGTATGTGTAAGAGAACAACACTATACATACTGGGCAGCCATGTCACACAAACTTCTTTCAACCTCAAAAATATTAAACTTAAAACCCTTAAGAAATATTCTAATTTGCCCGTATCAGTTGAACTTCCGTTTCAGGTGGGTTTGCTCAGGAATCACAGAGTGGAGCAGCAAACGCAGAGCTCAGAGTGACGCCAGGCATTCTCTTCACTGTCCCCATTGGTCCTGCAGTGAACCTTTAGCTCCTTCATTCTCCACTGGAAGAGCAAAGCAGCATCACACTCTCCACCACCTCACTTTGCCTCCAGACCTAAAGGATTCTTTCCCATAGGGTAACGGTGTTTTTCCCTTACACCCCCAACGAGTCCTGTGTTCTTTCCACCCGTATCTAGTGTTTTGCTCAACTGCTTTTATGTGTATTGTTGTGGATTCTAACCCCAAATTGCCCTGGCAACAAGCCAGCCTTCCTCTGATGGGGTTTATTTCTCAATAAGACGTATTAATTTATCTTTTTGCACATAATCCCCCCCAAGCCCCCCCAACTCATTTGTTGAGTATCTAAGTGTCATAATCAGAGGTGAGCATGCTGTGAGCCTGTTCTCTTGTATTGAGTTGGGGCTGCTAATCCCCTAATACGTACCCCCCCCCCCCATACCGACACGGCTGAATCTGCAGGCCATGGCAGAGGGGCGGTATGCCGCTTAATGTCCACGGCCCTCTTTCCTCCAGCCACTCCTGATGGAATCTAGATTGTAATTCCAGATACTTTGAATGGATTAGATCACCTGAACGCTGGAATAATAAATTAAATAAAACAAAGGAAAAAAACTTTTAGTAATTGTTAATGTTACAAAAAATTCCAGCAGTATTATACCTTGTTATAAATTAATTGCATGCATGAATATATTGTCCGTGCATAACTTCCATAATTCATTATTTGTTAAACTTCAGATTACAAATATTAACTTTAAATTATATTAATTAAGTTATTTTAAGCAAATATGTTTGAATACGAGCAATTAGTAAGATGTGGAATTTAAATATCAGAAGAAACAAATGCAAAGATAAAATCATGTCTTGAATCCTGGATTTATTTTCCTCATCATATAAGATCATGTAATACAACATTATTTCAGAACGGAATAATAAAACTTGTGCATATATGGTGCAACGATGTATATGGTGCTAACCTGCCTTGCATATTTTTATTATATACTTGAAGGCATTCACGCATTGTGGCAGATCCGCCTTCTGGGATGACACCTCCCGAGAGCCTGAGGAGCCCTCCAGCGCACAGCCACTCTTCTTCTCTCCTCTGAGGAGCAGGAGTGGCCGCTCGCGAAGGCCGGGCCATGGACAAAAAGGCTGCCTCTCTAGTGAAGACGGCTCCTTGAGATCGGCTCAGTCTGGCCGAATCGGCCGCCTTCCTGGGATGGCATGCCGCCAGTGCACGTTCGTCCTCTTCACGTGCACCTGTTCCGGAGAGGGCCACTCCTCGTGTGTGCACTGAGACCCTCCCCGCCATTATGGAGGGCAGAGGAGCAGGGAAAAGGCCATCTGAGGAAAGCCCCTTCTAAAAGGCCCTGCCGCACATAGGCCAGATGTGGGAAGCGCAGGAGCTCCTCCAATGGCTTTGCTGATGGTGTCCCTTGTTATCCCAATACCTTCCTTTCAGGGACCATCCAAGTGGGCCTGTCCATAGCAACCTCGGAGGTGGCCTGCCTTTTGTCCCCCTCTGATCACCAACCCCCCCATCCCCGACCCAGACCTACCCAGGATAAAGTTTCTGCTCCAGTGGCCCTAAACAAGGCCACCATTAACTGCAGGCCTGTGCGGAGAGCACAGAGGACAATGGCACCAACACAGTGTCCCAGCCCTCAGACAAGACTGGAAACAAATGTTACAGGGATTTCGCAGAATAGAATCATCCGGACGGTGTCACTGAATACATTTACCTACCTCAGAGCCCATTCAGAGCCGCCTTTTTGTTTTATATTGGAAAAAAGAGCCACAGCGAGGGTGGGGGGGGGGTTCGGGGGGACAGGCCTAGGGGGCAAATAGCTGGTCTCCACAGAGACGATCTCAACAGAAAATATGGGGACTTCTCGAAGATGATGACACAGGGCTTGCTTTTCGGAGATGAGGAGCTCTCGTTTGTTTCTGTTTCTGTTTTTCAAATAAACAAAGGCTCGTTTGTGCTTTTGTTAGATCTGTGCTCCCCTAATTCCTACTTCATACTAATTAGGGAGTCTGGAGAGAGTGCAAACTAAAACATATACTCTTTTGGGTTACTAAAGTTTGTTTAAAGAATTAAGGGTTGGAAGTGAGGGCCAAAGTTAACTAAACTTGACAGATTCAAGCAAAACATTAAACTACAAGCTGGATGTAGAGACTGGAACGGTTCCTGGTCTCTGAGAGTTACACTTATCTGACCAGAAAACTGGAAAAAAAAAATCAACTGAGGTTTATTATATATTATACGACACAATTACGCACCAAAGAGAGGCAGGTATTCATTCCAAATGGGGTTCATGAAAAAGCATCATACCCTTTTTCAAATGTCAGTTTTTTAAGACATATAGACAAATATATCCAGCCAACAACGAGATATTTCCTGACCTGTGGCCTTTAATAGACTTATAGTAGCAGGCAGATATCACTGCTTGAATTCGAGCCCTGATAAGGCTCGTCTGTGCTTTTCCTTGGACTGCATGCAATCTGCACTGTCTGAGCTCTTATCTGTCCTCTGCTTTCAGGTCAACGTCTCCAAGGCAGACTGCACACATCCATGCCTCTCCTCAAGTCCGTCTCTGTGGATGACTGACGGGCCTGCAGGAATGTGATGTTTGTAGGATGTGAAAAATCGACTGTCAAGCTCTTCACTACAGAGTGTGGGGGGAGTTTGCACCACAAGATCATTCAGAGCAAAAGGATAAAGCATGCATCTAAATGAGCAGCCTTAATTACAGACACCTGCAGGCCATTAACATAGCAGAGAACTGAGAAACACCATACGATTCGCACAAAGACCTCAAGTGAACAGCATTAGATGGTTTTATCTTATAGTATTTCCAACTGAATAGTAAACTTATATAAACGGTTAAATTCCCCAGTACAGTTCTTTGGGGAAACTATCCCAATAATTACTATCTGAAGAATCGAAATGGTAACTGGTAAAATATGCAGATATCAAATGCTATTTTTGTGGTGTCTGGTGACATTTTACATCTAAATCTAGATGGTTTAGTTTTTCCATAAATATCATTAATGCATTATTTATTACTTAGAAAAATTATCATTATTATCATTAAATTAATAGAACATTTTAGCTATATATTTTTCTATATTATATTAGGAAAATATATATATATACACACAACATGCACATATAGGCCAGCGGACTGATCATAAGATGACTGTGTTAGTTTTTTTGTTGTCAAAAGTTTTAAAGTCATTTATCACGTCATACATTTTAAGAAAGTATTTAGTGACTTCAAGGAAAAATTTAAAAACTGAAAACATATAAGTGTCCGAATTTAAACATTTGAGTGCTAGAAGCTAAAATGAGAGGGTGATTCTCCATCTGGGTTGGGAAATCATGTGACAAAGGATTCAGAGCTTAAAAACATGCTTAAAATATCAGGCACAGAGTCTGAATTTAAATTCACATAGTTGACGAATAATTAAATCCCTCATTATTTCTTTGATTTTTCTATTTTTATCATGGTTCAAAATTTCTCTATATCTGTACGTTACAACCATATTTTAACATTTGAGGGGCCATTTTTAATGTTTGTTAAAGCTGTATCTTATGAAATCTTATGAAGGAGTTATATTTTTACTATATACATCATTAACATTGCACAACATTCAAACAACATGCAATTTATTAAAACAAGGCAGATGTCACGTACATTTTGGTTATTGGTGTTATGTTAGTATGTCCTGCTATATTACATGATTCTTTGGGTCAGGAGTCATCATAGAGGCAGCATCTCGATACATTACTCACATATTTGTGGTGATGCTGGTGTAAATAAACCTACTTGGGGCAGAGTGTGGCTCAGCAGGTTAAGCTCTGCGCCTGTAATCGGAAGGTTGCCGGTTCAAGCCCAGCCGCTGGCTGTCTGTGGGCCCTTGAGCAAGGCCCTTAACCCCAGCTCCCTGGGCGCCGCACAAGTGGCAGCCCCTCACGGCCAAGCTTGCTTTCATGGAGAGCAAGGTTGGGGGAGGTGAAAAGTCAATTTCCCCAAGGGGATCAATAAAGTATAATTCTTCTTCTACTTCACTGCCAGTAAAAGTACAGTATAGCGCATACAATTATGTATAGTACATAATACTTGACAGTGACAACTACTGTATGTTACTGGTTTATACTATACTTTCTAACATTGTTTAGGATATACCGTATAGCTGAGGTGTATAGTTGGCTATACCATCTATAACGAAAACGCCTAACGACGCATTTTTCGGAACATATCCCTTAGTGATGTGTGACTAACATGCAGATGAAGATATCCATAAACAAATAAATCTGGATATTGCTGTCATTTGTTACTAACACTATTTAAATTTACCTTAAAATCTTCCAAAAACAAAACTACCTTAAAAATCACAGCCCATTCAGATTTTTTTCCCAGCTTTTTAAAACAGCAGAATGTCTCCTTATTAAAGAAGCCATAGGAAGTCTCCATGTTACAAATTACTAATTAGGTTTTGTAAGAAATGTTCATGTTTTTTTTTTTCTTTTTAACAATAGGGAAACTGCAATGTAAAGAGCGCCCCCCGGAGGAAGAGCAAACACGGGCCAGACGTCCGCCTGCCAGTGACAAAGCAGAGAGTCTTGGACAGGGATGCTCTGCCGCAGACATCCTGTCCAGCTGAATAGCCCTTGTGTCACTTATAATAAATTGGGCCCTTCGTGAGGCTACCTGCGTGGGATATGAATGTGTCCCGAGCTGACTTTGGATGCCCTTTTGGGGTTTTGTTTGGGTTGTTTGTCCCCCTCCCCTGGTTCCCCGTCCTCTCCTAAGTGGGCCGTAGGTATCCTGGGAAGCTGGCGGCCTGCCCGGGGACAGCTCATGAATTAGCCCTTATTAGGCGGCTGCCTGACATCCAGGGCAGCTTGTCAGAGGCGCGGCCCCACCGACAATGCTGGCCCTTAACGAGCAGAGCAGCGGCCAAAAGGCATGCCGGCAAGAGAGCAATTTGTGGGAAAGTGAATTGACCCCTCCGTCTCAGCTTCCTGCTCTCCGGCACGGGGAAGAGGGACGGTGCTGGGGGGGTGACAGCTGGGCCCAGGAGCATCCCCCATGCCAAAGCTGTCACACCACGGATGCTAAGCAGAGCCGCTGAGGCGGTGTGGCCAGTGCCTGCTCGCCGTCTTCTCTAAATAACGCAAGGTGCTTGTTTGGAGAAAGACTGCGTGCTTTGTTTCAGCCAGGATCTGCTTATGTCTACTGCATGGACGGGCTTCTTCCAGCACATTTGTCCTCTATATCCAAGGTGGGACCCAGACACAATGACATCTTCAGCGAATCTACCCAGATTAAGTTTCCACAGGTCAGTTTTCACAGGTGTGGCAGGGCTGGGGGGTGGGGGCATACATTTGTGAAATGCAGACAGGAAAACCAGCAGGCCAGACAGCCAGGGCCCTACCCATCACTGGGGGCCTGAATGAGGCCAGGCAGCTGAGACCCTACCCATCACTGGGGGTCTGAATGAGGCCAGAGAGCCGGGGCCCTACCCATCACCGGGGGCCTGAATGAGGCCAGACAGCCAGGGCCCTACCTATCACTGGGGGTCTGAATGAGGCCAGAGAGCCAGGGCCCTACCCATCACTGGGGGTCTGAATAAGGCCAGACAGCCAAAGCCCTACCCATCACTGGGGGCCTGAATAAAGCCAGACAGCCGGGGCCCTACCCATCACTGGGGGCCTGAATGAGGCCAGACAGCCAGGGCCCTACTCATCACTGGGGGCCTGAATGAGGCCAGGCAGCCAGGGCCCTACCCATCACTGGGGGTCTGAATGAGGCCAGAGAGCCGGGGCCCTACCCATCACTCGGGGTCTGAATAAGGCCAGACAGCCGAAGCCCTACCCATCACTGGGGGCCTGAATAAAGCCAGACAGCCGGGGCCCTACCCATCACTGGGGGCCTGAATGAGGCCAGGCAGCCAGGGCCCTACCCATCACTGGGGGCCTGAATGAGGCCAGGCAGCCAGGGCCCTACCCATCACTGGGGGTCTGAATGAGGCCAGGCAGCTGGGGCCCTACCCATCACTTGGGGTCTGAATGAGGCCAGAGAGCCGGGCCCTACCCATCACTGGGTGTCTGAATAAAGCCAGACAGCCAGGGCCCTACCCGTCACTGGGAGTCTGAATGAGGCCAGGCAGCTGGGGCCCTACCCATCACAGAGGGCCTGAATGAGGCCAGACAGTTAGGGCCCTACCCATCACTGGGAGCCTCAATGAATCAATTTCATGTTGCCATCAGTTCTATGTCAGACACTGTTTTCAGTGGCCTGCAGAATCTTTACTTGCTGGAAACTTCTGTGTTGCACTGCTATATATTTTGATTTTATAAACCTCTGGGTTGATATTCCTCGCAGTCTTGTTTGATGCCTGCATTCATGCCATATATGACATCATGCTGTTTGTACGTTATTAAACTTAGAAATAAAAAGCACCACAAGACAGAATCTTGGCCATTGTATGACTTTGTCCTGTCTCTCCGGCATAACAAGATTCACCTTTCACTGTGGTTCCTTTTACTACATCTGAGTCAAGTCACCAATCATGAGTGGTTCGGTCAAAGTCAAGTCACAAGTCATGAGTGGTCCAGTCAACTGTGCTCAAGTCCAAGTCAATTGATTTTTAAAACCATTAAAACTGCCCATGACCAGGGGTCTGAATGAAGCCAGGGGGCCTCACTGGTGGCCTGAATAGGGCTGTGAATTGATTAGAAAATATTAATCAATTTTCTGCAATTAATTGCAATTAATCACATCTAACACTAAATCTAACATTAAAATTTTTAATTTACAGTCATAAATATTTACATACTGAACCCATAAATTAATGTGGAATATAGACAAAAGGGAGTATAATGGTCATTTTACATTTTCTCATACAAATTGAGTGATTATTAGGGGTTACATCCAATAAAGTTTAAAAAAGAATGAAAATATAAACATTTCATATTATTTAGTTACTTATTTGGGGAAATTCTCAAGTTTGAGAGAATGACCCATATTTTAATATTTATTTAATGGTTTAACTTGGGATGTACAGATTGTTCATTTCCAACATGAATCCAAGACCTTCATTGAAATTGTCGATTCTGACCTCCCCCAACCTCGCTCTCCGTGAGAGCAAGCTTGGCCATGAAGGGCAGCAACCTTGATGGGCACCCAGGGAGCTGGGGATTAGGGGCCTTGCTCAAGGGCCCACAGACGTGGCGAGGCTGGGCTTGAACTAGCAATCGTCTGATCACAGGCACAGAGGCTTAACCCACAGAGCCAAACTCTGTGCCACTTGAAAGGAAGCCAAGCTGAATTTCATAAAGGCTAGATCTTATTACGATAATTTTTTGTCACAGACCTTCGCAATTAATGGTATATACTATGTATATATTACTGCCAGTACTCAACAAGTGGATTGACACACTATTTAATTCCAAATGTTGATCGATCTAAAATGTAAAACCTAATTGCTCTGCTTTTAGCTTGATGACCACTGAAAGATTTTAAGGTAAAAGCCTTCAACAAAGTAAAAGACACACTGCAAATGACAATATTTTTATCCAACGTATGCCTTTGTCTGGCATTTTTTTAAGTAAGATAAACCAGGTATCATAAGACACAAACTGAATGGGTGTTAATCAATATGAAGTACACAAAGATTGTACTTGTGTTCTTGGCAAGAGAAGTCTTACTAACTTGCCTCGCAAGAATGAACTTGGGACGCAATGAATCATGGGATTTTTCTGGCTGGCAAGGATGCAACCAATGTATCCTTGATATTTGGAATGACATCCAGGGAGTTTTACTGTCCTCCCTGCATCTGTTCTCAAGTATCGGAACTGTACTCCGGTAATGGATGATGACATAAAACCTGTACTTGAGAACACAAGAACATGTGTGTTTGAAAATACAGACAAAATACTGTATACCATGGTATAATGTCCTTACAGTATGACTATGAAAAATAAGATACCACTCAAGCCTAATAACAACCCAGCAGACTATCGTGGTCCTTGCCACGTGACCATTGCACTGGCATAATCCATAGTCTCGATATTGACATCCGGCATCATGCAAGCTGTACAGGTTAAATGTTCAATATAAAACAAATAATGTTAATGGGTGATTACAGTGTAACTTAATGGCCCTTTGAAATGGACCCGCCACCCACACACAAAGGCCTTTATCAGTGTTTGCCTTGAATGGCCAGGGGTCCTGTCCTGAGCTGGGCAGTGAGGGAGCCTGATTGCTTGATAAGGTGGAAAGAATGTGGCAATGTCTAGGCGTCCTCCTGCACTCCATCATCATCCTGTCAAAACCATCATGCCAGATGACAGGTGCTATCTTCAGGGTACCTCAATGAGGAGAACATTATCATCACCTGGCTCCAAGTCATAACTTGATAATGAATTTTGTAGATGTTTCAAGAGATCTGGAACTGTATGACTTGGACAGTTTGGTGAAGAGAGGAGATGATCAACACTTAGTGGGGTGTTGGATCAGATGGCAGGGAAATATGCCAGATAGGCCAGGTAAACCCAAATGTATAGTGAGAATGTGCTAGAAGTTTGTTCTCTGTCCAGGAAACCTTCAACTACTACTTTTGGGAGAACTCTATCATTCTGAGGAAGACCAGAGACATAATTCTCAAATGGGTCCTCCATTGCTGAAGCCAGTGGTGGACACCAGCAGTAAAGGGAGCCAACAGACTGAGGAAGGAGGCCTTCCTAGTTTGGTCTGCTGGTGGGACCCTGGAGGCAGCTGAGAGGTACTGGTAGGCCAAATGGATTGCTGTTGTTGGGCTGTCTTGGCTGTCACATCCCTTCAACATTGCCTGGAGGTTGATGACAGTGCTTCTGGATTGGCAGATTGGGTTGGTGGTCCCAATTTTTAAGAAAGGTGTTGATACTCCTCAGTCTCCCTTTGAAAGGCCAATGCCAGGGTACTGGAGAGAACAGTCTAGTTGAATCTCAGCCCCAGGATTAGCAATACAGATTTTGACTAGGTCATGGAACACAGGATCAGCTCTTTACCCTCACAAGTATACTCAAGAGTTCATGGGAGTTAGCAAAAGCAGACTACATATGTTTTGTCAACTTACAAGAATCATACAAATAAATCTATTCAGGTGTCCTGTGGGGGATGTTTGAGGAACATGGAGTGTTGGGCCCTTCTGTGAGCTGTACAGTCCCTGTATAACTGGAGTGAGAGCTTGCTCAGCTTGGCTCACATGCCAGCAATATACCAAATTCATTCCTGGTGGGTGATGGACTCTATCGGGGCTGCCCTTTGTCACTGATTCTGTTCATATCGGTTGGAGGGTATCCAGTTCAGTCATCTCAGGATCTTGTTTTGCTTTTTGCAGATGAGGTGGTCCTGTTGGCATCATGGGGTTGTGACATCCAGTAGGCACTGGGGTGGTTTGGAGCCAAATGTGAAGCAGCTGGAATTAGGATCACAAAGGGTGGATTGCCCGCTCCAGGTTAGGGATGAGTTATTGCCTCAAGTGAAGGAGTTTAAGTAGAATGGAGTGAGATACTGACAGGCAGATCAGTGGAGCGCCAGCAGCTATGGAGACATTGTACCGGTCAGTCGTGATGAAGACAGAGATCTACATTTGAAGGTTTCTTTAAGACAATAGGTGAAGCAGAGTTGCACAAAAAGAAAAGAAAGAAACAAAATATTCGTATCATATAAAATATCATTTTAATGCCGACAAATAATCATAATCAATTTCCATGTGAAACCAAAAAAGTGTGGCTGTTCAAAAATGCCTCACAAAGTATCGTGCAAAACTGCACCACTTAGGCTGATAAAGGGAACTGCAGTGAAGCAAAACTTTTTTTGCCTCACTAAGCTCATAGACTGCAATGTATTTCTCATCACCTTCTATTTAGAAGTTGACTGGATAGTTATGGAATATGGCCAGGGAATATGGAATATGGCCCAGCCAGGGAATCAATGCCTCACCTAGTGTTTCTGATCATGCACTCTTTGAGACAATGTAATGTTGTGAAAATGCGCTAAACAAATAAAATTGCATTGCATTGCAAAGGTGACTGGCGCACGGTTAACCATCCAGCACATGGGTTCAGCCATCAGGCAGGATATTCCCACTTGTTTGCCAATATTCTTTGTTGCTTTGTGGACAAGGAATTGGTATGCTGTAAGTGAAAGAGCCAAGAGTTAAAAAGAGTTACTTTGATTTGTAAATACTGTTCTTGTTCACTGCAGGTAATCCCATGTTTTTGGGAAATGTGAGGATTAGAGTTTGCATCCATCCCATATGCTAGGTGATCGTTCAGCACTGAAAAATAGTACATTGCAGTATTTTTCACACCAAAATAAGGTGCAAGGTCTGTCCCATATTTTTGGATTGCATGTTAACACCCCCCCCTCCCTTCCCACCCCCTTGGCCAGCCAAATTTTATCATCATGGACCTGAGGCTGGGTGTGGCCTGTCTTGTTTCTTCTGATCGAAAGTGAGAATAGCTTGATAGTTTGATCAACGAAGGCCTGTGTCTCCACTTAACCAAAGGAAATGACACAGTGAGGAAAAACCACAAGATTCTGAAAAGGCTATCAAGGATTGATGTGATTTAACTTTTGGATCGACAGTAGCTGACATTTAGGGGACAAGTTGTTAGTGAAAACTGACAACAAAGGAAAGTGCAGGGAGTTTACAGATATGCTTTTCTGCTATGACAATGCTCCTCCTCATCACAAGGTCCCAGCTGAGGAAGTTCGGGGATCTATCTAGGATGCCTCCTGGACGCCTCCCTGGAGACATGCTTCAGGCATATGCATCTGGGAGGAGACACCATAGCAGCCTGGGAACTCCTTGGCATCTCCAAGAGGAGTTGGAGAAGCTGGCTGGGGAGAGGGAGGTCTGGGCATCTCTGCTTAGACTGCTGCCCATGAAACCATCAGCTAGATAAGCTGTGGAAGGTGGATGGCTGGATGGAGTACTATAGCATAGTATAGTAAATAAGTTCATAGCAGCACTTTAGATCGGGCCTGTGCTGTCATCTGTCATCTTCTGGGCGGCATGCCAAAATGGCCTCTCTTGGGTGACACATGAGGCAGGGCTGGCGTTCATGTGTGCCAACCAGCCTCCTCTGACGGCGACTACGAAGAAGAAGGAAGAGGGAGTAGAGCCCTGGGGGCAGCCTCCTGTCCCCAGACTGAAGCTGTGAGACTCTGCTAATTAACAAATAAAGTAACTGTGCTTTTAGCCTGCTTAATCCCAGATCAATGAGCAGCGGTGGATTTCACTCTCCTCCCTCATTCATCAAACAACCAAAGTAGGTCACTTTCATGATGAATCTGGAGTCGGGGGAGGGGGGGGATCCAGGCTTCCACAAAGCACCCAATTTGATTTAATTGCTCTGCTGGGCTTGTGACCAGTGATGCCCCTGTTGGCCGCTCCTATTAGTCCGAGCGGCTCGGAAGCATCTCGGATCTGTGCCATGCGCTGGGGAGCCCTGCCTCTGCGGCCTCATTAGAGAGATATATAGGGGCGAGCTTCTGCTGTAGCGTTAGGCAGAGTGAGGCACTTCATCACCACTGGGGCCAGGTGGGCTCTGCTCAGCTCTGCAGGGTCATTGTCAGCTCATTATCGCCAGTTTCACGTAGCGCCGGACCGCTGCTGGCCACGGAAACACCTCCGGGAGAAGCAGGACCTGCCGCCACGGCGTGTTCCTCTAACATTCTCCCAGAAGAGAGTTTGCGCGTAACAAAGCAGCTTCGTCTAGTTCAGAGAAGCATCTCTCAGATGCGTCAGATAAGTATCTCAGGTCTCGAGTTTACCGACAGCACGTATGAGGTGGGAATTTGGCGGTGGTTCTAGTGGCTGACCTGTAAAAGCTGCTCTCTGAAGAGAGATCCTTTAATTTTGCTATAAGCTGTCAGTGACAGAGGCTTTCGGGTCTCACAGAAAGACAGAGGGATGTCTCATGCAAAAACTATTGAGGGCAATCCTTCACAACATTCCTGTCATTTGTCCATGTAAATGAATAAATTAAAATGATACATGAAAATGTTATACATAACAAACAGAAAATGGCCAAAACAAGGCCTTCGGATTCAGGATTCCATTCATTTAAATTAGAGCTCTTCAACACATCGTAAAGTAATTTTTTTCGTGTTTCCTGTCTTCAGCTTCAAAGCTTATGACAAAGCTCTCTTCCCCCGATGGTTATTAGACACTTTGTGAGTTCAAAACCCCAATTCCCCACACTCAGTAAGGTTGAGGGGAGATAACAGGTTGTTTTGAGTTTGCCTGCTTCACAACACCTATTCCAGCTCTGGGTCCTGGAGCTGGCAGCGGGGCATGGCCTTGGCAGGACCTCGTTAATTCGGGCTGCTCTAACGAAGCTCCCTGACAGGGTGCTGCTCTTCCAGATGGTCTGTCAGAGTGATGCTGAGTAGTTGTAAATTCCTGGTTTATTCTCAGTGCCCTGGATGCAATGATGCAATAGCACCACACATCTCCTCTGTCACTGTCCTGACACGCTACATGGTGGACATGCAACCCACCACAACACTGAGTGTTATAGTGAGTCATTCCTAATGCCAAAAAGGCAATATTATAATAAAGGTCACGGCTGCCTAAAGGTCAACTGTTCAAGTCTGAAGAGGGACCTTGGTTTGAGCTGAGATAATTCAGTTTAGGTTCTTCTGTAAAAATACAGTGTGGAAAAAAAACACTCCAGCTGACTAGGTTGCTTTGAAAACCGTTGTGACCTTAGAAAACATTTAAAGCACAGGCAATTTTATATGAATTATCTTTTACTCAACATTTGCTATGGAAACCCTTCTAAGTACAGTTTTTCATGGTGCCCTGGAATGCCACTCGAAACGATGAATGTGAAGGATGTTTTCCCTTACACCAATTTTTGATTTAGCTTTAGTTTTCCGCAGAAAGGGCATGCTGTATGAGTGGAGTAGTAAATAGACAAATGACATTAAGTCTTCAGTTTAGCAGACAGCTGAAATGCTATTATTGCTTTAGTTAACTTACCAAGACATTTATCAGCAGTAATGGAGATGAATTATACATCATGAAGACCATAATCACCTAAAAGGAACTTTGACATTATTAAAGATGCTTGGCTGCAGGCCTTTAGTTTCAAATGAGAAAAGGTCAATTTTTAACGTTGATATTTTAGTTGCTCTGGGTGGTTTAGAGGAAGGAACGATGCTCGTAATTGATAGTCACTATTATGTGTAAAGTCTATCATTGGCCAAAGGCCGAGGAACTTCAATAGCGTCCGAAACACAGCGTCCTGCCAGTGACAGGCTGACCCCCGCTGCCCTCCTTTTCAGCTGGCCGCCTTTGTCAGGCAGCTGGACAAAGCCGATTAAAGGGTGCAGGCCCCACCCGCCGGCAAGGGCTACTGGGTCGGCTCGGACAAGCGCGGGTCCCGTTGGAGCTGAGGTCAGCGACCGCCATGACCCCCTGACCCAGGCGTGTTTGGACACGTCTGGAGACAGAATAGTGTTGCCATAATCCATCTGATTAGAATATGGATGGAAGAAAGGGCCCACCTTGGCCACCGCTATGTACACAGAGCAGGGGCCTCACAGGGTCCAGACCCCCATCAGAGAATGGCCAGTGACATGGAGTCCCTCTGCCCAGCTGTACTGCTGCCGAGGGCTCATGAGGGATCATCTCGGATTGCTGCCTTTATCAGTGCTGCCGTTTCCTCTCGGCCACCCGGCTTCAGGTAAGCTTTGTGCCTCTTTATATGTACTGATACTGCATGTGATCAGACTCACAAAAACATGACAAAATGGAGAAATACCATTAAAATTGTGAAGTATAATTCAGTAGAGCTGTCATGGTTTCAACTGAAAGATGGAAAAGATGTCACCCAGATGAGGCAAACAAATGCAAAATAATTCCAATCATTTATGCTGGTTAAGGTGGCAGGGAGCCTGGAGCCTGCCCCAGAAAGCAACGACCGCCCTGCATTGGATGCCAGTCAATCACAGGTCTCAAACACTCAGACACACAGGGCTATTCAGAAACACTCGTTCACATAATTACAATCCTTTGGCCCGTGGGAGGAAAGCCGTGTGACATGGGCAGAACATGCCAGCTCCACACACAGAAATCTGTTCCCGCTGAGCACGGTTCTCTGTGGGAGTCATATGTTACAGACCACATGCTGTCCATATAATTTACAGATTCCTGTCAAACAAAACTGAAGAAAGTCATGCTGCTCATCGCCATGGTAGGCACTCTTACTTGTTAGCATCCTCTACCACACATGTAAAACACATTTGGCATCAGCATAATTCTTTATATCCTGTGAAATTATTTTGATATTCTGTTAAAAAATGGCCCAAGAATACGGTACACAATTCAATGTTTGGTATAAGCCATGGTTTGGGGTTAATGGTCTGGGGAAATTTTGTTACAGCAGGGAATTTTTTTTTTTTAATTACTGATTACTGCAAACACAGACATAATTAGGGTGTACCCACATTTGCTCAGGATTTTGTGCTATGTTTGAGCACATCTGCCCCCCCACGATTATGACTTTTAGTGTTTAAGAAAACAGGAAGAAAGGTGCTATTGCACAGCACAATGGAGTTTATGGTTAGTGTCCTAATTTTCTGGTTTAGTTGGAGTCGTTTTGGGCACGATGACCTCTAATAGATTTAGCGAGTATGCAGCACAGCCATTTTCATTTAACTGTGCTGCAGGCATAAGAAGGTCCCGTATTTTACTAAATATCTGAGTTTTTTTGTGTTGCTGGAACACACAAACATGCTTGAGCACAGTGCGGATCGGCTAGTGTGAGTACACGCTTAGGAACAGTTGTAAACAGACGCACTGCGTTTAACATCGATCTGCCGAAAAAGATCTAAGGGACGTTTATTAGCACATTGTAATCTAATCATACATAATTCATAACAACGATCATAGTGAGCCTATCCCAGGAAGTATCCTGTGTTCTCTATGAGCGAATGTAGTCACCTATCTGTAGTGATAAACACTCCTTTATGATTAGTTTTTAGCCCGGTCTGAACTTCCTGGCAAAAGCACCTTAAATGCCATAGGGAAATGAACTTGCACGGGCTGTTTCTGCCTTACTCTGGTCATACATAGACTCACATGATCTCATCTCAAATGAGTTAGTGTCATGTGCAGGCAGAACGGAGGATGCGGGGCAGGCATTAGGGCAAATCGTTTATTTAAGGTGACTGAACAGAACTAGAAACAAACAGGGTCAACAAGGACAGGGACTACTCTGGCAACAGGAAAATGCAACGTCAACGAAAGAATTGGGGAACACAGGACTGGGAAGCCATTTTACACAGTGCTAACAAGGGAGCAAACGAGTAGCAGCTGAGGTGAGTTAAGACGAGGGCAGTAAAGAGAGGTGAAGCAAATAAGAGGTGACTTATTGACTATTTTTTCTCCAGAGCTGGTGTAATTTATTGGAAAACCAAAATATTGGTAAACCAAACCGCCGATTATGACTGACTGTAACCAGCATTAGCCATGACCAACACACACCCACAATTAACATAATGTTTTCCTTGTTGAACATCTAGTTGTGAATGTAGATACTGACCGTGTTAATGTGTGACCGTGAAATGTGTTCATTCGTTTCATCGTTTCTTATTAAAAGAAGGATCCAGGGGATAATGTCAGATAAAAGCAGATGAATAATAGCCCAGTGGATGCATTTGATTTAATTCCATGTGTTCAGAGGTTTTTTTGGGTATCACTGTCTAGTTTTATTTAAAATAATTTTTCAGGAATAATGTTCACTACAAAGTCCACATTTGTAAATGTTATTTGCAAACAGTACAGATTTCAACCTAATAACTGCAAAGTTTGGGTCATACTGTTATTAGCTAAATAAATTAGCCTTGGTTGGCCAGCAAATTCATTGGTGGTTTTTAATGTGACCCTTTCAGTGATAGATTTCGATACCCCTGCTCTAGCCAAACAGCTAGAATGGCTGCTTGCTTCTTCCTTTAACAGGACTTTATGAATCCATTCAGTCAGTGTAGAGCTGTCAGGCAGAAGAAAAATAAAGAAGAAAAATAAATGTCAGGGGACATAACTATCCAAAAACACTATGCCAACTGCTAATGCCATTCAATGCAAAAGGCAATAATGACACAGGAAATGTCATTTTTTAAGTCTTATCCCCAGAAAATCTGTTGGATACTGCCCAAGCAAATATATAAATATACACTCATTTGAATCAAAACACCCACAAACACCCATCACAGGACACACACACACATAGACAATTTGGTAACTGCAGTTAACTTCCGTATGACCATGGGGAGAGACCAAAGTACCCAGAGGAAATCCCGCAATGGCACAGGGAGAACATGCAAACTCCACACACAGGAAACCAAATGAATTGGTGAATTTAAACACTGACAGACCAGCAGATTCTTACTTCACAGCATAAAAGATTTTATTTTTTTTACTTATCTTCGTTTATTCTCCTACCGCGCTGTATATATTTTCATATGATATGGTAATGTAAGCTGTGCAGAACTTGTTAGGAAATGTTACCCGCTACAGAAAACATTTTATATATATAAAAATGCATAAAATCAGTGAGGCGTCATTAATGACAGGGCCATTTATCTGTCGCCTGACCTGCTGCACGTGTTACGGCCCGAAGCCAAAGGCAGAGGCTTGCCACCATGACTGCTCCATCTGCACTCACGCTGACCCCCAGGGAACAAAGCCCCGTTGGTGCAGGTCCCTAGGGGCTAGTGCAACCCCCCGGCCCATTGCCCAAGTGCCCCAGAGCTTCTCTGCCTGCTTCAGAAGTGCATCTTTGTGCCTAATTAGGATGGTACTGACCCGATCCCCGGCGACCCCTCGGCGCCCCCAGTGTCCTGAGCCGGCAGTGCGCGCAGGCTTCCTGTGCAGCGCAGAGCTGGGCCGCCTGGGTCTCGCTCTGACGATCCTGTGTGCTTTCTTTCAACGCTGAGGTTGTGTGTCAGGGCTCAGGGGTCAGAGCTGGGGGGGGGGGGGGGGGGGGGCCCCGGGCGGGGGGCACCGCTTAATTGGGCTCATGGGACCGGGGGGGGGGGGGGGGGGGGGGGGGAGGGGGGGGGGGGGGGGGGGGGGGGGGGGGGGGGGGGTCAGGCCCCAGGCAGGTAGACACTCTTAATTGGGCTCATGAGACCAGGGTGGGGGGTGGCGGTGTGATGGACGTGGAACAGGCAAAACTGAGAAATTCCATCTTTTGAAGATAAAAATAAAACATACACAGTGTGGGGTTAATGTTTGACAGCTTCCAAACAAAAGCGTCATTCAGACATTCACGGGACGTGGCATCTCTGCCTAACAAGTTCAAATATGGGGCCAAAAATGGGGGCAAATCTCAGCAAATGATCAAGTGCAGATCAGTACTCTTCCTGAAGGTTTGAACAAAATATATTTCCTTAATATAAAAACCTAAGAATGATAAAAAAAAAAGATGGAGTGCAGTCAGAGTGTAAATTATTTGAATTTACTTTACAAAACGTTTCCCATATTTATTCATTAAGTTCTCTGGTTCCTGTTCTAGTGACTATCAATCCCCAGTTCTGAAGGAGTTTCGGCTGATAATCCCAGTGCTGTCGTTTCCCTTCCTGTTTTAGGAGTGGGTTCATAGGGATGCTGGGAATGTGACCACATCTAACAGGAAGTGGCCCTAAATGAAGCAGACAGCCCCCCATCCCCAGCCTTCCAGTGCCAAGAGCTGCTGGTACAGAAGGTAGGAGTCAGAAGGTCACTGGCTCTTCTGCTCACGGAGGAGGGTGGGCCGCAGGGGCTTGTCTTGGAGGTATTACCTGACCCACTGATTGTTCAACAGGGCAGCTGATCTTAGGGTTATCGCTACGTGTCTGGGGGGGGTGTTTGTTTAACATCTTGGGGGGGGGGCTTCAAAGTAAGCTACTCTCTGTCGGTTAAAGGCTTAAAAAAGTAAGATATGCTACATGGCTTTTTCTGAATGAAACAGACAGGAACAGGAACAGGCCAAAGGGTTCAATACGAGACCATGGGTCCCCTTCACATGCTTCACACTGATTTCTGTGTGAGAGTCTCCTCACCTCCGGAAGAAGCCGGTGCGCCGCCCCCGGCACACAGCACAGATTGGCCACTTCACTCTGTCCTGTGCCGTTTTAAAGTTAACAATGATGCTGGAGCTGGTGCAGGCCGGAGACATACCGCCATGTCCCGTGTAGGACACACAGCCAGCCCACCAACGGCCAGTCGCTCGCCATGTTTGCTCAGAGCCAGAATCCACAGCACCCCATTATGCACCTATTATGAGCTGGTAATTATTTACCTTCTCCTCTTGGAGAAGGGCTGCATGCACAGATAAAGGAAGCCTCTTTGCCTGGAAGTGCTGTCTACGGCTCTTTGGAGAGGGGTGGTGGTGGGGAGGGCTACTGCCATGGCTCCTTGGTGTTAGCAGAGCAAACATTCCTGAGCAGAGATCACAGCGAGCCCAGAGGCACAGAGATCACTGGGCCTCTGGGCTGGCTGGGGCGAGCTCTCACACCGGACAATGGGGGACAATGCCGTTTAGTGGGCCCCAACAAGAGCCGGCAGGAATGTTGCAGTGGCCCCGATATTTTAACTCAATATTTGGGGAGGCTCTTGGCAGCATGCCAGCTGGGCGTGTGTGAATGGGGGTCGGGGCAGGGGGACAGCCTTTCAGCAGAGCAAAAGTGTCACTTGTGGTGACAAGCAGGTGAACAAACAGAGTGATGCAGGAGCGGTAAAAAAGTGAATTTTTAACATGGTGAGCGTGCGTACATTGATGGTGGAAAAAACGTGACTAGAAACAACAGGGCCTGTAAACGAAATTCTTTTATTAAAATGTCTCGCAACTGCGAGTAGATTCCAGACTAACTGTGTTACTCTTAATGGGGATTACAACACGATAACAAAAATAACTGATTTAGTATTTACTAAATTGCTGGTGGATAATAGAGGCTGAATGCTTCTTCTCTCCCAGTCTTCATGGGACTAGACGGCAAAAAGGGATTAGACGGCAAAAAGCTGGACCATTTCTTCAGCTGCAGTTACGAAAAAAAAAAACAATTTTCAGAGCCCATGAAAACCAACAAACCCCGCGGCCCCACATGGGCGAGGGTCCACACCAGGATGCCCACTGATTTCATTTAAGAGCTTGATTGGAATTGCTTGGGATCACGGGCATCTTGATAAGATAGAACACTAGTTATATCTACTTTCCTGTCTCGCCACACATCATGCTGCCAGGCACAGTGCTGAGGACAGACAGACCCTGTAACCCACACCAGGAAAATGAAGTTATTCAGCTCAGGGCCACAGAGCACAGGCAGAAACTGACACCAGGCTGCGGTGCAGACTGCAGCACTGCCTTACCGTGGGAGCATGCTGCCGACGGAGGTGAGCATGAGGCTGAAAGCCAGGGCAATGCTGAAGGGCAAACCCATGTTAGAATGGCCTCAGTGGGCTCTTACGTCATCCACAGGGACTATTAGCTTCTGAAATAGACGCCTAGACACACAATAGTGCATAGAAGCATTCTGTAACAACACGGGCACCAGCAGTTGTACGCACTGCACATACCTGTGACATTGTCACTAGGCGGCTAAGGTTACATTTTTTTTGTCTTGTCTGCAGCAAAAATGTAAAAAGTGGAGTATGGAGCACGATTCTGGATACAATATGAATCACATTTTTTCCCCACTCATAGTCGAGATTGTGATTTTCACAGTCAAGTCACAATTCTTGACTAATATATTTCTCTTTTATTATGCATGACATATTGTCTTTACGAAGATGAAGCAAACAATATGCACGAAATATTAGTTAATAAATAATTATACTACTGTAATGCATCTGCCTCGTACATTTATTTGTAGTTTGTACATGTAAACATGTATGTTCACTAAACAGTCTGCAGTGTACTATAAGCACTTTCTATACATTTCATATCCTTGTATTTTTATATTTTAAGTTTTTTATACTTTACATTCTTGTTTTATTTAACTTAATTTACAGCCCTGTTTCCCAAAATGTTGGAACGCTGTAAAATGTACCTAAAAACCGAATGTAATGATTTACAAACCCCCCAACCCAGTTGAGACAAGAATGTAATTCATCAATAAGCAGGTTAGGGGTTGCAAACCCTGAGATACAATCCTACAGGCTGCACTGGGTCAGCGACAGGCACCACTCAGCGACAGGCCCGGTCTGCAACAGGCACCACTCTGCGACAGACCTGGCCTGCGACAGGTACCACTCTGCGACAGGTACCATTCCACGACAGGCACCACTCCGCGACAGGCACCACTCCGCAACAGGCCCGGTATGCGACAGGCATCACTCGGCGACAGGCACCGGTCCACGACAGGCCCGGTCAGCGACAGGCACCACTCCGCAACAGGCACGGGTCCACGACAGGCTCGGTCTGCGACAGGCACCACTCCGCGACAGACCCCGGTCCGCGACAGGCACTGGTCCGCGACACTCTGTGACAGGCCCAGTCTGCAACAGGCACCACTCCACGACAGGCCCGGTCTGCGACAGGCTCCACTCCGCGACAGGCACCGGTCCGCGACAGGCCCGGTCTGCGACAGGCACCACTCTGTGAAAGGCCCGGTCTGCAACAGGCACCACTCTGCGACAGGCACCGGTCCACGACAGGCCCAGTCTGCGACAGGCACCACTCCGCAACAGGCCCGGTCTGCGACAAGGTCCACTCCACGACAGGCACCGGTCCACGACAGGCCCGGTCTGCGACAGGCTCCACTCCGCGACAGGCACCGGTCCACGACAGGTACCACTCCGCGACAGGCCCGGTCTGCGACAGGCACCACTCTGCGAAAGGCCCGGTCCGCAACAAGCACCACTCTGCGACAGGCAACGGTCCGCGATAAGTACCACTCCGCGACAAGCCCGGTCTGCGACAGGCACCACTCCGCAACAGGCCCGGTCTGTAACAGGCACCACTCTGTGACAGGTCTGGCCTGCGACAGGTACCACTCCGCGACAGGTACCATTCCGCGACAGGCACCACTCCGCGACAGGCTCGGTCTGCGACAGGCACCACTCTGCGAAAGGCCCGGTCCGCAACAAGCACCACTCTGCGACAGGCAACGGTCCGCGACAAGTACCACTCCGCGACAAGCCCGGTCTGCGACAGGTTTCACTCCGCAACAGGCCCGGTCTGTAACAGGCTCGGTCTGCGACAGGCTCCACTCCGCAACAGGCCCGGTCTGTAACAGGCCCGCTCCACTCCTTGCACTTTATTTGCCAAAGCTTTCGGGAATTCCAAAGAAGCCATTCTCCACAGTCAAGTAATGTCACCAGAGCACTTTTCGGGCCGGCCCCTGACCCACTTAGCCCATGAAAGCATCCCCATCCGGGGACGAGTGGAAGCTTTAGCGGAACCCTTCCTGGGAGGGATCAGCTGTGCTGTGGATACACTTTCATCCTGAGGCCCAGGGCCCCATTTTGGGGCTGTTTACCTAAGGGATGAGCCTCTGGGCCTGGGCCTCACCTGCTGGCCTCGCCGTTCTCATGAATATGCACATAATCCGCCTAAACCCATGTGAGCCGCAAGCAAGGGCGCAGGGCCTTTCACTCGCCTGTGTGGTACTCCATCATCCACAGGCAAGTCTAATCTGCACATGAAAGCCAGCCACCAGCGCCCCACCACAGCCGCTTTCACTGCCCAGTTTCTATCTGTGTTTACCTCCGAGGGGGCAAGATGGCCAACGGCTAAACAGGACGCTAACAGCGAGGCCTAATGTTACTGTTGCTGAGACAAGGGGGGACTTGTATAGGTTCTGCGTCTCTGTAGGGAATCTGCAGGCCAGGAAATTCCTCATAATAAGGCAATTCACTTACATAATGTCTGGCAATAGGAAATAGCCGGTGTTGTAGTCAGTAACCCCCATCCCCCCCCCACCCCGGACACAAACGTCCTGGACAACTCTTGCAAATGTCCCCTACAGTCTCAAAAACCGTGACCATGATAATTCTCATGGTTTTCGTGTTCAGCTAAACATTATATACCAACACAGATAAACACATGGAGGATTTCATGGAGGACTAGAGTGAGAAAGGTTGGCTTTAATGCCGCCAACACAAAACTACCAACCGCTCTTTAGGATTCACTAATGCGGTTATTTAGTAGCAGCGCTATCGGGTGACAGCCATTAAGGGTTTGGGTGCTGCGTAATAATGGTCATTTATTGTCATGTAAAGGGTGGCAGGTCCCCTGTGATCTGGCTGTTCCCAAGGGCCACTTATCTGAAACTGCACAGTGCCATATCTGGAAGCTGTAAATGATGACGATGGTCAGCGGTGTGACCTTTGACCTGCAGACCTTTGCAGGAAGCTTCAGAGAGCTCCAACGGGAAGAATGAGCCCGCTGCTCAGCTGCATAGCTGTTCACGTGCTTTGAGGAAGCAGCATGTGCACATGTGTGACCACAGGACTCCGGTTAATAGCTCCGGTGACTGCATGTTACTTTTTGTATTTTATTTCAGAATAAATCGCATATTTTAATTGGGGGAGCAGCAAATCATTTTGAAACACAACCATCACTGGATTTCCGAGGGGGGATTTTTGTCGAATCAGGCCGGTGTGAGGCGTGAGGAGACTTTGATGTGAGGGCTCAGGTTCACTTGTGGGAGGTGTATTGAGAGAGGGAGGTCTGGTCTCACACACCACCTCCTTCGCGTTCTGCACATGACGGCCTCCATTAACTCCTAACCTGCACAAGAACCAGAGTGACCGGGGGGGAGGGGGGTGTCTGTCCCACCCCTCCGACAAACAAGCTAACAAATGCTAACAGGGCTACAGAAACCCTCCCCCTCAATCACCACATTGATTTTCTTACATCACAGAATTCAGATTTGAGGGAAGAAAGCACAAAATGATAACAAAGGACAAGGTCTTTTTCGGAAGGGCAGAAGAGAGGCTTTGTGGCTGTCTGGTGCCGCAGCAGATTTGACAGTCCCTCAGCAGGCTTTGGCTTCTTTGTGTCACACGCATAATAGGCAAAACACAAACTGAGCAACAGCCGTATTGTGGCCCGACTATTAGTCAAATTGATGGCCTTTGGAAATGCTAATGGCCAGTGTAGAGTGTCCTCCCAGTCCCCAGAATTCGGTTATCTGATAGCACAATGGAGGTTCCGTCAGGGGTTGACTTTCGCCTCGCTCTAAGAAGCTGTATGGAGTCGAGCGTCCTTTTTTTCTAAGAGGAGGAATATAATCGCAGTCTTTGAATGGAGAGAACGCGGAGTAACGGCGCGGGATTGCCCCACTGCCCCCCGCGCTGATTTGCACCCGCCCCCTCATTGCCTGTCCGCCTCCTTTGCCCCAAGGCTGGGCTATGATTGAGACGCCAGCAACAATTACATCCCTTGTGAAACACACGACTAAGGGCACCCACCCAGCCCCCTCCCGAGTTAAAGACCTCTACCCCTGGAGTTATCAATCAGCTGGCCATTAAGACACCTCTACAGCACAGCGCCCTCAGCCCTGAGCTCAGTCTAGGGGCTTCTCCTGAAGAGCACCAGGATTTCTCAGCCTTCATACCCAGGCTACACTAATGCTAATGCTACCACCAATGCCATCACCCGGCTAGCTGCAGGGGGCGGTCTGACCTTGCGTTACACAGACCAAAGCTCATATACAGCATTTACCGTGCTGTCAGTGATGCTCCTGGCAATAAAGAGGCAGTACAGGTTATTCACATCTCTTGTATTCATCATGCAGACCAAGGCAAAAAGCTGTGACAAGCCTTTTCTCTCTATACGATTGAAACCTCGGTAATCAACAGCAGCAGTATCTGATATGGAGGGGGGTGCATGGCTGAATGGGCTGGAATGCAGGTTCAAATCCTGTGTAGCCGACGTGAAATCATCGTTGGGCCCCAGTGCAAGGTCCTTAAAACCCAATAGCTCCAGGGACTGTCTGACCCTGGCTTCACAATTGTATGTTGGTTAAAAGCAAGGGTGCCCAACTCAAGTCCTGGAGGGCCAGAATCCAACAGTTTGAAGATTTCCCTGCTCAAACATACCTACTAAACCTGGTAATTAAGATGTGTTTGAGCAGCAACTCCAGGACTAGAGTTGGGCACCCCTGGTTAAAAGAATCGCCTAAATGAACGTATAATTTAATTTAAGTGTTACGATGATCTACTGAAATGGAGAAAGCAGGAAGAACCACTGAGGTAAGTGGTTTTAGTGAGATAATCCATCAAAACAAAAGAACAAGCAACGTAATCCCTACACATAAGGCACTTTCCCACCAAAGTTCAGAAACCTGGTTCCCCAAAACAATGGAGGCTCCCCTAACAATGGAGAATAACAAAATCATTTTGTTAGTTATTGAGGGGATTGTGATCAGAATGGGACACAAACTTTTATTTACATTTTATTTAAACGACCTACAACGTTTATAATTCATTAAATCTGGCCAGCAGATAGAACTTTCATTTTCCACAGAATAAAAAATCATGAAATGTCATTCCGCTAATAAGCACTGGCAAGTTTCACCACTGGCACTGGCTATTTGACAGAAGTATACTGGTGATCTATAAAATTTTCCAATGTAGAAATACGAAGATGCAAGCAAAAAGGTATTATTTAATCTACTGAATGTAATTGGGATACAAAAATAATTCCATCTGCTCAATTCTTGCTCCTTTACTCCTATTTCTTTTTTCTGCACTTCCGCTTAATTTAACCAGTGCTTGTGGTTAACAAATCAGCAAAGACTTGGTTCCAGAAAATGTTCCTGCGGTGGGAAAGTGCCTATACATACAGTTCCAGCACATATGGCTAACACAATAACAAAACACTGGTATATGTCATAGTGACAAAGTGACAACTGTAGGTGAGGGATTTTTAGATAGACCTGAAGAAATTTGAAGAATCTTCTCATCAAAGTATCACTTATCACTGTTCAGAAAACAGTAATAATGATTTTCTGCTTTTATACAATCAAACCATCTTATGGGAACTTCATGCAAGTCCAGATTGCAGAAACAATATCAGCAACAAATAATTAAAGATCAGCAAATATGCACTCTTCAAAAGCAGAATTTCTCTCATATTGGTCAAACAGCACAAAGTGTGGGAAACTTAGTTACAAATCGGCCATAAACATGTTTGCTAAACACATGTAGATTAATCTGTGTGAACTTGTGCTTTCATTATGTTTGGACCATGTTATGACCACTAGCAACTCCTTCGGTCTTCTGCTCCATTCCAGGGGCCACTGGGAGGTGGTATCCCTTACTTCCATGAAAATGAAATTGACCAATAGCTGACGGGCATCCCGGTGAGGACAGACACTCATTACACACAGAGATTGCGACAGGGACCCGACGCACTTTAGAGATCTTGTTTGCCCCTTAGGGCAGGGCCGGCCAGCAGGGGCTGAGAGACCCTCAGAGGCAGGAAAACAGCACTGGCCGCGTGGGTGAGGATGACGCACACACACAGGTGTCTGATAGAAACCCGAGCCACATTTAAGCCCCTAACCTCGAGGACAGGGCGCGGGGGCGGGCCATGGGGGCGGCTGCGTCTCCCTCACACACTGCTGAGAGAGAGGGCTGAATGGCTCCCTTTAACAGGACATGGGCAATAAGCCTGAGAAAAGCAAGCGGGTGAAGGTGGGGCCTGCGACAGTACACACACACCTGCAGGGCCCAGCCCACCCTTATCACCTGCAATCAGATAAACAGCTTTGCCAAGGAAACACTTCAATTTCACACACAACCAGTCACACAGAAAAAATAAAACACACCACGGCCCAGCCTTTACACAGAAACGCCACAGATTACATTGGGGGGGGGCAATTCCCAGCGGCGCGATAGAAGTGACACGGAATGATGTTTGCTTTCCCATAACAGGGATCATTCTCCAGACTTTGCTTTGATTGCAGAGTAACCCATACAAATGGACAGGCAGTGCAGTGCTTCTTGGTCCAAGTGCCTTTTGCTCTACAGAGGAAATCCAGCCCTCCTGAGCGATAGGGGGGGCTGGGGGGGGGGGAGGACTGTGGCCCCGGGGCTCTTCTTTAAGTCTGGATTTATGACTGACGGGACAGCCGGAGCCTGTCCGGGCCACATTCTCCCAATCCCAAGCATCCCGCCAGCCTCACCACGAGCCCCTGTTAACATCCCCCATAAATAACACCCGTGTTATGATAAAGGGTTCAATAAACTAATGAAGAAAAAAAGCTCTTATTAGAAATTCCTGGGGGACAGGGAGGAATTTGCTCCAATCCGAACTGGATTGCAGTGTGGAGGGAGAATGGCTCGCAGTTAATGCACTCAGCACTTTTAATAAGAGCGTGATCATAGCCACACTCTAAATTAACAGCATGACAAACAAGCACTTGGTCAAATCCCACAAGCTTCCACATCATTTCCAGAGTAAGCTGCCTTATTATTTTTACCCGCTTAGCATTACTTATACTTTACATTTTATTTCCTAATTTGATTCAATTAAGCTGGATGGTAAATGTTAAAACTGGGGGTGAGGGGATGGGGTTTGGGGGTGGAGGAAGAAGGCTTCTCTCAGATGCCCAGTGCCCTGCAATGTGCGTCCACCAGCTCTGCATGCAGATTCAAACCAGAACCTGCCGATTCATGTACTGTCAGGTCATTTACTCAGTGAATCTCCTGTGACACCGAGCAGCTGTGTGTCTAGAGAAGGGCAACGTTTGGCCTACAGGGCGGCGCACACCAAACTGACAATAATTTATTTCATCAGACATTACAGTGTTACATTGCTTCTGAAATGCAGTGCTACTGCATTAGGAGCTGACATGGAAGAGTCAGCACTGGCTTCACTGAACAGTCAACTCAGGCTTCCCTGGCCGCCCATTTCCAGGAAAGCTACATCGCCCGCGCTACTTCTCCTTGTGAAGGGCTTCGATGAAGGCTTCAAGTTTCTCTTGAATTTCCCGGACTTTTTCTGTATAAAAGAGAAAAAACACAAAAATTAGATAAATGTACACAGGCATAGTTCCCTTAGAATAATGAATGGACTCCTGCGGCACCCTCTAGAGGTGTACGAAGGTGGCGCGGTGACCTTCGCTCTTGCTGAACCTCTGACATGATGTCATCATTGGCTGATCCGCAGGTAGCAAGACGAGCCCAGCTGAACCTATCCAGGAAAGCCTCGAAAGGTCCCTGCTCTGCTCATAAACAGCGATCATATTTTGCCCTATTTTTCTCTCTGGAACAGGAGAGCAGTTGGCCACCATTGTGCACCTCCCACTGCCTTTCAATCATCCACGCGATGCCAAGCAGATGGTTCCCATCACTGCTTTAAGACCAGAAAGGTACACTTTGATGCTGTAAGTAGATCTAATAATAAAAGGCCGGTGTGAGTTTCCACTTAGCCCCATGGAACGGGGGGACGTAACCTCCACGCAGGCCACATCAAAGCCCCTTGACACGGCCATTATTACACGCCTGTCCCTCAGAGCGGGAATGCCACTACAGGGAAAGGAAACACCGAGGGACTTAGACATCCCCAAAAGAGGGAGAAAAAGTGTCACCTCCTGATATACACATTGTTCTGCTTGAAATGACAGTTGTCACTTATGTGGGTCAGAAACCAGCCCCCACATTCCTGCCTGGCCCCCATCCCCCCAAACGAGTGAAATCCCTCCGTAACACTAACATCTTGGTGTATTCTCACATGACAGTACATTAATCCACAGGTTCTTTTTTTCAAACACAAATTAAACAAGGCCAAGGCCAAATCCCCACAACAAAACCGCTATTCAGGAAGTGCCGTCTTCCCCGCCCGGGAATTCCGGAGGCGACCCCAGCTCCCTGTACAGTGTCAGGGCTCGGGGGAAACCAAGCAGTGGATTTCCTTATTTGGCCACTTGGTTAGGCCCCAGTAAACACAGGGTCAGCGGGACCAGAGCACGGGTTACCTTCCAGATGGTCTTATTAGCACTTATAAGCACTTTAACCTCCCCTGCAGTTTAAGCATCACCGTGCGCATATTTATATTTATGTCTCAGCTCACAAGCTCTTTCCTGACGGAGAGATATACTTCTCAGTCTGCATGTCAGAACATTCACGATGCACACTGAGCTGGAGTATTATTTGTGCAGAGAAGGTGTACATAAT
>JAODKM010000032.1:10593188-10604640 GCA_026780845.1 Petrocephalus sullivani | reverse complement strand
GCCAGTGTTACCCACACATCCCCATGCTGCTCCCCAGCCAGCGTTGCCCACACCCCCCCATGCCGCTCCCCAGCCAGCATCACCTAGACCCCCCCACGCCACTCCCCAGCCAGCATCACCAACACCTCGCCTCACTGATCACCAGCCAGTGTTACCCACACCCCCCCATGCTGCTCACCAGCCAGCATTACCCACACCCCCCCACGCCGCTCCCCAGCCAGCATCACCCACACCTCACCTCACCGATCACCAGCCAGTGTTACCCACACCCCCCCACGCCACTCCCCAGCCAGCATCACCAACACCTCGCCTCACTGATCACCAGCCAAGCCTTACACCTGTCTGGGTAATGGCGCCACACAGAACCTGTAATGCTAAACTGAAACAGGAAGCTTCTAGAAAATGATACAGGCATCATAGAGGCTGCCGGGGAGGGGAGAAAGGTCTGTTTACAAGCACCTTCCCGCTAGGCTGCCAGAGAAGGGAGGAAGGTCTGTTTACAAGCACCTTCCAGCTAGGCTGCTGGGGAGGGGAGGAAGGTCTGTTTACAAGCACCTTCCAGCTAGGCTGCCGGGGAGGGGAGGAAGGTCTGTTTACGAGCACCTTCCAGCTAGGCTGCCAGGGAGGGGAGGAAGGTCTGTTTACAAGCACCTTCCAGCTAGGCTGCCGGGGAGGGGAGGAAGGTCTGTTTACAAGCACCTTCCATCTAGGCTGCCGGGGAGGGGAGGAAGGTCTGTTTACGAGCACCTTCCCACTAGGCTGGCGGGGAGGGAAGGAAGGTCTGTTTACGAGCACCTTCCTGCCGGGGAGGGGAGGAAGGTCTGTTTATAAGCACCTTCCCGCTAGGCTGCCAGAGAGGGGAGGAAGGTCTGTTTACAAGCACCTTCCAGCTAGGCTGCCAGGGAGGGGAGGAAGGTCTGTTTACAAGCACCTTCCCGCTAGGCTGGTGGGGAGGCCCTTCACACTACTTACGAGCACCTTCCCACTAGGCTGGCGGGGAGGGAAGGAAGGTCTGTTTATGAGCACCTTCCTGCCGGGGAGGGGAGGAAGGTCTGTTTACAAGCACCTTCCCGCTAGGATGGCGGGCTCACCTTGGATGCACAGGATGATGGCGTTGGGGTTCTGCATGTAAGCCTTGCTGATGCTGAAGATGGTCTCCTTGGTGTCAGAGGCCATTCCCGCAGTCACAGTCTAGGAACAAGCGCAGGCAGATGTCAGATATCCCTTTCCAGCCGAACATTATCTTTATTCATAAAGGTACTAATATTGTTAACTTACTGTCTTACCCTCTAGAAAGTGTGCACCCCCAGCTGAAACCCCCTCCACAGCCCGGCACCCGTGGGCATCGAGCCCCTCCCCCCACCCACAAAGGCACTGCCTGCTTTCCATAGTTGTTCTCCGTCTGACTCTAGCGACACATGGTTCTGCCCAGGGGACACGTTACAGGCACCTCTTGGTAAACCGATCTAGCAATGCAGTACATGGCTGTATGATTCATTTAACAAGGCCGTCTTTCTTCAGTAACACTTCTGGCCAAAGACGAAAGATGGCCCTTATTAGATTCTGGTGAATGGATTTAAAAAATGAATCAAACAATTAATAACTTGCTCTCAAGATCTCCTGCTTGTATAAGTGTGTATAAATGGCTTAGTCATCCCAGGCAGTGACGACGGGCTCAGCTCACACTGATGACACCCGGCAGGTCCACCAGAACCATTCTCTGGATTCCTGGGCCCTTCACACTCAGGGAGATGGTCTGAGAGGAAGACAAAAAGCCAGTCAGCACACAACTCTGCCAGCTGGGATAGCAGACTTCTGCAGTGCTCTGTAACTACTGGATAATATTGTAATAATGCAGAGAACAGGGCCCGGCCCACACCCGTCACCGGGGTCCAGCCCTCAACCGTTTCACAGGGCCCGGCCCACAACCGTCACAAGGGGCCCAGCCCAAACCAGTCACAGCGGTCCGGCTCTCACCCGTCACATGGGGTCCAGCCCACACCCGTCACCAGGGTCCGGCCCTTACCAATCACACGAAGCTGCCCTCACCAATAACATGGGGCCGTGCGCCTCCTGTCACAGGCAGTCTGCCCTCACCTCAGGGCTGACGGTCTGCCCTTCCCTCACACTCTTCTTCATTCGCAGCTCGATCTCATGACGCAGGGCGGCCAGCTGTGTGGAGAGATCATGCCAGGTCAGCGGGCACTGACAATCATGCAGCTCAGCTGGATGCGGGGAAGCCATTTTTAGAGGGTCTTACGTCTTCCTCTTTGCTCAGGTCGAATTCACGTGAGCTATCTTTGAACATGGCTACATGGTGAGGACCTTCGCTCAGCGTCACCTAAGGGGGTGAGACGAACACATTCTCAACAAGAACTTTTGAGACACAAGGCTGTGGCAAAAGACAGACACCAAAGCAAGAACGAAACACAGGTGTTTCCGGAGTTCACCTTCACCGGGGAGCGAGTCATCATTTCTCCTGAGCCCCGAGGGAAGATCCTGGCTTGGGCAATCATTTCTAACACGCTAGTCTTGCCAGCACTCTGGTCCCCCACCACTACCACCTACAGGAGAAAGCATGCAATGACGTGGGGCAAAGGGTGGCCTCGTGTTTAAGCTCGGGCTGGTTCAGGCCATACCCGAGGCAGGTGGTCCTGGGTGTTGTAGTTGGAGTCGTAGTCGGACAGGATGTCCAGAACCTCAGAGTACATGTCGATGAGGGACTTCTGGGGAGGAGAGACGGGTACAGTTGATAACCCAGCCCATTACTCTTCTGATTCTGACAGCCAGGGAGCTGCACGCACTGAGACTCCCATCTAAGCGCAGGGTATGTGAAAAGCCAGAGGACTGCTTTTCTGGGATGTTTTCTTACCCAGCAATAAGGCTAATTAAAAATCACCTATCCACTAGCGGCTGGTGAAATGGAGCAGAGGCTCATTCTGCGGACCAAGGTAGCCGCCCTCACCTTGACCTTCCTCTGGTGAATGCCCTTGTCGTCCTTCTGGAGCACCACCTTCCTCAGCTCCTTGTTTTCCTTCTCCAGACGTTCCAGCATGCGCTGGTACTTCATCTGCACGTGAGATCATCCCAGGCATAAAACAAAATCAGAGCATCACTGGAACCGACAGCACTTTTGATTTATCCTCTATATACACTAAAATTTTGGGTGCAATAAAACACAACTGCCAAAAGGAGGCAGAAATTTACTTAAAGGGATGGGAAAGGTGCACTAAACTGGAATAACTTGAGCAGACACCCAGCTAACATAGATACACTGTATATTAGGTATAAAGACTGTGCAGCACCAAGGTACTTCCTTCATATCTGTGCAGTACCATGGCACACTGGTTACTTCCTTCATATCTGTGCAGCACCATGGCACACTGGCTACTTCCTTCATATCTGTGCAGCACCATGGCACACTGGCTACTTCCATCATATCTGTGCAGTATCATGGCACACTGGCTACTTCTGTCATATCTGTGCAGTACCATGGCACACTGGCTACTTCCGTCATATCTGTGCAGTACCATGGCACACTGGCTACTTCCGTCATATCTGTGCAGTACCATGGCACACTGGCTACTTCCTTCATGGGGGCCATTACAAGAGTCATAACTGAGGTTAGTACCTGAGTCCGGACAAGCTCCTCCTGAAGCTGGTCTATCTTTTCTTTATCTGAGGCCTGTAAAACAAACATTACAGCCAGTTTATACAGGCTAATCAGGGTACCCTTACCGAAGTGATAAACGGAAATTCAAGACCCAGAAAACACGATATACACGACAAGTAGCAAGAGAAAACAGTGATTGCAGCAGAAGGGAAAACAAGACAATCAGTATTTGTGGGAAAAATCAGCAGTAGGTCATATTAGAAAAGCACTCTGCAAAAGATCTGATTAAAAGCACAGTACACCGATTTTACAAAGCATGGAAGCTCCACTGCATACCTGTGGAGTCACACAGGAAGTGGGAGAGAACATCAGAGCAGAGAACTGTCAGAAGACTTCTCTGCCTCAGCAGACATCCCACCTCCCCAGAAAATCGACAGCAGCTCCCTGGTAGCCGCAAGTGTCCTGGAATCTCTCATTTCATTAGGTTCATTGGCATTAGAACACCAGCTAGTGATGGACAAAATGATGCTTCATGAATTATTTGCTGTATTGTTTGACCCCACTAGATGGCGCCCTAGGATTACTTTAGGGCATGCATTGTGCTCCTTTTTGAACAGAGAACACTATCTAGTTAGGTAAAAAAATACAGCCAATGGTTCATGAAGCATCATTTTGTCCATCATTACCGCCAGCTCCCCTCTCCCTGGTCTGCAAATTTTACAGGTCACAACCTAATCAGCCAGCACTAGGCTTGGGCGGTTTCGGGTATTTACTAGAATTCAGACATTACACTGCGGTATTTTTAAGGTATTTAAAAAAGCAACAGTATTCTCATATTTCCTGGGGGGCTATTACAGCAATACCACCAAGCCCAGCCCAGCATTGAGATTATTTTCTCTAAGGGAGGGATGTCTGTCTGCCCTGGTGTCCTCCCAAACAAAGTTTCCACAGATCTGTCTCAAAATGGAGCTTTCAACCCCTTACATCATTCTGGATATACTCAGGATTTTTCTGTGCAAAAGTAATTATTCAATTAAATGCATTATTATGTTACCTTTTAAAAATGTAGAAATTCTGCGCAGTCAGGAAAGGAACCCCACTGGACACTATCTGACTGATCTACCTGGGGATGCATTTCTGGTGTGCGACAATGAACAAGCTCAGAGTGTTTCCTGGACGTGCCATGCTGTTAGCAGGAAAGCTAAAAGGACATGCTTTCATAAAGCTGGGTTGAACAGCAGATCAGAGCACCCCTGGGTCTTAAAACCACCCTCACACCGAGTCGAGCTTGGAAAGAAAGCAGAGAAGCAGGCGAGCGGCTCAGATCATGACTGACAGCCTCAGGGAAGTTTGGAATCCCATCATATCTGAGTATGTACAGTATTTAGTGTAGAGGATAAACAGAGAAGGGAAGGGAAAGGCAAGGGGGGGGGTCTCTTTAACCCACCCCCAGACCATGCAACACAGAAGCAGAAAAATCATCTGGGAGGCATAATCAAGTGGAGGGCGTGTCTCGGGAGGGGGGAGGGGTCTTGGGGCTCGGTTTTCCACTGGATTGCAGAGGCAGGGGTCGCTTCACCTTGCGCTTGTGCGGCGGGGGGCTGTGGGTGGGGCGGTCGCTATCGGGCGCAGCCCTGCGCGTCTCCTCCTCGTGCTGCTGGATCTGCCGCTGAATGAGAGCAAGCTCCCTGAGCAGATCCTACACCAGGGCATCGCGGGGGGTGGGGGGGGGTGGGGTTGGAATGAGGGAATGCAGAGACAGGCGTAGACAGGCGTGAAACCACGTGAGGGACACCCCCAAGGATGAGCTGGCCTAGTGCCACTTCTCCAACCCTGACCCAGGAACCCCATTCGAACCCTGACCCAGGGAGAAGCCGGCGAGCGCAGACTCTGCTGAAATCAGAGATGAGGGACATTTAAGCAGCCATTTTAAAACATGGAATCACTCGTCAATCCCTGTTACAATGGTGCATATAGAAGTGAACTCCCACAGGTAACAACAGACTTAAGAAACGCACTTCAGGTTAGCTTATGGTGTCGAGCAAGTTAACGAACTTCAGGACAGAGGCTGGAGACAGGGTGAGGAGGGCCTGAAACCATGAGGGACTGCAGACTTGCTGAGAAAAAAAGCCATGAAAGATCAGCTGCTGGAGAGCAAAGAGACACATTGGAGGATTTAAGAACTGAGAGGTGAGGGGAATATGAGCTGTAGATAAAGGCAGGGGTCTGAGCTCACAAGCCGGGTATCTACTCTCCTGTTCCATGCCGCCTAGACAGACTGCAGGGGGCCGACAGACAGGAAAGCCCCCATTCTCACTGCCGTATTCCCACAGGAAGTGGTACAAATTCACAACTGGCATGTGAAAGACGATAAGATCACGAGACAGATATTATGGCAAGTGTACTTGCACCATTTAAGTATACATTCTAGAAGGTAGTGAGGATTCAGAAACACTACCACAGTAGAATCACAAGCCCCCAGGCTTGGCAATTTATTATTATAGTAACAGAGGCAGCCCCTGGCACGAGAAAGCTAGTGTGTAGGAGGAAAGATAGTGAAGCTATTCTGCGTGATGGCTTACCTTCTTAAAGTGCCTATCACTGCCGTCGGAAGGCTGGCCACCCGTAGCTCTAAATGCCGGGTCCCCTGCAGATTCTGCAAGAGGGCGTTCAGGGAGACGGGACATTAAAACTGAGATCTGACAAAGCCATCATACCCACAGAGCTACACACCAAGGTCTGCCATTCAAGTAAAGGAGCAGCACAACTTCAAAGCTTGGAAAAGTCATGAAATAAAACTTTGTATCACTTGCTATTTGGTATCTGTACCAAGCAGGGGCAACTCTAGGATTTCACTAGGATTGCATATGGAACGCCATCCTAAATAGGGCCTAGAACCATCTAAGGTACCAAGCCAGTTCTTTACATTAGTTTGGACTGACCAAATTATTTAAGGGATGACCCAATTAAAGCCAATGCCAAAACTGAATTTTGACATTAATATTCAACTGTTTCCAATTAATACAAACAATGATGAACAATGATTTCTAAAGGTTATCCCTCCATAAAATATAGGATCTATTTTTATTAACACAAATTCCTGATAAACTATGAACAATTTTAATAATTTTGTAATAAATGTAAATTATGTGATATGTGTTATTTGAATCCATTGAAAATTGGAAAAGTGGAAATGCATTTTATTAATCCACATATTTTTTCAGTTTAAAAATTGTACTAGGTAACAGGATTTAAATGGAATGACACATTAAATCAATATTTTGCTGATGACTTGTAAACTGAGACTGGACTGAAAACATGTTTGGTCCCAAGAAACACTGATCTTCACATGGAAAAAAAGTCTAAACTCAACAACAAAGTTTTATTTCCCAAACTTTCGACCAGAAAAGTTTCCCCGAAAAGTAAAGTGGAAATCCAAATGTTAAGGAAAGAGCAAAACGCTTAGGAAGTCAAAGGAGACCAACACACTACGAGCTTGGAGGAGTGGGTGACATTGACATAACATAAATTCGTTAATGAAAAGACAGCAGCAAAATGTGTTTTTGATGGGTAAGCTTGAGCAGCTATCTGTTGTTAAATGCAGTATGTAGCATGGCCTATAGCCATTACTGATGTCTAAAGATTTACTCTACCCCAAAATAAGTCTATTTTTCAAGCCACCAATTAATATCACACTTTTCACTTAATTTTAACAGACATCACAGCAGTTGAGGTGTAAGATTAATGCTACCGTGGTGTGCTATATCCAGGCAGCTAATCAGCAAGGCTTCTCGAAGATGACACACTGTACGAGATACTGGGTTTTTTGGTTAGGTGGCCACTACTAGCTTCATGGCCACGCCCTTCTGAGCAGCAACCAATCAGCAGAGGCTTCAACAGAAGCGGCCTTGGAAACTGTGCCAGGGAGTGGCATCACACACACCTAACAACAGACGCAGACCAGAAGCTCCTTTGACTTCATTACCGACAATAACACCTGTAAAAAGTACGCAGGGGGTGGGGGAACAGGGGGTGGAGAAAAGAAGTCATCAAACAAGACAGGAAAATGAATGGATTCATAATTACAGCAGTGTGGAGTCATCCCAGAATGCTTGTTAAGAGTAGTTCACAGCCCCAATGGACCTCAGGGATATATGTAAATTCTAACCACAAACTGATGAATTTTCACACTTTATGTGAGTCATTATTTCATTTGATTCCTTAAATTTAAATAAAAAAATCATTTTAAGGAAAACATTTTTAAAATTTTAAATCTATAATTTCTTTCATGTATTAACTCATAACCTCAGTAACATAATTGAATTATTCCATAAATTAAGTTAAAATGAGGTTGCAGCATCCATCACCTTAACCAGTACAGGGTACAGGGAACAACAAAGCAAGACATACGTGAGGTGTTACAATTAGCACACACATACAGTCGTGCCCAAAAGTTTACATACACCTGAGTGAAATACGTTCAACTTCTATTTATTTATCATTTACTGTTTAATATTCATAATTCAATGCATTCCTATAATAACATCAACAATCTCTTTTATTTCCAGGATTGATTTCAATAGCCCTTTCATTTTCAGTGGATTTATTCACAGTTCAGTTAATGAAGTTACAAAATTAGGTCAAAAGTTTACATACACCTGGGTGATCTAGTGCTTTTTTGCGTTTGCAACAGCATGGATTATCCCCAAATGGTTTTCATGTGTGTCCTATTGGTTCTTGACTGCAATCAATTTAAAATAGTTCAGCTGGTGCACACAAGGCTGTATAAAGGGCCAGAGTAACCTGCAAATGCCTCATTTCTACTTGATCCAACATGGGAAAAGGAAAAGAACACTCTGAAGACCAAAGAACAACAATAGTACAATTGCAGAAGTCGGGAAACTCCCTAGGTGCCATAGCCAAGCAACTAGGAGTACCGAGGTCATCCATCCAGACAACTGTACAGAGATATCAGAAGTTTGGGAAAGTGAAGACTCGTAGAAGATCAGGCTGGAAGTCAAAATTGACACCAACCGATGAGGGGGCATTGGTTCGAAGGTCCGCTTCAATCCCAAAATGACAAATAAACAAGTATGCCAAGAATTGAAGTGTTCAGGTATCAATGTTTCACTATCCACAGTCCAGAGGGTCCTACATCGTAATGGGCTAAGGGGCTGCAGAGCATGAAGAAAGCCCCTTCTCCAAAATGCCACCTTAAGGCGAGGCTGGAATATGCAACTAAGCACAGGGATAAAGATAAAGGCTTCTGGGCGCATGTTCTTTGGTCTGATGAAACGAAGATGGGACTTTTTGGACCTAATGACCAACAGTATGTTTGGCGACAAAAAGGACAGCTCCTCAACCCAAAGAACATAGTGCCCACGAGGGCTGGGAAAAATGGCCTAAAATTCATATTGCGGTATAATTTGAACCGTAGATGGTAGACGAAATATATTGCGGTATATAATTTGGTATGTAAATTTCAGTATACCTGTTTTTGAAAGGGTAACATACACTCATAGCAAATGCATTGCAGCAGGAAGTTGTATTCTAAACTGTTAACACATTTCAAGGTTGTCGTGAATGTTACTTTAAGAATATTTATTGTGCAAAACTGCAACTTTAGGAAAAAAAAAGGAAAACCTTTAAAATAACTTTCGTGCTTTTATCACCAATATATCTTCTATTAAAAACACAAGTTGGTTTTTTAAACTGTAGGTAAGCAGAAAACAATTACGAGAAGAACCAAAAGCTATAAAACTAATAAAATTACGCTAGTTGCATGACTCCATTCCAATTTGGATGAAGACCATCCAATGTGCATACTTACTTAAAACAGATTGTTCCCGTTACCTCTTTGCAATCACTGTCGCCTGGCATATCTTGCAGATTATGTTTTTCTGCTCAGTATCTGAGACCTTAAATCCAAACCATGTCCATATTAAGGACATTGTACCAGTCTTTGAAATGAGCTCGTCCTATTATTAAGAAATCGTTTACATTTACCTTGATAGTGCTGCCGATGTTTCATTACTTTATTAATGTATACTGCAAACGGTTTTATTGACTATAACTGACATTTTATTAGATTAATCATATATAGTGAATATAATTACATTATTGTAATTATGTATGTATATTCAGGTCTTTACTGATGTTTTTTTTTAAACTGTCAGGGCTCTGTTGATTATCGCATCAGCATTACACACTCACATGAACACGCTAACTTCAACTTGAACTAACTTCATGAGCATGCTACTGCTTCAGTCTGCATGTGCCTGAAAATGTAAATTACATGTCATCTAACTAGCCCTGCAGTTAAATATATATCAGAACTAAAATTCCTAACATTGTAGATTTCTCAAGGTAATAATTATTCAGTTCATGTTGGCTCAGCAAACACTTTGCTATGGAGCTAAATACGTAATTAGTATACTAAATATACAAATATATATTCGCTAAATATACATCAATAATCTCATAAGTGTTGGTTATAATGGATAAAACACATCACTGCCGGGCTAAATATACATTATCTAATTAAACATCAATTGTGCCATCAAGCTAAATGTAAACGATTCCTTAACCAAGAAGGGTAAAGTTGAAACTTCGGGGGTGCCTTGAAGCTGCATCATCACATCGGAGCGTGAAGCGGTGTTTTATTTAAAGGCAGGAGCGACTGCCCTGTCTCACCCCAATACCGAGTCTGTGGCATGCCCAAATCGGAATGAGTGTGGAGCGATTTCACTGGAGCAGGATAACATTTTAGTGAAGCGCGGACCGGTATTGAGCGGAGGAGCAGACAGAGCCAACAGCATGGTGGGCGAGGAGCAGAAATTCTCACCACTCCACTCCTCTGGTCATCAACAGCCACTACCGCGGTAGGCCGGTGTAATCAAAATCTCTCCTGTTGGCCAAATTTATACCGTATACCGTTTATACCACTTATACTGCACACCCCTAGTGTCCACTGTGAAGCATAATAGTGGCAGCATTATGCGTTGGGGCTGTTTTGCTGCTAGTGGTCCAGGAGCACTGTGTAAGATAGATGGCACCATGAAGAAGGAAGATTACATGGACAAACTTCAGGGGAACTTGAAACAGTCTGCTCAAAAGTTGAGCCTTGGACGTCGTTGGACCTTTCAACAAGACAACGACCCAAAGCATACCTCCGAATTGGTCACAGGATGGCTTCACCAGAACAAAATCAATGTTTTGGAATGCCTGTATTTAAATCCTATAGAGAATTTGTGGAATGAACTTAAGAAAAAAAGTCCACAAAAGGAAACCCACCAATCTGAATGAACAATACAACTTCTGTCAAGAGGAATGGGTCAGAATCCCATCTGAGTATTGTAAAAAACTAACTGAGGGTTATCCTGCAAGACTGACTGCAGTTCTAAAAGCTAATGACAATGCAACAAAGTATTAGATAGGATGAGGTTGGGCTATATGTAAACATTAGACCTACTAATTTTGTAACTTCAATAATTGCATTGTAAATAAAACCATTGAAAGTGAAACATTTGCTGTAATCATTCATGGAAATAAAGAAGATGAATGATGAATATTAAACAGAAAATTATATCGAAATAGATGTTGAGTGTATTACGTTCAGGTGTACAGTGGAGGAAATAATTATTTGACCCCTCGCTGATTTTGTAAGTTTGTCCATCGACAGAAATGAAAAGTCTCAGAACAGCATCATTTTAATGGTAGGTTTATTTTAACAGTGACAGATAGCACATCAAAAAGAATATTGAAAAAAATAACTTTAAATAAAAGATAGAAACTGATTTGCATTTCATTGAGTGAAATAAGTATTTGAACCCTCTAACA
>JAODKM010000032.1:10568394-10579786 GCA_026780845.1 Petrocephalus sullivani | reverse complement strand
CACTGGGTTTTCCTCGGTTTTTTAGCGGATGTGACGTCACTCCGCGCGCCGAGCTCCGATCTTCGAGAGTAAAGGAATGCACGATTAGCTCTGAATATGTTTGTGGGAATAAAGAAAAAATCATCAGAGTCCATGGATAAAGTGCGGAATCGACAGAAATCTTCCAAAACGTATACGTTTCTGTAAAATGATTCACTCTGGTAGTCTCATCCTTCAGGCTTCGCACAGTCATGCTGCTTTGTGAAGGCAGGTCTGTGCTGGGTGTGGACAGCCTGGTTTAGAAGCGTAGTGCGTAAAGCTTCCATACAGTGTTCACGCAGGAGGCTAGGGGCCCTCCGGAGATCAGGGAAAGCGGTGGCCAAGACTGAGGTGCTTGGTACCAGTCACGGGGTGACCTTCCAGCTACTTGGCTCAAAACAAGCCGTCGCGCTTTCAGCATCCAGGTGAGCTCCCTACTTAAAACCGTGGGACTTATCACATTAGGCGCAGCGAAACTCAAACAGTGTCCCAATGCTGACAGGTTAAGGCAGAAGTTCCGGCTAACTGAGGAGCGACAACCTGGCGAAAGCGAGGGCTGAGGCACGCCATGCTTTTTTCACGGCAAACCAGGCAGGGACAACCAGGCTGATTCAGGTTATGTTTAAGAGGTGTTAGTGTCAATAACACTCACATTCTGTACAGCCTTAAAAGGGAAGATAAGGAGCTTAAGGCCAATCCAAAAATGTACCATCATGCACAAAAACATCACATTAGGCTCCATGACTCACTATCTATGTTGAAACATTCAGGTAAACTAAGCAATAGGCTTTTACATACCACCCATTATCTACACTTGAGTCATATTCCTTAAACTACAAGAGAAGCCACACTGTAACATACCTCCATGAAGATGGATACAGCCGCATTTAACCCGATGATGATGAGCATTTTCAATCGCCACTCAAATGGAACGCACACAATCTAGGAGGGAAGAGCTTGGGGTCAACCCATTAGTCTGTTCAGTTTGTTAGCATCCGCCTACCATGAAGTCTTCCAGCACAAGCTTGCTTTTTAAATCCTTAAAATTTTTCGCCGTTTATTTTAATCACGACACTCAGAACTTGGCAACGCATTCAGAAGGCTCTGTCAACCTGTGACTGCATGCTGACCTGTAGGAAGTCGTCGATAGCGGAGGTTGGATACAGCATGATGAAGAACAGGAAAGAGTACAGCGTGATAACTGACAGCACGAAGGGCCCTGCAAAGAGAGAAACACAAGGAGGTCATTCGTCACTCACATGAGGTCAAACAGCATTACTCAGAGACAACTCTTAGCCACCATATAAAAAGTAGATTGTTTATTACAATTTACTCAACAGTAAAATAAGAATACGTACAGTTTTTGTAGCTTGGCTGCCTGAAGGGCTTTCCTTTGGAAAACACAATAGCAACAATGAGGTACTGGAAGGAGGAGATGAAGAAGAGAGTGGTGTTCTCATAGTTCTGGATGTTGTGCTCATCCGTCTCCGTGTCGTTGTGATCAGACATATTGCTAAACTTAGACGCATTGCAGGCGCTGAAAAACAGTGAAACAAAGAAAAGGAGAAACCGGCTGAGACTCATCACCATCAAAACCTCTGAAGATGAAACTTGTCTGTCACTAGTGACACAAGGCCAGGTTATGGCATAGAATGGCGGCACTCACTCTGAGTACGGTGTCCAAATCTCATACCAGCTCTGGTGCTTGACCCAGAAGAAGGAGAGGGCCTGGAAGCCCAGGCAAATGAGGATCTGGGTCATCACAGAGAAAAGCAGAGGCCGAGAGATAAGGCCTGATGGGGGGCGGCGAGCCACCAGCTCCCTCCAGGCCGGGTTCAGACTCACTGCAAGCACATGGGCACAAAGGGCAGCCAGCGTTCAGGTTTCAGATCAAAGGTTACCTGCCATCAGCTCACACAAGGAGAGACTACAGGCAGATTTATGGAAATTCTGTGTTTTAGGATGTGGGATATAGAAAATTCCAGGTATCATAGTGAAGTATCACCCCAAGGATGTCACCAACAATGGATACTGAGTAAAGGTGGACAATCTCATTGGCTAAAAGTACACAGCTCATGCCCTGATGCCAACTTGCTCTTTAAAGTTCAACCCTATATGGGACTGCTGCATCAAAAACATTCTGCGCCCTCTAAGGTTTTGATGTGACACAGAACAAACAAGGTTTTAGGTATGTGACAGACTGTTTTTGCCAAAATTTCATTTTGTCCAGCCATTATTTGAAGCACACGACCACCTTTATGTCTTGCTGCCTCCCTGACAAAGTTTCTAACTGAGAATGTCTTCTAATACTCACTTGTGAAGACGATGAGGAGAATGATGGCGATATCAATAAAAAGGAACTGGAAGTCTCCTAGGTTGCTCAGGACCTGAAACGACAAAGACTGAATCTTCAAAATTTTGGCCCACTAACTTCAGGACATATGAGTAAAGGGCCGGTTGGTAGGTGAACAGGGCACCCTCTTTGGGTGGGCCGGGCAGAGCACAGTACACTCACGGAGTAGAGGAGAGTCACGCTGATGTACTGGATAATACTGTAGAGGGCCATGAACTTGAACACACAGAAGGAGGTGATGAGGGCAGCTCGTCCTTCCCTACAAAGAATCACCAGTTGAAATGTGCATAATTAGAAGGTTATAGGGTCAAATCCCAGGAGGACAGCCACAGTACCCAGCTGTATGAATGAATATCTAGAGCTTGATAAGTACTAGTACTGTGTTAATAACTAAAGCAAGCTGTGCAGTTTCAGCCTAGGAGATGCTGAAATGAAGCTGTGCATCTCTGCCCTCTGTAGGACCGCTCAGATAAGATAAGGTCTGAAAGCTATTAAGTACCAGGCAAGCAGGGAGGCTGAACAGCCCTCACCTGAATCTTCATTTTTTGTGTTGATAAGTTAGAGAGGTGGGTAATGGCAGGTACCTGATGAGGTTGGGTACACAGGAGATGTTTGGTGTTCTGGAGGTGAAGGGGGAAGCCACGGAGGCCTCCAGTTCAGACAAAGAAATGCCGCTGTGAGCTCTCTTCAGGGCCTAGTGGAGAAGAGGCAGCGAGCTGAGTGACTCTACACGCAATCTGGGCTAAAAGCACCGATCAGGTCATCAGTTGCTCTGAAGATGCATTGGCAAGAGTATGTTAATGCAATGCAATCAATGCGTAAACAAATGCGACAGAAAGTCATTCCGTAAGTGTCATTCCAGCACTGATCAGGTCTGAATGCCTCTTCCTGTTTAGAGTAAGCTGGACTGTTGTGCGTGACACTGCTTACCTTTAAACGGACAAACATAAAAATACTCACACCACAGTCGTTTGCTCCATCGCCACACATTCCAACAAAATAACTGCAAAGAAAAGAAAGGCACCCTGTTTTACAATGTGCTCAGGGGCACAGGGGCACATCAAACAAGGCGACTGACTCACTCCACGCTCTGCAATGCCTCCACCAGCTGGGTCTTCTGATCAGGAGCCATCCGGGCAAATACAGTACCGTGAAGAACCAGCTACCGGAGTGGGTGGGGCAGAGAGGGGCAGGGTCACTAACAGCTTATGTCATGTTACGGAAAAGCATGCGAAACAATCCGGCTGGGGGCCCTACCTTCTGCACGAGGTCCGGGAAGTGCTCTGTGATGACGGCAAATGACTTCCCACACATGGCAAAGTGGTACTGCTCCTCAGACTTGGACTCCTCACCCGCGTCGTCGTCGTCGTCTTCCATGCTGATTTCTACTTCCTGCCAGAAACGAGCATGGGGGTACAAAGGTCAGAGTGAACTGTGACACTCTGAAGCATAAATACTCAGGAGAGAGGACTTCAATTTGCGCCTGATCCCAATAATTCACAAACACTGACTAAATTCAGGTCTAGTTTTAACATATTTGCTTCATTCCCATATAAAACGAATAGATCATTAAAAATCATTAAAATGAATGCTCATAAACAAGCTTCAAAAAGGACTCCATACATGGAATTCATAGATCGTCATTTTCAGAGTGCCACGGAGATTAATGAATCATCTGAAAGGACCAGGCTGCTGAGCTACATTAGCTCTGCCTATAGGGGGTGCTCAGACCACTGATATCCACCTGACCACTCTTGCTGGAGTTTTGAACAGGGCTGTCTGCATAACGCCAGTTTATCTTGGCAGCCTGACCATCTTTCGGAGGGATGGCATCAGCGATGATGACCCGGTCTTGTGGAGGGATCATGCCGCAGTCTCGTGCCACCGATATAGCGGTTAGCATGTTGTCACCTGGCAAAAAACACAGTGGATTTGACACAAGTGCATACTGGGAACTGCAGAAATTCCAAATTGCAACATGGAAACAATTACCATAACAACCAGTTACCATAACAACATTTCTGATTGCCCACTTTGTGATTTATTGTCTTGTTGATCTGTGACTAGAAGTAAAGTTTGCACAAATTTCCCCACAAAGTGTAAGCTGTCCCTCACCAGTGACCATCACAGTGCGGATGCTGGCCCTCCGGAGATCTGCCAGCACCCCCGGGGTCTCAATCTTCAGCTTGTTCTGCATGATGATGAGCCCCAGGAACTCCATATTTTTCTCAATGTGATCCCTAAATACGAGACAATCACACAGATTTATGACAGTGGCATGTAATCCACGATCAGTACAATAGCTTTCAGCCCCAGTCCGGAGAGGGCTGTGTACATGTGGATCCATAGCAGCCCAGTTCAACACTTTCAGCTATCAATAATAGGACTGCTGACTGTCTTATGCATATGTAATTCAGTATTTTAGCATTTTCGGATAAATCAGCTATGACTTGATAAGAAAAGGACCTATGATCAAATTTAACGACAGAACAGGTTTAATCCAAGTGAAGATTTATTTAAAAATAGTTACATTTTAAAAATTATTCTTCAATAAAATATTAGCAATGCTGGCAATAATATGACAGGTTATGGTGACAGAACAGACAGGTTAAGGTGATGGTACAGACAGGTTATAGTGACAGCATGGACAGGTTAAGGCCAACTCATACTTCACTTTTCCGCATTCACACATCAGGTGCAGATGAAGGGATGTGACAAATTTCTACATCAGGGGTTAGCTGCAGACGACTGCGATTGGTGCATGTGTAGCCCAGATTATTATGTCTAGTGAAAACACTGCAAATTCGTGGGCATCCACCATACATGTGCAAGATAATTGACTCTCTATTTCTAGTAGGTGGCACTGTGGACTTTCACAGATCAGTGGTCAACAACAAAAGAGTAGATGAAGAATAGCTGCTGTTTTTGTAGTAGTTATGTAGCAGTTTGTCGTACTGTCCAGTCATTATACCAAGGTATATAGTATTTTAAAAAGCAGCAGTATTCCAGCACTTCAAACGCTTACTGAAAAAATTTGCTAAGGGTCCAGGCTAATTTTGTCATAAGAATTTCAAAATACTGTGGCATACCTTATTACCATAATGCCACATACACATGCCTAGAATAATACATTTAAAACTATTCGTAAAAGTTTACCTGTTTCACTACATTTGGCATTTATCTTGTTGCAATACATTGGCCCTCTGCTGATCTGGTGGAATATCACTGCTGTATGCATGCACTGACCGTCACCATCCACATCCACAGCCAAATGTAGTATAAATATGAGCTGCCACATGTTCACCCGTCTGCAGCCCAAAAGTGCACAAAAGCGCACATGGAAAATTTAAGTATGAACTAAGATTTAGGATGACATCACGGACAGCTTATGGTGATGAACAGACAGGTTAGGGTGACATCACGGACAGCTTATGGTGAAGAACAGACAGGTTAGGATGACGGTACGAAAGAGGTTATGGTGACAGCATGGACAGGTTAGAGTTACGGTATGGAACAGGTTATGGTGACAGCATGGACAGGTTAGGATGATGGTACGGAAAAGGTTATGTAATGGCATAGACAGGTTAGGATGATGGTACAAACAGGTTATGGTGACAGCATGGACAAGTTATGGTGATGGAACAGACAGGTTAGGGTGATGGTACGGAAGAGGTTATGGTGACAGCATGGACAGGTTAGGGTGATAGTACGGAAGAGGTTATGGTGACAGCATGGACAGGTTAGGGTGACGGTAAGGAAGAGGTTATGGTGACACCATGGACAGGTTAGGATGATGGTATGGAAAAGGTTATGGTGATCGCATGGACAGGTTAGGGTGAGGGTACGGAAGAGGTTATGGTGACAGCATGGACAGGTTAGGGTGACGGTACAGAAGAGGTTATGGTGACAGCATGGGCAGGTTATGGTGACAGCATGGACAGGTTAGGGTGACGGTATGGAAGAGGTTATGGTGACACCATGGACAGGTTAGGGTGACAGTACAGAAGAGGTTATGGTGACGGTACGGAAGAGGTTATGGTGACAGCATGGACAGGTTAGGGTGACGGTACGGAAGAGGTTATGGGGACAGCGTGGACAGGTTAGGGTGACGGTTCGGAAGAGGTTATGGTGACAGCATGGACAGGTTAGGATGATGGTATGGAAAAGGTTATGGTGATCGCATGGACAGGTTAGGGTGAGGGTACGGAAGAGGTTATGGTGACAGCATGGACAGGTTAGGGCGACGGTATGGAAGAGGTTATGGTGACAGCATGGACAGGTTAGGGTGACAGTACAGAAAAGGTTATGGTGACGGTACGGAAGAAGTTATGGGGACAGCGTGGACAGGTTAGGGTGACGGTACGGAAGAGGTTATGGTGACAGCATGGACAGGTTAGGGTGACAGCATGAACAGGTTAGGGTGACAGCATGGACAGGTTAGGGTGACGGTTCGGAAGTGGTTATGGTGACAGCATGGACAGGTTAGGGTGACGGTACGGAAGAGGTTATGGTGACAGCATGGACAGGTTAGGGTGACGGTTCGGAAGAGGTTATGGTGACAGCATGGACAGGTTAGGGTAAGTCTGGATGACGAGGCACAGGTATATGCAGGTCAGTGTATTGAGACGGTGGATACCTGCTGATATTCTGCACTTTATGCCAGGTGAGCTTTGACGCCAGCTGACGATGTGCTAGTGCAATTACCCTGAAGCCTTGCTTGGTATAGTCCTCCAAAACTGTGGAAAAGTCATCTGGAACTGCGGGGGGGGGATTGAGAGGCCAATCAGATGGCTGTTAGGATGGGCCAGTGATGGTAAGGCCTACACTGGATGGCCATCACGCTACAGATGATGCATGGAACATAACTCTATGCTTATCACAATTCATGGACAAAAAGCCAGTAAAACAACACCAGTAAAACAGAATACACAGTACTGTGCAAATGTTTTGGGAACTCAAAGAAAATATGCCATATTGGTAGCAACTGCATGTTTGCTTAGGAAAAAAACAATTTCACATTATAACATAACATATGAAAATTAATAGTAACAAGTAACAACCATAAACAGTTTTGTCTGTTTTCCAAAAAAGTTACTGATATCTCATTGGATAGCTAAATAAACTGTACTCTGGTTCCTAAAAATCTGTTTAGGGGTACTTCAGCCATTGTATGTATTTGTGTAAATCTCCACCAGCTCAAATAAGTAATTAACTTGATTTGCTAAATAAGCCAATGGGGTATTTATTTGCCAAACAAGGTGGGGTAGTGGATTCAAAAAAACACGGGGGCATTGGACAGTTGCTAAATACTGTGGTGATTTTAGGAGAGGTTTTGAAATGGCTAAGCTGTCACACTAACGTACCTACCATCGTAGTTCTACACCAACATGAAGGTTATTCAGACATCATGATTTGTGACTGCCCAAGACTTTTGCACAGTATTGTACATAATATAACAATTTCTGAGGGCTTACTTATCTTCAAGTGATGTCTTCAGGTAACAATTACCCACTTTAAACAACTGGCATAGGCAGCTAACTATCATTAGGGAGAAAAGACCCCTTTGTGGTAACTATCATGATGACTATGCCGAGACAATAACTTGACATTATTCCCTTGGTAACTGAAAACAGGCGTTCAAAAACAGCAAGACACTGTTTTGTTAGAGCTGACCGTGCTTGGAAGCCTTTTCAGTCAAAAGTAACATCCATCCACCCATCCATATAGAACCAAAAAATGAAAAAAAAAAAAGCCAAACAATAAAGCCCAACCTGTTTCTTTTTTACAGAGGCTGGTCACCACCTCGGGCGCCCCTTTGAGGTAGGCATCCATATGTTTCTCCCCCAGCTGCCTGGCCACCACGGTCATCCTTTGCAGCGCAGAGGAAAACGGGAACTGGCGCACGATGCCGATCTCATAGGACGACTGTGGACAGTGACACATGGCAGTTACACTCACGTGGCCTCATTCAGGCGCGGAGCGATCCAGACGTCAAGAGCACAGGACCAGATTACTCACCTGCAGCTCCCGCAGCTCCTGAAAGGCAGGGGGGAAGAGGGCAAGAGATTCAGCAGAAGAAGTGTTTAATAACACTGCAGTGTATCAAGCGGAGACTAAGAATGGCCGCGTGGCCGGCCGGGGGTCATTACACACCATGTCCCGATCGTCGGACTCGGGCTGCTCAGAAAGCAGCTGCTTGGGTGGTCGAACCACAGTGGGCATCATGCGGTCATGGAGGGCCGTTTCCTCCTCCGTAGCTTCCTCCAGGATCTGTGTGCCACAGAAGGGGGGTCAGGACAGGACAGAAGCCAGACGTATGCATGTGCTTTTCACAGCCCAAATTCTTTCCAGCAAACGAGGATTGTGACTGAGTCATTATTTGCACACCGAGCGCTAAAACATTTCGCTAAGAAATTCCAAATTATTTAATAATGCATATAAATTAAGCAGCCTTTGGATGAACTAGCCAAAGACCATGATGAGCTAAGTGGTGTCCTTGGCGGTAATTACCTACCCAGCCCGTGGCCTCAAACATCTTCAGGTCCAGGGGGTCCCCAGACAACTCCCCACTGATCTTAGTGAGCGAGTGACAGGAGGCCATGCAGGCCACAAACTGCGACCGCACCAGAAACTCCTTGAAGGTGTCCAACTCAGAGAGATTGAAGCTGCGGAAGTCAGGGGACAGGATCAAGCCCTGGGGTCGCAGGCAGGCTCTAGAGACTGACCAATGAACCAGCATAACCCTCTCCTTACCGGCCTTTCTCCGCTCTCTGGATACCCCAGAGGTCCAGGCCATCTTCAGTCAGGGTGCCCGTCTGAAAGGTAAACGTTATATTCACAAGCGCCGGGCTGACGCAAACTTTTCAGGGACCCCAGGCAAAGCTTTACTTGGGAGGCGTGCTTAACAAGAAAACTGATAATCATCTCACTTCTTCCTCATCACAGGTAATTTGGGGGCCCTAAGCAACTGGCTAGTCTGCCCATAGCTAGAGGTGGCTGTGTGTAAACTGAGGCCGAAAGTAAATTCAACAGCCTTCTTGAACCTGAAGTGGGATTCCCAAAAGCTCCCCCTGCAGGCCGCACTGGGAATACCTTGTCAAAGCAGACCAAGTTGATCTGGCCGCAGATGTTGATCCTCTGAGGGCTGATGCAGAAGATGCCAATGCGCTTGAGACGGCGCTGGGCGTAGACGATGCCGGCGGTGAGGGCGGCAGGCAGCGCTGGGGGCACCGTGATGGTGATTATGTCCAGCGACTCGATGATGATGGTTTCAGCCGGCACCTGTTCGGTGGGGAGGATGGCAGGTTGATGTCAGGCAGCTCCGGCTCCCAGCATCCCACTCGCTCGCTTCCATACACCGCCGGGAAAGGCACCTTGTGCAGGACGCTGAGGACGATGGAGTAGATGAATCCAATGCCAGCCACAGCCACCAGGCAGAGCAGAAACAGATAGGCGTCCCGGTACAGCTTGAAATCCGTGGGCTTGGGGTACAGGATGGAGCGCACCAGCTGACCTTTAGCAGTGTTAAAGCCTGAGGTGGTGGGGGGTGGGGGGGGAGTCCCACAATGGACACACAAAAACACAGAACGTAAGCCAGGGGCTCACACATGGTCTCCAGTTATCTGTTTAGACAAACTGCTACATTTCCAGACTAACAGAGAAGCTGAACAAACTGTGGACTAACACTAAACCGCCCAGTTGGTACTGGAACCTATATACAGTATTCATCACATCAACATGAGCAGAGAGAAAATGTATACATGATAAAGCAAGTTTGCACTGATCTCTGGCAGACACTGCAATTTGAAAACCCCTCCCCGGGCATTACCTGTGCGGACCACCAATGCCTTAACAGGCTCCCCAGCGTAGAATCGTGTCTGGATGACGGTGGTGCCGCAGAACAGCGTGTGCCTCTTATGTTCCTCTATGCTGTAGGTGCTGTCACCTGCAGAGCCCTTGGCAACCTGCCCAGGGTTGGGGAGGTTGGTCTTGGTGACGGGCACGCTCTCACCTGTAGGGGGGACCAAGGAGTCCTGTCAGATTCTTCTTGAGGCATTGTTTGGAACATCATTCTGGTCATTCTTTTTAGGATTAAAACGTGTTAGACGTGTTATTACTTCGTGGATTTGCATTAACCCTAACTGTGATCATTTTGATACCCCAATGGGAAAACAGTATGAGCAAAGATTAGCAGAACTTAATTTCTATACTGAGTAAACAGACTATCAGACTAGACAATGTTTTTGATGGTACTGCGACATACTTGTATAATGGTTTGAGAATCCTACTAACAATGAAAACTCAACTGATATCATCAGCCAATATTAGCTAGTTGCAGAGCAAATCAGTACTGGCATTTATAACGGCTGATTAAATGATAAAAACAGAGAGTCGGAAGATGGATCCTTCAACCACGTTATGAGTGCTGTTATTGCAGAGTTTGTCCAACAGAGGGCACACTGCAACTTCCCTGTCCAAAACACACATTGGTATTTTTATACATTTGAGTCAAAACTCTAATACATTTTATTGTACTATGTACTATGGATCTATATTTGAACTATATTTTTAAACATTTGACTCATGTATATATTTAATTATGACAAAAGTTTACTTTTAACACATAACAAATGCTAGGAAAAATGTTTGCCCATGTTTCTGAAGACAAAAATATAGAATATCGGGCCCTTTTAACAATCTTAGCTTACTTTGAAATGTTGGTGTTCTTGGTGTCACTAAAAATCCTTTTTTTTTTCTTTTCTTTTTCGTCACCACGCTTACATGATCCCCTCTGCCAGTGTGGCAGCCCCCCAGGTGAAAGTGAAACTGGTTGGGAAGTCAGTGCCAGAGGTGGCCATCCATGTCACCTGCTGTCGGGTACGCCACTCACGGTCCTGATGAACATCTCACCAGATGAACTTCGATTAACTTCGAGTAACTTACAAGTTCCTATTACTAATCCGGCATCGTCCATAACTAATATATACATAACTGAAGCTGATGTTTTACAAAGCCTAGCTA
>JAODKM010000032.1:10536225-10556293 GCA_026780845.1 Petrocephalus sullivani | reverse complement strand
GAGACTCAGTTGTTGTTATTTTTAGTTGCTTTAATAGTGTGGACCACTATTTTCTTTTTGATCCTCACAATTTTGGATTCCAGTCGCGGGCCGGATTGAACGGCTCAGCGGGCCGCCAGTTGATGATCGCTGTTCTAGATTAATGTTTTAATCAGTAAGATAAAGATAATCAGTAAGTTTTAATCAGTCAAATAAACTGGGAAAGATTACGTTTATGCAGAAACAAGAAAAAAAAACAAAACGGTTTTATTAATTTCTCCAGTACCAAAAGCAATACCGTTAACGTCAGAGCTTATCGATACTCTGGTATTTAAAATTTTAGCCTCGGGGCCCGTTTAGTACCGGGTTTAGGTACCCATGTTTCCTTCAGCAATGTTAACGCTGAGATTCAAAGCGCTTCTCAGTGCCAGTGCCTTAATGGGCCGTTCCTTCCAGACACATCAATAAGAGGCAATGGACTGGCGAAACCCATAGAAGGTCTGTCGTGGCCAGCTGACTAACAAATGACTTGGTTCCCGTTTGGTAGATATTTCTAAGAAAGCTCTGCAGTGGATAAGGTCACAACCGCTTCTGTGCTAAGGCCACAGGAACGTCCACATCTCAGGTTGCCCTCTGGGTTACGCGCTGCAGTGGGTAAAGTCGCAGCCGCTTCTGTGCTAAGGCTAGAGGAGCGTCCACATCTCAGGTTGCCCTCTGGGTTACGCGCTGCAGTGGGTAAGGTCACAGCCGCTTCTGTGCTAAGGCTATAGGAACGTAGAATAATGTCAAAAAGTTTTAGATGATGATTACCACTGTTAAATAAATGTGGATACAAGTGTTTTGACCAAACATTAATTCCTTGCACAGCTGTCCATTATTCACCACCAAGAGATGATCTTAAGGATCTGTACTTTACTTCAGTACTTCAAGTTGTTGTTACTTCTACTTCACTACATTCCTTAGCCAAATAACTTTTTACCATATCGGGAAAGTCGACAATATAGTCGTCCAACACCTCCACTCACATACACGCCCACACGTGGCAGTTAAACCTTTTTAGCAGAAAAAAATATATATTAAAGCATGATTAAAACCTACTGACAGAGGCACTAATTTGCAGTGCTGACTGTTTATAGTCTCTATGGCACACAATCGATTTGTTGGCCAATTTAATTATGATTTATGTGTCTAAAGAGGTGGTTCACAAGCTTTTTACACCAGATTTCAGAAAGGATTACGCTCACAAGGCAGTTGTCAGGAGGTAAAGACGGTAAGGCTTACCACCATATAACCAACCTGTACATACACTAATACCGTCATGTACCATTAAAGGAGTTAAAAAGATGAGCTGAAAGCAAAATCTTTGCATCATCTTGCTTTGTGTGTAGCCTAAATAACAATTCATACTTCACTTTTCCTCATGCACCTTCATGCACTTTGGGACTGGGGATGGTCTTGCGTGAGGCAACATCTGTTCCTGCTACAACTGCCTGCACACGTGGATGGTCGGTGCTGCATACAGTGATATTACAGTGATAGACCAGGGCAGATGTACTGCAGCAAAACAAAGACTAGCACAGCGTAGTGAAATGGGTAAGGTTTCATCAATAGTTATAAAGTTATTAGTCTAAGCTTGGGGAGTACTACTGTAACATGGGATACCTCGGCATATTAAGATCCCCCCTGCTCAGCATATTTTATTGCCAAGAGTTAAAAATGCTGGAATTAAAATACAGTATACCCTGGTATAATGTCTGGACAGTATGACAAATAAGATACAGCTGCTCTTCAATCTACTACAACAACACCTGCTATTCTTCCGCTACTATTTTGTTGTTGACCACTGATCGGTGAAATAGCTGCCACCTGCTGGAGACTCCTAATCAATTATTGTGCATATGCGCAGTCAGTCAATGTCCACAGACATACAGTTTCCACTAGGCATGAAAATCAGGGTTATATGCAGGTAACCCCTATCAATCAATTATCACCACGGCACACAGGTAAAGTGCTAGCCTGACTTATGCTCATGTAACTCAGTTTTCCTTTTTGTTCTGCATTATAACTTACAGCACAATGCTATATTGAAACCTGTCTTAATTAAATTTAAAGGGATAAGTTGCTTTTTTTAAGATTGAAAAATTGCAATATGTAGTACCTTTTATGTTTTATATCTAAGTATTTTAAATGCAGGTACTTTTTACTTATACATGACTAGCGTTTTACTGGGTGGGTGACTTGAGTAGCATTTTGATGTGGTATCAATACTTTTACTTAGGTATGAAAACTATGTCATTTTCCTGTTCACCATTCTACACAGAAGTATGGAGAAATGAACCATCTGCAATCATTTATCTTTTGTTAAAACGCCATCTTACATCATCAATAAGGTGAAGTCCACCCTTTACAATGACATCACTATCACACTCTTAGCAGCAGATAGGAGCCCTTTGTCTCCAAAACCACTTCAAGGGTAGATGAGCTGTACAATCAGAGAAGCCCTTCTGCACACCTCTGTTAAACTGAGCTGTTATTTTTGCACTTGTACTCTTCCTGTTAGCTTTAACCCATCTGGCAGGTCTCCTCTGATCTCCCTCATTAACAAGGAGTTTTTGGCGACAGGATGACCGCTGACTGCACTATTCTCTGCATGAAAATCCCAGGAGAGTGGCTGTTTCTGAGCTGCTGGAAGAACCACATCAGACCCAGACATTCATATTTCCAATTGTTCATCTTACTGATTCTCATGTTTAGCCATACATATATTACAGCACCTATTGGCCTTGTCTGTGTGTACTTTTTTGTATTCAGCCACATGATTGGCTGTTTGCATTAACAGGCAGATGTAATTAATAAATTGCCACTAACCATATGGCTGACTTCCCGTGCAAACAGTCACAGTACAGCTTACCAGCTCTTTTCTTGTCTGACTATTGGCACTGAGTAAACCAGCTACCATAAATAGACATTTCTTCCCCATTTTCCCTGATGCTTCTATGCTACCGTCTTTCATGTAGGGATTCAGCCATTTAGATGTTTTTGTTTTTAATAGCTCTTATGGTGACTTGCAAGCATTGTTTGAGTGAAGTTCCACAGTCTATAGATTAATAGCTGCTAAAGTTTAATAAACCAAAATAATATGAAAAAATTGGTGCCTCATGGGAGGTTGGCCTCTGCTTATAGCAGAACTGAAATAGTTAATTGATAATCTAAATTCAACCAACTCAAACACAGTTGACTATTTTAATAGTAACGCACATATACATGTCACCCTTTATCAAGGGGCATCATTAAAATACATTGTGGCAGCCAACTCCTATTTACTCTTTCACTTATTTTTTAAAGACGTTATGACCCCCCTTGCTGAAATTCAGACACAGATATACACACACACACATCACTCTGCAGTAACAGTCATACAGCTTGGGGCCGCTCTGCCAGCCGTGGGCGTGAGGGCTGCCACAGGTCCCAGGGGCTCCCTGCCTCCTCCCAGAGGACAGGCATCATAGGGAGTGAGGCAGAGCCCCTGGCTGATTCAACAATCGCACAGTACTGAATGGGAGAGGGGGGCTCTTGGACCACACCATGAGCTATAGCACAGTCCCTGATCTTATCGGGGGGGATTTTTGCTTGGGACCAAACCCTTCCTACTATTTAGAACAGGAGGCCAGTTGCTGGGGCCGCATTTCAGAGGAAGCAAGCATATTTCAAAAGAGGGGAAAAAACAGGATCAAGTACAGGGCTTCCCAGCAGTCAGGCCTGACAACAGGAATGATTCAGACAGAGTACAGTGCTGAACTGCAAAGCTAGGTGAAACTAGAAAGGGGGGCTGTATTTCATCGGACAGTCCCGTCTCCTGCGCCCCCCATCCAAGCCTTGCTCCTCCCACAGCCTCAACTTCTACAATTTGTAGAATTACTGGATGGATCACCTGGAAAGGTGAAAGAATTTTATTTTTTTCCTCTTCTAGATATTTCTCATGTGTACTATGACCAACATTTTCCGTGACATAACAGTACAAACTGTAACTGATATACTTAACGGTCTTTAGAGGCCACGGACGTTTGTTATTCCTTTGGTCACTATGCATGAAATAGTACGCCCAAATTAGTTTAACGATCCTATGAAATATTAAAGCAAGCTTAGGAAATCCCTAAAATATGCACAATTTAAATTATTTTGTGCACTCAGTTTCCAATGTTGAAACTTCAATTTAACCTTTTTTTTAACTATTCAATTTAATTAGGGATGCACGATATCACATCACGATATACTCATGATTATATGCTGCATGGGCAATAATCAACAGGGCTATAGATGACGGGCAAAACATTTGGCTGGCTACCAGCTTTTCGTCACTATACATTTAACTATACCCACAAGTTAAGCAGATTAGTAGTACAGCTAAAATATTAATGACATGTGTTTTCTAATGCCCAAAAGTTATAAAAGTAATATGTATACATTTAGTGTATCCTTGTGCTTATTAAATTCGGTTAGCGGCGCACGCCACATACTTCTGTTCTGGTATATCATGGAAGTGATAAGCACTGAAGTGGCAGTAAAGAAGGACAACTCAGCAGCCAAAGCATCTTTTAAAAGAAGAGATATTGTGGATAAATAAAATTTTAATTTAATAAATAAATAAATAAATACATACATACATACATAAAACACATTTATTGTTTAACAAAAGATCCCTGTGCTGTGGTGGTACTTTTTGCAGTTTCAAGTCCCATACGTTTATTAAACATAAGGATATGCTGAATTCAAACCGATTACTAATATTTTAGGCACACTACTAATTTGCTTACTAAATTGTGGGCATAAGTAAATGCCCATATAGTACCAAAAAGCTGACGGCCGGCAAATGTGCATGCATCTAAAACCCTGGTGATTATTGCGCATGCAACACATACAGCTTTTCCACCGCACGAATTTTGGTACTTTTGGTACGGTACTTTCGCTTTTCCATTGACGTCCGGTCGAGTACCAGTACAAAAAAATCAAGTACTGAAAGTCCCAAACCAGTTTGGGTACTTCTTTGGTACTTTTGGATACTTTGGGGTGTAACTTGCAACGCTTTCGCTGAGATTGGTTATGCAAATAGCCCAATTCTGAAACACAATGCGATCGGCGTCTTGACAAAACATTACGAACTCAGAAAACAGAAATAAACTAAGTAAAAAATAATAATAATTGCGATCTGGTCAGAAGACCAGATTCAACAAAATCAGGACGGCATAAGAAATTTAAAAAGGATTTTATTTAATATATAGCATACTACTGCAGCACAGTCCTGGAGAGTCTCCAGATATAGCGATGTGATTTTGTTGTAGTAAATATTGGGGTATTTATAAGTTAGTTAACATAAAATAAAAAAATAGCTAAAAAATTCCTCACAAATCTGTCTAGGAGTGATTTAAATAGCAAGGATGAGAATGATTATGATAGTCTCGGACAATGCATGCAGCGCCCAAGTGAGAGCAGCAAGGTAAACTTTAAACTGATTAATAAAACATACATTGGATATAAATATATGCAAGGAATAATCATTAAAATTCTTAATAAAGTTTTTTCCCTATGCCAAAGTATGTTTTACCAAAACATGAACCCCCTGCGCCATCCGTAATGTCCATATAAAACTGAAAGTAATAAAAAGTCTGATCTTAATGTAACTCACTAGCGATGTAAGAACTGCACGTGCATAACATGCGGTGTTAGATTTAATATCCAACATCGTCCAGCTGCATACTACAGCCATTATTTGAATTCAGTACGAAATCCTTTTATTCGGTGCCAGTACCAGATTTTACGGCAGTGGAAAACCATTTTGGCGAAAGAAACATGGTGCTGCGTGGTGAGACGTTGTCACTCATAGGCAGTTACTGATGATGTCATTTGGTGCCGGTACCAGCCAGTGAAAAAACCCCCATTGGCAAACAGAAACACCCAACGAAAGTCAGAAAATCATTGCAGCTGGAAAGCACAGCTATAGCTTCCTTTGTTGTCAGTTTTCCCTAAATGCCAGCTCCCAACGACACAAGAAGTGCATTTCATTACTCAGCCTTTTCAGAACCTCACGGTTCCTGCTCAGCGTGTCATTCTGTTGGCTAAGTGGAAATGCACACCTTCACCAATCAAGCTATCAGTCCTCACTAAGGTTGCCACTTCCTGTGGCATGAAATAAGGGAGGGCACCTCCAGCTTTCTGGGTTTATGATAAATTTGTTTGGGGGGCGGGTGAATCGATTGCATGGCTCGAAACTATGAAATACAAGGTGATTGTGCAATTCATGGAAAGGGTACAAATTCTGAGCCTCACATTACCCAAGACTTAGTTTCACGACTACACTGAAACATTCCTATTCCACTATGAAAAACTGAACAAAAACAGTATAAACAAGGGATTGGCTACAATCAAAAAGAACAGTATTAATAAGTCAAAGTATTTTAACCCTTGGTTCATTCACTGTGAGTACATGAATTACTGATCCAGAAGAAACAACTCCCAGGCACACAGACTAACGGTTGCAGCTGAGGGCAAAGCTTGGGTGGTGGGGGGTCCCAGCGCAGGGTCAGGCCATTTATCTGGCATCCCTGGAGCAGTTTGTGTGACGTCTGTTAATGAAGTACATCAGATCTACATCTATTCTTTCATGTGCTAATACTGACTAGACTGAACTACAGCCAAGTGACACGATTAAATACCCTGACAATAAATTTTGCCAAGGTCCCCACGATAGATTTCGCCGACCAGCCACTTGGACTGCTACAGATAAAATTTGCAGAACGGGGAGGCAAGTAAAAAAATTATTTAAAAAAGGAAAAATAAAATATTCAGAAAATTATCTTGCCATAATCCATGGTAGGTCTCAGAATGCATCACCCATGGATAAAGGGGAAATTTTACATTCCACAGATCAAATCCCTTCACAAAAGTATGATGATGCGTTATCCCATGATAATTTTACATATGGTTTACATATAGACAAGTAAGACTTCAATCAATAAATCTATACTCCAAGAAGGCCCATGCAACAAAACAATAGCTATATGTATCACAACTGACACTTCACCAATAGCAATAAGGAAATAGTTCTAGTTTGATAGTTTGACTAAAATGCATTAAATGCAAAACACCAGGAAAGCACATATGCTAAGCTTGGTAGCATGGGCCAACCTCATAGGCTGTCCATGCTTGAGAGACTATCACATCCCTTGATACTGGAGTGTATTGGAAGCAACACAAACAGCCAGGCTGTCATTGTAAATCAAATAAAGTAAAATAAAAATAAAGGTTAAAGGAAATAATTTAAAAAGTGTATTGTTTGATTGCACCATCGACAACAACAAAAATGCCCCGGACTATGAAAATGTGGGACAAAAAATGGACTGGTCACCTTGCTTGTACAGCAGCTTTTTGGTTTCTTAAACCAGTCAACGTTAATCAATGCTTATCAAATGTTAGGCTGATCTATAAAATGACTTTGATTATCTACACTTACAAAACACTTTTATATCAATCTGTTAAATCTAAAATAAAGTAGTTAAAAATCACTGAAAAAAAAAACATTTTCTGGTGATAAATTTTCCAGATGTATGGACCCTCCCAAGATGCAAATGTGGGTGAGGAGCTGAGTGCTTACCTTCAGACCCAGGGCGCAGAGGTCCAGGGAAGCCCTCTCCCTCCCGCTGTAGTCGTCACCCTCACAACACCAACCTGGATTCCTGAACACAGTAGAAGGGGGAAGCCTTCATGAGTAAAACAGCCATTAAAATCTTTTCAAATGAGCCACCCACATGCTGCAGATGACTGTCATTAAGAGCACTGATAAAGGACAGCTGGAGAGAGCGCCTGACAGAGCCACGAGCCACAGCAGCACTACAGGGAGAGTATCACGCTGTATCATCGCCCCGAATTGTGGCTGACTCACGGCGGAGAGACGAGGAAGGGGGGGCTCGTCACATGGATACTACACTCACGCTCAGCCAGGTCAGGAACCCGACCGCTGATCCAATAACGGACAGAGACACACCAAGCGGCTCAGGGGAGCAGCCTTTGAAATGTAAAGCAGTGTTGAAGGGTTTCACTTTTACACAGCAAGTGGATAAATGCAGCCACTTTATTTCTCTGGGAGGATGTATGATTACAGAGAATATGAAATAGGCTTCTCAAAATATAGAGGCAGACAGTGGACACCAGAAACACTGTAATAACAGGTTAAGTTACAAAACGGACCCTTTTACCATACTTCTTAAACTAGGTTAAAAAAAGGCAATGGGAGATGCTTCAGACACATATATCCATACATAATTATAACAATTTGTTAGCTGGACTTCGGCACAAGCATCATGTGCAGTCAGTCAAGCATGAAGATGGACTGAAATTATGACTGTGGCCTGACTTAAGGCTGAAAACTATAAAGGGCTTTGAGAAATATGTTAAGTGGTTATAAATAGTCCCATTCCATTCACTGCCATTTAATGATGCCATTACAATTGTCAGGTAGTGAAACTAGGTCTTGTTTTCTCTACAGTTGTAAGGTGGGTATGTTAACACTGCAGAGCGACAGTAAGACTGTCCAGCATTCACAGACATTACAATGGCACGAGGTATTGTTCCCAAAAATACACCACAGACAAAGACTTGCAAAGAGGACTCCCAGCTGTTTATCCACCAATGAATGTGAAACTTCATACGTATTCACAGGCATGATGTACTGGATGCCATTTCAGAAAAGGAATAGGGGGCTAAATGTGTGATCAAAGTGCATACTGTACAGCAATGCTAGATACCAATGAATAGAAAAATGTGTGATGTAGCTACATCATATTAAACACCACTGAGAAAAGCTGGCATGGCTGATATGATTGTGTGTGTGTGTTTGTTTGTGTGTCTAAATAAATACACACAGATGGGGAGAGAGAGAGAGAGAGAGAGACACACACACACACACACAGAGTAGAACCCCGGTATACGTCATTTCGCCACACATCAAAAGACTTTACGTCGCTTGTCTGTAGTAATTATTAAGAATAAAAAGTACAAAAAATTATTACTAGAAGAATAAAAAGTTTTAAAATGGTTTAAAATGATCAATGAAACACAAATACAAACTAGGTGAATATCGACTTTTAAGACTTCAAAGTGAACACTGACTTAATATAATGAATTAAAGATGCATTTACGTCAATGGAAATGACTGTCTATTTATTAGTTTTCTCAGGCATTTTTAAGGCATTACTTTCGGGTCACGTAAAAAAAAAATAAATGGAGGGGAAAAAAAAAAGAAATCGGCTTATGACGAGGCTTTATTTAATGATGTAAGGCGAGGTATGTGTGTGTGTGTGTCTAATATACATTTTATTTATATATTTGGATGACCGGCAAACCTTCCCCGTTCATTAGAAGAAAGTGACTCCTGCTTATAAATGTTCTACTCAGCAACTTGCAGCAGCTCTTATCCAAGGCAGGACAAAAGGTGACATGCCTCATCAAAGCTGTGAGCCAGCTTGGTAACAATAAGTATGACCTAATGGCGACAGCCATAATTCACGGAAAACCTCAGGAGGAAAAGTGGTTTGTCAGAGCAGTACTTCCAGCTCAATACGCTTTCTTTATCACTTCCTAGTCCATTATAACAAGGCCTTTTGTTCCCAAACTCTATGTCACTCCAACTGTCAGCACTGGTCCAAAACACCACTCAGGGGTCTTGTGTTTATCCTAACCCTGATCTTTAAACCCCCCACCCAGGGTCTTTGTTCTTTTTGGCAATTTCACGGTGGAGAGTTATGTACAGTGTCAAAGAATGTAACTGGCATTTAACAAAACCATTTAAAATAATATCCATAGGAAACAGAAACAGGTCAGACAGATACTTGGGATTTTCAGTGGAAAAACCTCAGTAAAATGTATACTGCATCTAGTAGCTAGAATCCATTATGTGACATTTTCTAGTAGCACTTCAGGGGGCACTTGTGCCATGACTTAAAAAAAAATTATGAAATAAAAGAAAGCCTGACAGACAGTCTGATATCTCCCACTGTGTCCTACATAAACAGTATGGGATATTATCCATTAATCTACTACATGAGACTATGTACACCAGAAGGAACACGAGCAGAGTATGAAGGAAGGCTATATATAAAAAAAAAAGAGAAACACAAAGACTCAAGATCAAACAGCACAGATCCTTAAGCGAGACCACATGATCCTGGATTAGAAGCATGGAATGCTAGTGAAGATTAATATTAGTAAAAAATACTGCCAAAATGTAAGTGCTACAGCTGCTTCACGGATGATGTAGTCAACTTCAGTCTAGTAATAGACAATAAGAAATCTAACCAGCACATTTTAAGCACAGCATTCATATTTCCTGACAAAAAATTAGATCAGTGTCAAGTTTTCAACAAAAAAAAATCTCAGATATTTCAAGCAGTCTTGTGATTTGGTGAATTCCTCTAACAGGGAATGACAGACAATCAGCCAATGTCCTGACCACATGTATGCATTTGCTGTGATGAGAGCTTTCAGCAGTTTCAGGTGAAAACATCTTGAGGTTATCCTCACAGCACTGGTGGCTTTTAAATCATCATTTTCCCCAGCGGCAAGGGATGAGTCATTGGGACGGGTGGACAGAAGTCTGCCTGATTTGATTTAGGATGGCAATCCAAGACAAAACACAGTTGAAGACAAAATGATCAGGAGCTAAAAGACCTTCATAAATGGCAACATGTTTTTATATCATGCTTGAGAAAAAATCTGACTTTGAAAGTCCATGGAGGGGGGTTAGGGTAGGAACAATCTGTGATGTGTTTAAGAACAACAGACCTGAACATATCTGAACATTTTGAGTAGAAATGACAATGAATTCAAATGCCCCATTCACCCAAAAGCATTTCAGACATGATGTATCAACTGCATGACAAAGAAAGAACCCTTTGCCAATAAGGCTAACTTCTAAAGGAATTCAGAAATATCCAGCAGGAGAGGCTCAAGGCTGATTGTGCAATTTGGACCCTGCAGAGGAGACTCCTATGTCCAGTACCTCAATGACTCAATGGTGCATACAGATCTTTGCCAACATGAATCATAAACCACAACCCAGTAGGACATCAGCCAAGACCCTGGAAGGCAGCAATAAGCTTCAAAATGAGATCACAAGTGAAGTATCTGCTGCAAATCTCAAATATTAATTTAGGCAGTCCCTCAGGTTTTCGCGATTTTGCGATTGCGTCAAATCCCGCGAAATCAGCAATTTACCACATCTTATTTCCATTCGCAAAAATGACCCGAAAATCCTTCATGTAAAATCACAACTGTTCTATTTATCACTTATTACCATAATCTAGTCCCATTTACCATCTTTTATCACCGCTAAGGACAGAGCAAAACAATATCCCTCGGTTCTTCACGAGTAAATCCACACCATTTTCGAGGACACGAACATCAGAAGGCAGCGGAGAGTTAGAATACGAGAAGGAAGAAACAGATAACAGCTGAAGTTGAAACGAGAATGACCATGGCAGCAACCGAACGGAACAATGTAAGAAGCGGTCATATTATTTGCTATAAAATAGCTAGATTGTTCAGGTTGCAGAGCTAAAGCTAGCTCACCAAATAGAATGAGATAACATTTGCATTTGGCATGCTAACGTGACCAATTGTAATATCACTTAATTTGAATATGTAATATTGTATATTGTATATTGTATTGATTTTGAAGTAAAGTAATACATTTAAGTGATTAGACACCCCCCGGAATGAGTAAAGGGGGTAAATTGTTTTGTTTCCACTACGATTTACTTTAAATTCAACAGTAAATGTCTGTGTTAAAGTAGGATGACCAGATAATCCATGTCATCCCGGACATTTTGAGCTACGTCAGGTTTTACAAACTACTTTAAACCTGAAAGGCTTCTGTGACTAAATATTTCAGTTCTTCTGGTTTGTTTCCTTGATTGTAAGACTCATCCAGCTGTTTCACATTAACATTAGTGACACATGCATGATTATAGGAGACTGACCATTCAGCACGCAGCAAGAATGCAGCGCTTATGTGAAATCCAGGTCCTCTTAATTGAAATGGTCGTTTACAAATCCTAAATTACAAGGTCTAGCTCAAAGTGTCCGGGATGACATGCATTATCTGGTCACTCTAGTTAAAGTGAAAAAACTGTTAACTGGTGTAAATTAGAAAGTTATTTTCATGTTGATATGCGTAATCTTGTAAGAATAGCTGTTAGGCATATAATTTTGATGGAGGTCTGATGTGGTGTGTGGTGGTGGTTGCTCATAATAATGTAAAGGCAATTCAGGCAAGTGAGGGAAGACAAGATGAATGTTTCTGATGTAGACCTATTATTTCAGCTTTAAAGCCTATTACATTTAAGCTCTTAAGTTTTTAGGTTAATTTAAGAATTTTAGTTTTTTCAGAATGACTCCTTTTGAACATTTGTGGAAAGATGTGGGCAATGTCAGTGTGGGCTTGTATTCACAAGTCTTGGGCGTTATTGTGGTAATTATATCAAGACTGAAGAACATGCAATTAATGTCTGCCTGTTAATTTTATTCCTCTCTCACTCATTTTGTGTCTTACTAAGCCTATGTAGACCTTGGATGGGGTTTACCAAAGAAAAAGAAAAATCGCAAAATTTCTTGCAAATTTTGATAAAACACAGTCATTTTGATCGCACAAAATCAGTCATTTTGATCGCAAAAATCACAAAAAAATATCGCGAAATCCTGGGGGGACTGCTTAGGTTGTTCTTCTGCATAGAAGCACTCATGCATTCATCAGGGATTTCACAGTGTAATGTCTGTGAAATACAGAAGGAAACTGGAAAGGCTTATTGATTAGCACCTGTCTCTAGCTGACAGCCGACAGTTTAAGCACACCGAGAACGTATCCTAGCTCTCACAGTACTGGGTAACGTGACCTGCTATCCTGATGACCTGAGTGGCTCTGGTTGCAAAACCAGTCAAAAAATGCTTGTCTACCTAAGATCACCCACAGTCATCTACATATGCCAAATAAAAAATCAGCAGTACTGTGTCTCAGTTCACCTAAAAAAAGTAGTTGTAAGAGCTTGGTCCCTTACATTTCACGGTTCATTGTTAATGCGAACACCGGCTTGGACTCAGCCTCTTCGCTGGAGCATGGCATTCTGCTTCACACCGTCAGCCCAAATTTCCCAACCGTTGCTATTTTGAATCAAGAACATTTCATCATGCTTCAGCTCTGACTTAGACAGGTTTACCTTGGCCTTGTCAGAGGTAAACTGCAGGCAGCCCGCCCAGGGATCTGACTAGCCAGGCACCTCGCGTTGTGTGGGGACATTTCTCACCCTGGCTTTGAACAGCAGCAGACTTTCTGTAGCAGGCCACTGCCTTTGAAAGAATCTGTGAAAAGAGGGCCTGGCAAAGGCTCACTTACTCAGGAAGGTGGGCTCCTACCTAAGACAAGCTATCGTCCAAGGGCCTCAGCAACTACCAAACAGAAGAAAGTTCAAGGGTTCAAAATGGGCGACCTATAGCCTAATATTGCCTTACAGAAAATAAGCAAAAACACTTACGTGCTGATACCGCACTAAATGTTTTTGAAATAAAGTGTTTGCATCACTAATTCCCCCATTAGCCATTGACCTGACTGAAGAGGGTTTGCCCTTCCTCTTCACAGCAATCTGGGACTCAGCTCCATATGCTTCTTCTAATTATAGGTGGATTATGGCCAGTACAGCTCCAATGATAACCCAATGAGGCCAAGTCACAGGTACAGCAGTAGAAATCTCTCTCCTCCTTTGTCAATCGGATTCCTTTCTTTCATTTCTTTGTCTTTCCTTTTCCCTGTTTATATTAATCTCTCTTAATGATGTTGTAATGTATCACAACACACCCATGTGAAGCACCTTGGGGCAACACTGTTGTGAAAGGTGCTATATAAAAATAAACTGAATTGAAATCTCAGCATAATAGAACGCATTATGGAAACCCATTTTGCTCGGGCCCCAGTAACCTAGATAAACTTAAGTTCAGGCTTTAGGGTCACATTACTCTGTGGAGTATGGACATTACAGTGTCAATGGTGCAACACCACAAAAATACAGCTATGAAAATGATTTTTTAATGAAACATTTTTAACTTTTCTTGAATTTCTAAAAATTACAGTGGTAATTCACCGTCATAATATAATTACAAATAGAAAATGTGTTCATTCAAATATATATATTAGAGTTAATGCTATTTGTAAGATATTTAAAGGAATTAAATACCGCGACAGTACAATACTTTATAATACTTAGAAGATTTTAGTAGAAATCTGTTTATTGTAATGAAAACCTTATAAAAAGAATACTCTCTTCAGCAAAGCTTGTTGCTCAGATCAGTTAACATCATGTCTGAGTAGGTACACTTCACTGAAAAAAATCCTCAAAATCACAGTTAGAGAACAGAACAGTGTACAGAAAACACATCAAGAATGATAATGCATTTTGAAGAGAAGATGATTACAGTTTTGCATGATTTTAAGGTTAGAATGTTTATGTGGTTAAACTATTTTTGATACATTATTAACATCCTGTTATTTCCAACTGTTATAGCACATCACCCCAGGCAGTGGACAAGAGTCAAATATCAGCGCATGAAACAGAGAAAGAAGTGCACATCAGTTCATACTTCCATGTAATACTGTCCCAAAGTTCAATAAGTTAATATTTAAGTCTTAAACATAGCCTTACATAAGTCACACACTTCTTGAAAGGGGAGGGGTAGCCATGGTGAGTACCTACTAACCAAAGTACAAATGATAAGTGAGATAACTAGACAGTGAAGGATGTGCATCCCAAGAAACGCTCATTTCAAGCTGAAAAAGTCATCTGAAAGAGAACAGGCATTAATGGAGGGGGTGTCCCTATCTTATTTAAGGGTCTCTGGTTGAAGGATGGCTCGAGGATTTTCAACAAGAGTATAATTCAAATCATAATTCCATAAAAAATAAATATGAAATGATCATAAACTGAAACATCTGGAAAACTGAACTCAACTTCTCACAAACAATCTGATATTCTAAACAAACTTCCATCCAAACATTAGTAATGGTTCACCTGTACACTACTCCTTCATCGAGCAGGATCGTAAAAAATCATTCAAACTTCTCAAAACAACACAATACTTAAAGAAATCAAAGGATTATACTTACTGTATAACCATGTCAAAAAATGGTAGTGTCTAAGAATACACAAGGCCTCGGATGTCAGATGGACAGTGTTACCCTTGATTACTTCTGATATCTTACAGTGCCCCAGTGAGAATGGCAGCTGATCTACCCCCCCCCCAGGGCATCTACAATTACACAGATGAACCCACTTCCCTGTAGAGCTGGATATGTTTCCACAAAAGTACTGCCAAAGCAGCATAGACTTTTCCACACACGTTCTCTGTATTGTAACAGTTGCAGCAAGTATCAAATCAAGTATTACGTCAGTCTGACCCTTTATTTCCTTTAATTTATTTTGCATGTGATAAGCATAAGTCTTATTATTCAGATGGTAATATTTATATTTTAAGTCCACAAGTCATTTGTTCAAAAGAGTAAAATGCATTAATTACATTTGTATGGTGAGTGGACACAAGCGTTCTGACAATATTTCTCGACCTTAACCAATGCTAGAGCAAAATAATAATTATTCCTACAAATAAGGAAATGAATCCCATCTGACAAGATAAAATAACAATTATTCATTGTCATTAGAGGAAAAATGAAAAGCACACACACCCAAACGATTTTACTAAATATGTCAAAGGATTAATTTTGGACTCATCTGCTTTTGATCTTGGCACATCCAGTCACATTCCATAAGCACTTACTCAGTGGAGTATCACAGTGATCCCGGAGTCTATCCTGAGAAGCTTAGGGGAGGGAACACCCTGGATGAGACACCAGGCCATCACAGGGCTCACACACAACAGAGACCAATTAACCTAAATGCGTGTTTTCGCACTATGACAGAAAGTCGGTGTACCTGGAGAAAATCCATGCAAACATTAAGAAAACACGCAAACTCCAGAACGAGTGATGGAATTCAAACCATCGCATCCTGGGAGGTGTCAGGCAACAGTACAACCCAGTCTGAAACAATGGCACCACAACTAAGTACAAGTAATTAAATCTAGTAGGGCACCACTTACAAATCTGACTTTACTATAGTCAAGGATGAACAATTTCACAGTAAAAAAACACCCACATACTGAGTAACAGACAAGACCTTAGGCTTACAAGGGTGCTCAAAATAAGGTTAAATTCAACAGAAAATACAGCTGGCAAACACACGTCCTGGCTCAATTAAAAGAAGAGCATGCCAATATGCATAAAGACGTAAGATGAGCGCAGAATAACAGTAACAAAAAGCAGCCATCTCCAAATCCACTGCAGATTCAATTATGCATATCAAACCTGCACATAAGTTGAGAGAACATTGTAGGGACACCCCCATCTATATACCTGAGACAGTAAAACAGACACAGGAAAACTAAAAATTATGGCCTGAATTTTGGTTAAATCGTTAGATGATTCACTTAGTCAAACTCCACGTGTAGAGCCAGCAGAGTTCAATGGAAGGATACAGGCCCTCATCAAAACAACTTAAACATACGATTAGAAGCCTGGGAAACTGCTACTGAAGAAGGATATTTTAGTATAAGCACGGATCTGACAGGTGGTGTCAGCCAGGCGAACAGCCAGGGAAGCGGAGAATCCACACAGCATACCCTCACTATAGGAGCCCTATCGAAATTACACTGAGAAATACTTGTCTGCGCGTGTTGCTTCCGAAAAGCAGAAGTATGAAAGGCGTGAAGCCCTTCCGAGAAGCCGGCCAGATGCGCTCAGGACATAGGGGGTACTGGGGGGATGTCACCTTCTCGGACGTTATCGACGGCGATGACACCGAGGCAGCATCCCGGCTCGATGACCACCTAACTAGTCTTTGTCCAAGATGTCCATGTTATCCAGGCCAAACCGGTTACGGAGACACGCAGCCTGTCACAGGGACACCACACGCAGGACTAGTAAGAGATATCACCTTGCCAGAACGAACGATTCAATGAAATGGCTTTTTAAAATTACACCCTGTTAACAACGACGGAATGGGCTAAGCCTGGTAAGATCCTTTCCTTTGTTTCGCCCGCACCTCAGAGAAGCTGCGAGAGCGCGGAGCGGCGCCGCGACACGCGCCGTGCATGGCCGATAAGCGGGCACCGTAGGCACGCGCAGCGCCCTCAGAAGCGAAACGACGCGCACTCACCCAGAACCACCCGGACTCTTAAGTATCACCTCAGAGTCATACTGTGACCGAAAGGGCTGTCCGAACGGCGGTCTTGTTTTAAAACACGAAGGCGGACTTGAATGGAGGAACAAACGATGTGGCACTACGCGACAGTGACAGCTCAGCGCGGCGCGGCAGGAGCGGGAACAGGCTGCTACCAGGCTGCGCTGCTCAGGGCTGCCGAGGCTGAGACCGGAAGAGAGGAGGCGGCTCACCGGATGTAGCGTCACGCCGCAGATGAGTAGCGAGCGCGCGGCGCTGTGCGCTGTTGCCGTACGTCTGATGGTGGTTTCAGTGTTCTTGATAGTTAGTGTTATGTCAGGCTACAGCGAAATCGGAACTGATAATAAGAACCGTGACGAGTGTGTAGACGTGTAGCATAATGAATTTCAAGAGGGTATATAGAACAAATGGCTGGAAATGCAAAATCATGTACAGGTTTTGTCAGCTTCAACAAAATTTTCACAACTGTGTTCTGTAATACGGAGAAAACGAAATAATGAAGATCTGTATAACCTTCCATCCATCCTGCTTGTCCTGTTCAGGGCAAGGCCGAGAACAGCCCAGGATGGGGTCCCAACCAATCACAGAGCCTGTTTAACCTTTTACATCTTAATTCTTAATAATACACAAGTTTTTCAGACAGGGCCATATTACAGTACATATATTTTTTGATTTTATGGTTATGTTTATTCAGGCAGTGAGTGTGGGTTTATAGAGGATAACTCCCAGACTATGTTAACTTGTTAGGCTGGTTTAATATTAACCTAGGACACACTGAGGTTCAGCACAATATTGATGCTTGCTACAGCCATGAGCAGAAAGTGGAACTGTACTCTGATCAGTTACCCCCAAGACAAAATCAAGACGGACTAACTCCACTATATGCTCATTTTATATTTTCCCTTATAAACAAACGAAAAGTGATTTAAAACAACATTCTTTATTAAATGTTTACGGTGATAAGGTGTAATGCACAGGCACAATTTATCTTCAGAATCCACACCTAATTCAATTACCTTTGATTACTTAGTAGACACTTTTATCAAAAATGGTGTAAAAATTAGACCTATTCATCCAATGAGACGCTACAGTATCTATAGGTCTATATGTGCTTTTTGTTTCAGAAAGCACAAAAGAACACTTGAAGTACTCAATCATGCATCTTAGGTACATTGTTAGAAAAAAGGGGTACTAATTTGTACCTTTATTTGTTACTGGGACTGTGTCTTCAAGGGTTTGCCAATTGTACCCTATAGCTGTAGGTAATTATAAGGTACAGATATGGACTTTTTTTTCTGAGCATGTAGATGAGCTGAACTTATGCTCTTCAACTGAATCAGCTCTCTGTCAGGGGGATAGGGTCCATTGTTCAGAAGGCAGCACACCATTCTTCCTTCCACCACTGTTTTCAAGGAATCAACACTCTCCTATGACAGAGGAAGCTTTCCACAGGAGTTACCTTAGCCTAGCAAGATCCTTCCACTTGATCTTACCCCCCAGTAAACAGTTCATGTTGTTTTGTCAGTCCAGCCTGTCACTGACATACATGCTAAGGTACCACTTCTACAGTCTCTCTAGATGGTGACAGAAGTCAGCAGCTCCCTTCTCCAGCTGAAGCTCACCACCACCTGTTTTGTCTTTCTGACACTGAGCTGCATGTGGTTCTCTAACTCATTCTCTTCCCCAACAAAATTCTCCAGCATTCTTCTGTTCTCCCTTTCTCTTGCTTTACTGATACATCCTACAAATGCAATGGCAGTGCAGGTGGGATGGTCCCCTTAGGTGTGCTTTGTGCCTTGTCAGATCCTGGAGCCATAAAGCAGGTTTAGCAAACACCTTGAGTCCAGTTGAGCTAATTGCCAATATGTTTTTAAAAATAAAATTTTGACGCAGTTCCCCTCATATCATTATTTCATTTGTCAGCAGTTGTATTGGCAGTGTTTACAGGCTGTAAGTGTGCCTTTCTTTGTACTCTACCCCCCTCGCCTGACCCAATCTGACCTTCTCTCCAATGGCATGATGTACTTGCTGGGTCAGATGCTTGGCTTTGAGTGCACAAAATGACTACTTTGCTTTATCATATAAGTTAGGAAGCACAAAACAACAGATTTGCAAACCTACTGTATTTGTTAGTGCCCCAGAAAGCAGACCCAGGGATTTCATCCTGCTGCTCTGTAATGCTCTGCTGCTTTTAAGGGATCTTGCATCTAGATATTACCTTGGGGTATGAAACAGATTAAATGCTCTTAGGTCATCTGATTAAATGTCGAAGGGGGTCTCGCTGAGCTTGCTTTAGGCAAGGCTGTCATCTTGGCAACGCTAGGAATGCAACAGTGACCAAGCTAAGCCAGTGACAGCAGAAGACCACATCCTATTCGCAGACAGGCTCAAAGGTTTCTACAAAGCAACCCCATCAGCACGAGCTGGCGTCTCCTGCTGCTGCACATGCAGCTCGGCTGGTAATTCAGATATTCCCTGCACTGTGTTTACATGTAAAAATTCTCTGTCCCTGGAATTAATCACATAATGTTCATTCAGACGGCTGTGCCTGAACTGACCACACAATGCTGGTAAAACCACTATTAAAATAACTTGCAATCTATCTGTTCACTTATCAGATGCATATGCTTATCTATGGAGTATGTGTGTCCTGGTGCTAGTATATATATTTTTTAGCTTCTGTTGTTATGGGTCCTACTGAAATAAAGGTAGCTGATTATGAGAAAGACCTTGGTGTGTATGTTGATGCTTCCATGTCCCAC
>JAODKM010000032.1:10521513-10535422 GCA_026780845.1 Petrocephalus sullivani | reverse complement strand
GACTGAGGGGGGACATGATCCAGGTGTATAAGATTCTAACAGGTTTGGATGCTGTTCAACCAAATAGTTACTTCAGCTTTAGTTCAAATACAAGAACTCGTGGCCATAGGTGGAAATTAGCGGAGAACATTTCAAACTGGATTTAAGGAAGCACTTTTTTGCACAGCATGTAGTTAGAGTATGGAATAGTCTTCCTGATAACATAGTGCAAGCTGAATCCTTGGGGTCCTTTACATCAGAGCTAGATAAGATTTTAACAACTCTGAGCTATTAGTTAAGTTCTCCCCAAGTGAACTTGATGGGCCGAATGGCCTCCTCTCGTTTGTATAGTTCTTATGTTCTTATGTTATATTATTTTTAATGTTCATTTGAAATCCATTTCAGTTTTAGTTTGTTTTCAGTATGGTTAGTTGGTTTTTATTTTTAAGTATATTTTTGTTTAGTTTTTTATATATTTTAGTTTGTTTAAGTTTTAATATTTTTATTTATAGGCATAGACTGAAAGACTGAAACAGAGCTATTTTATATTTTGTGATCTGTAGATCATCCTGCATGAATACACGGTGCATTCTGTGTATTCCAGGTATTATTAATGGTCATTAAAGATAACCAAATTAAAGATAACCAAATCATTACTTTAGCTAAATAGTGTACAAAACAGTTATTTTTGTATCTTTTTTCAGTTTACGAAAATATTTCGTAATTTAGTGTCATTTAACGATAATACCCCTGGTGTGCCCATGATGTGCAACTTGGCAACAGCAGTATTACCAGCCATTGAATAAAGACTGGAATCCCTGTGCTGGGACACCTGAAGCCTGGTGACTGACAGAGATATCGCCATGATGGCAAGGGTCTGCAAAGTCAGAATGGAATGTGCCCTAATTACAGCACTGCATATGTACAGCGGGGGAGCACTGACCTGCTTTCCTCGTGGCCACCATCAGTCCCCATGGAGCAGCTCTCTGCACCTCCTACCCTCCCCACCTTCATTCGCATTAAAATAGAAGGAACATGACAAATGCAATGGAAGAAAAATGCAATCTGCAATACAATGCTGCACCTTGCACTTTTACAGTATGTAAGTACTGTCACTGTGCAACCAAACTGTTTATGATTGATTATGAAATTAGGGGGACTTCTCTAGCTGTCATAACAATAAATCTAGTGCGATTTGCATGTGAGTAGATGTATGTAAGCCAAAAAGCAGTTTTGCTACATCTTGACATATACAGATGAGCTTCTCTTCTTGCTGCAGGGTTCCACAGTGTTCTGCTTCCTTCAAGCCACAGCTAATGCTTATCTTTAAGTGTCCCTGCACAAGGACAATAGGTGCATGCCATCAGATGCTGTCTCGTTCCATTAATACCATCAGGGGAGAGCCAGGCCCTCTGCCTTCCAAACAATATCAGCAATACTGCATGAACCAGCCATAGAGACATTAATAATTTATTAGGCCGATAGTGGAGCCATGTGCTGAATTTCTCAGGACTGACACCAGACATCCACAGTTTTAACTTACTTCTCGGCAGGAAGGACAGTTGCTCTTTGCTGGCTGCCTAAAAATCACAGTACCGTGGGCTCGTTGTCAACTGTCAGTAAAAACATGACATGACTACAACATTCCAAAACATATCAGTGATCAGCTATGTCTATGGTGATGCACTGCTTTGGGTTGGCACCCTGTCCTGGGTTGTTCCCTGTCTTGTGCAAGTAGCCTCTGAGCTCTGGACCCTCCGCAACCCTGAATAGGACAAGAGGTTTTGGAAAACCTTCGGGCAATTTGGTAACTCCAATTCACAATTTAAAGCAGTTAAATGTGATTATTCCAGCATAGAAGCAGATTTCCCTGCCGCACCCACCACACGGTGGAACACCTCAGGATCCAGGTCGAGCTGAAAAAGATCTGTCAGATACTTTCTGAGTTATCGCAGGAACAAGATGGCTGCAGCTTCATTTTTGGGGCAATTTGTCTCAAAATGAAATTGGGTGTTGCATGTTCTCTCACTTTCCTCTTTGTCCTGCCCATCTTTATTAATGACTGTACAGTTTTTGAGATATACACAGCACTGCCAGGAGCTGGTACCATCTGTGTGGCTCTGAAAGTCAGAACTCAGTGCCTATATTGGACACTTGAACAAGGTCCTTAACTCAATATCTCCATGGAATCAGTTTGACCCAGCTTTCTCTGATCCTCATGTGTATGGTATTTTGGACAAAAGCATTTACTGTACTAAATGAATGAAATGTGTTCTTTGTTGTAATAGCAAAGCAGTCTATTGGCTGGGATATTTCTCAATTGTCACCTCAACTTTGAAAATATGTCCTTAATTATGGAGCCGAACAGAATGAGCAAATGATGTGGGCCTGGCCTGTGGTAATGTTGGAAAAATGTAGGCCCTTCAACTGGCAAAGCCAGGACATGGCAGTGCTATCATTTCCTTTTCTGCAAACCACTTGCGAGATGAAGGAGAGTTTGGACACCCTAGAGCAGGATGAATATAGGTCATAAATTCAGTGATTGACTTGTCCAGGGCACAGCCCATGTGACACATTTGTAGAGCTGACAGCCACCTTGCTTTTTCCCCACTTGTCCTCTTCTCTGTTAAACCCCAAACGGCTTTTGCGAATGTTTCTTACTGCCACGCCTCAGCCTTCCCTCCTGACCACATGACCAGCACAGTGTTGGTCAGGAAGCCGTCTGGGTTTGACTGTACAGTGTGTCCATGAAGAAAGCGCTCATAGCTCTGCTGGCCGCCAGGCCTCTCTACCATCTCTCTACCGTTGCTGCTGCATGTTGCTCGTGGGTGTTGCATGGCTCTGCAGGTGAGGATTTTGTGCCCATTATCAGAAGGTCATCAATTTGAATCCCCTTGGGCAGCAGAATGATGCCACTGTCAGACCCCTGAGCAGGGTCCTTACCCCCAATAGCTCCAGAGGAGCTGCATGCCGGCCGATCCTGTGCTGTGACCTCCAGGTTTGCTCTCACCCTTCTGCTTGTCTTGTGGAGAGCAAGATGGGACAGGTGGAAAGAGAATTTCCCCTTGGGGGGGTAAATAATGTATCACTATTCAGTATTATGCCTTGATGTGATACTGTTGTTTCCAGTAAAGATTATTTTTGAGAACCTGTACTGGAGACAATGATATAAACTACTGGCATGCTTTTCATTTTAACCCAGGCTCATGTTCACCGAGATGAGCTTCACCTTTGGTGCCATCTGAGCCCCTTCTCCTGTCACCTGTCTTATAGGGAGCCTGGCTCACAGGATAGTAGGTCTGGGTAGAATCTCCTCCATAAGTGTAGTCATGGGGGGATTAAACGGCATAAACGGTGTCTTTACATGTAGCTGTTTTAGCATCCTACTATAGCGTCAGGAGATCCGGCCTTCCAGGAGCGGCAGGGTTCACGCTCTTTCAGAATTACCTGCGTGTGCTAGCTACCACATGCCTAAGATTGCGTTCCCTGCCATGAGATCCCAGCTCTTGCTGGCAGTGAACTGGAACCTCCATTTGTCCAACAGACAGTGAGCAGTGCTGAGCAGTGTAATTAGTGCTGGCAGGGCAGCGGAAGCACAGAGCCCCACGGGGACTGAACTTATATTTCCTTCAGCTCAAACGACTCCTGTCTTGGCTCTTACACAGACAGCATTAAAGGAACATTGCCAAATATCCAGTCGTGATGGTTTTTAAGCACCTGATCTTCTGATCACAGGCTTGTAACTTGCTGTGCTTTCCAAACCTCTTCTGGAATGCCCAGCTCCAGCTGTGGCTGCATGTGATACCTGTAATATCGCTCACAAAGCTGAGACTACTTCTCATTACAACCCAGCCCAATTTAAACATCATAAAATTTTACCATACTTCTGGTGGACTTTTATGATTTAACATTTTAATTTTTAAACTCGCTCTGACCCTGTACTGGATAAGAGGTTAGAATATGATATGATATGATATGATATTATATGCTTCTTGCTTTTTGTGATTCAGACCTAAGCAATGCTTCCAATTTCATGGAATGAAAATTTTATTTTAAACCTGTGTGATCACCAGTACGTGTAGGTACTCTGGGGACCCTCACATTTGGACCTGGTCTTTCTTTGGGCTTTTCACATCCCTGCAACAGCCAGAGATCCCACTGGCTATGCCAGAAAGATTTATATGCTGCATAGAATAGGGCCAGGATGAAGTAAATTCACATTAAAATAGACATTAGATTCAACAAGAAGGGTTGGCATGGTGATGCAGTGGTTAGCACTGTTGCCTCTCACCTGTGGGACCAGGGTTCCAGATTCCATGCATGTGGAGTTTGCATGTTCTCCCTGTGCTGTCGGGGGGTTTCCTTCGGGTACTCTGGTTTCCCCCACAGTCCAAAAACATGCTGAGTAGAATTGGAGTGACCAAATGAGTGTGTGAGTGTGCCCTGTGATGGGCAGGCCCCACATCCTGGGTTGCTTTGTGCCCGTAGCTGCCAGGATGGGCTCCCGATCGCCCGCGACCCAGAAGGATAAGCAGTTTCAGAAAATGGATGGATTCAATATGAGCTAAGAGCACTCACAGAGTAGGGGCCATATAAAGCACTTATAAGTCTACATGCCATTGCATGAGTCAACATCCCATTACAACGCATGTACCACGACTGCGTTGCACAGCCTGCCTGAACCACTCACTTATTATGGCATAATAATAATAATAATAATAATAATAAAAATCCTAACAAAAACAGTAGTTGTCCAATGCACTTTGTGATACTTGCTGAGAATCATTTATTACTGCAAATACCCACAAAGTATACAAAATATACTTGTAAATGTCCAATGTACAATGTACATAAACAGTGTGGCAATAGGGAGAAATACAGCTTCTGGTAGTGAATAGGGTGTGATGTATTATTTGCCCTGCTTTGCATCTCTTAGGAAGAAAGCATCTGCTACAGTAAATAAATGTAAATGTCTCAGGTCATTCCCAGTAATTCTTCAGAGAGCACGAAACATCACTACGCTTGCCACACTTCATCGCTGACTCGCTGGAAGTGCAGTTCAGTCGAGCTTTTTGAAATCTAGAGGGAATATATCTGACTGCCACACTGAAGAGATTAGGATAATCACACAAAGAATGGAGTGCAGATTTAACAAGAGGCCCCTTTACATGTTGATTGGGTACCAGGCCCTTTTTCACTAGTTTAATTGACTAAAAAAATAATTCATCTAGTAAAAGCAATTGCAGTGTTTTTAGTAAATCATTTTCATACATTCTACTTCTCCAGGGGTGCACCAGTAACAGAAAGATATGTCCCAGGGTGGGAACTACAGTCATGTGACCTGCTGTGTCACCTGGTCGGCAGGTGGAGACAAGGGACGAGCTCTCATGATAAAGCCCTCAATAAAGATTCCCAGACATGAGGCCAACCTACCCTCATTAAAAGATCGATTAAGAATGTAATGCCTGCAGTAATGATTTATTAAACCCATATATCAGTAGAAGAGCTGAATTGAGAAAAAGCATTTCCTCCATGACTACTGCTAATCTTTGTATTGTCTCCGTATCATAGCAGGGAAGTTCCAGCACTTCCCATGTTACTACGGCTTTGGGATGAACACATTTCCCGAGCTGTAGGCGGCAGGAGGCGGTTGGAGCAGCAGAGATTTATTACTGGGAAAATAAAGATGTGCCACAAAGTCTGTGCCTTATCACGCTTCTCAGATTGAATGCAAATGCCTGACAATAAGTTTGGCTAGTCTGGTGAAGGGAAATGATCCCCAGGGCTTTAGTATCGGCGACTCCTCCCCCAAAATGCTGCGTTTGCTGAAATCTCAGCTAGGCATAAATCAGTGGGCTGGCTGCAGAGGTGTATAGTCATGAGACCAGACGGCTGCAGGTTTTCTCATAAAATGACGGCAGAAGCACTGCTTTAACCCTGATCTCTGTTATATATTTATAGTGAATGAATCAATCAGTTTAGGGAGTGAGCACGAAGGTTCCTCTGATTTTCATTGTATGGGGTCCACGTTGCCCCTAATGCACTTTTCATCACTGTAGTCTGTCACGAAAACAAGACTTTTAACCTTACAGTTTAATATAATTAAGATGAGCCAGGCGTATAAAAAAGAATACAATTTAATATTTGACAGTCCTGCAACTGTGACCAGAATAAGCAGTTAGAAGGTGGATGGATGGATGAAATTTAATCCGAAGCCATTCAAGAACATAAGCATGACTAGCTTAGCTGACTTAACCAGTTGATCCTGAGACAGCTTGAGGTCCAGGGCTTTGGGGCATATTCAGAGCTGGTCCATTCAACATTGTTGTGAGTTACATATGAACAAATCCATGTTTGTGAAGGCTTCTTTAATTACTATGCACTTCTATAAGGAATCAATGACAATATTCTTAATGCATCCAGATTTAATATACAAAAATCTGCAAAAAGAACAGCAAACAGTTCAGTTTCACCAGACAGGAAGGCCTACAGTTAAAGTATGATAATTGTTGGTGAGAAGCAGCATCCAGACGCTCTGTCAGGGTCCCTGCTGAGTGCTGGAGCTCTTCCCCTGGCATGTTGGCTTGGCACTACCATCCGGCTTTGCTTTTGACAGCATCGTCCACTTGCGGAGAGGGAACGCTTCACAGCTCTTCTGCTCTTTCTGTATTTTGCCCCATTGTGCATTTGCATCTTCAAAATCCCACTGGTGAGCGAAATGATGGATTATCAAACATACCAGAGGAATGTCACATACTAAAAAGAGACAAGCTCAGGTGAGACAGACATCACTGCGATTGGGGACTCTTAGGTAGGTGGTACGCAAGCTTAGGTAGGTGGTACGCAAGCCACCTTTTCCACTACAAACCCCATCAGCAAATAATACCAAACCAATTTTTTTAAATTACACACTCTCGTATAAGGCCAAATGGGAACAAAGGATCCTAGAATTACGTTACTCTTTATTGAAGGGGATTACCAAATGAGAAACTCAAGTTTCAGTTTGAATTACTTAACCTTACTGTTGCTATTTGGCAGTTCAAGCATTAGTGCTGTCATATAAAACAGTGGATGGAAAACCAGTCACAAGATCCATTCGCAGCAGTGACCCTTTGCCCAGCTAATGTAATCATTTCTGTTCTGCAAGCAACAGGCATTTTACTGAAAATAGCTACCAAAATTGCAAGGTAGATTCCTTCCCTTGTATGCCCCGTACCCCAGACAGGCTGGTCTTCCCCTCCTTATAATCTCAGATCTTTAACAGCAAGACAATTGAGCGGCAATACAGGTCACTTGTTTCTATCCTTTCCTTCTCACCTTGTCATAACAAGTTAAAAAACAATCCAGAGCCAATTCCAGACTGCTCATGAATGAAGAGTAAGGGATCACACGAGAAACCTTTCAGAAGACTTCAAAATGTACAGTAAATTACATAATATGCATTCAAATGTTATTATTTCAACATAATATGCAAATGCTACATCAAAATCATTTACTCCTGCTAGAGAACCATTTGCAGTGTTTGTGCTTAAACACATACTGTAAATGATCAATTCACAATCTCCTTCAAGGACACTTTGTCTACATGATTATGTTGTTGATCATGATGTTGTTCTTCAGCACAAGACCTTCCTGTAAAATATGCCCTAAAAACTGACTGCTCAACAACACTCAACGCATATTGAGAAATACATCCAAATTGGTCCAAAGGAACATCATCAAATTTTGGTCACTCCTTAGATGTCAGGGGTTACACGTTATGCAAAAATAAAACTAGCTTACATGATGACTAACAATGAACTCGATCTTAATGTCCAAGCTAATGGTTGCTATAAAAGATACTTAAATATATGAGCCATTTCCATACTCATAAACCTTTGGAGGTTTTACACGCATAGGGGAGTGCATATCAAGGCTTTTACTTACATAGTTAAACTATTGTGATTTTCAGTGATCCGAACATTTCATTATTCATCATTTCATTTCATTAAACTGGCTAATTTCCCCTGTGGTTCCTGCAGAGAAGCTACTCGCTGGAGCATGTAGGATACAGAACCTCCCCCGAGACCCAAATGCTTGACCCTAGGGTACAATGCCCTGCATCCTCAGCCACACCACACCAACTCAAAGGAAACAGTGATTATGAGAGGACTTCCCTAATAATGAAATGCAGGACAGAAGGTTTCTAGGTATAGCTCTTTCATACACATGAATGGCAACGTTCACTTTTTCCTGTTTAGTGTATTGTTTTAAGCACAATAGTATTTGTTCGGTGCCATTTGCCTTTGTTTTAGCATAAATGGTATTTGCTGTTGATGGCTTTTTCCAGGAACAGCTCTAGATAACATTTCAGATTACCTTCTCGGCCGGGGGTGGAATGACCCAAAGCTACAGTGTAACTGCTGCCGTACACAACAGATCCCAGAGGCCTAGCATATTTGCATTTACCACACCTCACTGCTATCTAATACAGTTTCCTGTTCTACTAAAATATCAGCATAAACATGCAAATTACAGCCATGTTTATCGGCAACCAAAGAACATACCATCCACCAAAGTTGGCCACATACTTAAAATCGACGGAATCCGTGTAATTTTAGCGACACAGCGTCGTACAGCCAGTAATGCCGCAGTGATCGCCATTTTGGCGCACCACTAAATTGAACAATTATTAAAAGAGACAATATTAGCAGGGTATAGAGCGCTAAACAATCACAAGGTCAAAAGCTGCACAGCACTTCCACCTACTGAAACAATGTGGAATTGCAGTTTGGCTGCCCTGCTGTTCTCTGCAGACAAACGTACTAGGCTAAGATACTAGATTAACATAAAAGCTATGCTATCACCTGTACTTTAAATATTATTAATCACTGGCTGTAAGCATACTCTGAGACAGAATGAGGGAAAAAAGTGAGGCCTGTGGTGCTGACCTCCAGGTCGGAGCTACCAGACGACGTGTCTGAGGAGCCAGAAGAGGAGCGTGGACTGTCCACCCTCACCACCCTGATCCTCCGCAGCGCCTGATCCCCACACTGGCCGTCCCTGGAGATCTTCACTTCTTTCAAACAAATCTGGAATGCAAACAATGCCACAATGTAGATATTAAACATACATCATCAGTTATTAGTTCTTTATCTAACAACGTATTTTATTTGAACAACTAAGAGAAGCATTTCCCATGCCCCGACAGAGGGGAAAACCTTTCTTGCTGGTGGAGCAGTCACATCAATATACTGTCCAACTTCAGTCCCCTTGCTTGGAGTTTTATTATTGCCAGAAAGATCCTGAAGAGGAGTCTGACTTAATCCCTTACATATAGGAAACGAGAAGGAGGGATGTAGAAGCATCTGTTAGCTGATAACTGGAGATGTAGAAGACACAGGAGACTGAGGCTAAGATTGAGCAACTGGCCCATAGCCGTATTCAGGAAAGAGATCTTGCTGCGCACCGGCCGGTTTGCTGCGGCTCCAGAGCGACGCGGACCAGCGCTCCCCAGCAGGGCCCGTGTCTCCATAGAATTCACTTTGGGATATTGGCTGAAAGGCTTCCATCCTGTCCACTTCCTGTACCAGGAGAGCGTAACTATCTGGAGTGCCAGGGTTAAACAAAATGTGACAAAAATAACCTTCTCTGCCAAGAACATCCATTTTGGATTTTATATTTGGTCAACAGAGCATGAAATGACACAGTGAATACTGATTTATCAAACACCACAGTTATTCAACAAAAGGGTTCCAAATCATTTACTTATGTCAGCGTTTTATTTCAGATGACCTTTTATCTTGGTTTCTGTAGGTCAGGCCCATTCCCAGAAGTCATGTTACTGTTCCCCAAAAGCCACACGGCGCTCCAAAGCATCACAGACTGGAAGGATACAGCGACATCAAGGGCTGCACACCCAACAGCAGTCAGTATCCAAGGCACTGCCCTCAAGACGGGTTCCAGGTGGGTGTCATACAGCAGGATGGCAGAGGCATACAGTGCATTGGCCAGGACACACAGCACTCCAGAAGCAATTTCGAGGGTCGAGCCAGTCATTCCTCGGTACTAAAAGCCATCAAACAGCTCTGTCTGCATGTAAACACCTGAATGTCTAATCAGCGTTTCCCAATCCAGTCCTTGGGGACCTATAGAGTCTATGTTTCTGCTCCCTCCCAGCTCCAGTGAGCATAAATAAGAACTCTGGCAGGGAGAAAAAATGTGGACTGTCTGGCAGGGAGCAAAAATGTGGACTGTCTGGCAAGGAACTGGGAGGGAGCAAAAATGTGGACCATCTGTGGGTCCTTGAGGACCAGGTTGGAAAAGACTGGTAGAAAAGTCTTAAGGTACCAATTTACAATAAGACTACCCTTATAAATGGTTTATGGATGTTTTGTAATTGGTTATTAATTAGGTTGAAGCACTGGAGTAAATCATTAATAGACACTTATAAACAAGTTATAACTTTTTTTTTTAATTAATGAGTTACTAGCATTTATAAGTGGCGAAAGGGAGCCTTCTTGTAAAGGCTTGTAAATCTGCCCGAGTCCACATGACAGCTGAGGCCAGTACATACTGAACTGCTCTCCATCTTTAATTTGCCCAGGACAGGGAAGTTAGGGGCACTGGGGTACTCACTGCTTCAGTAAGAGCAGGAAACCTGGAGGTCCAGCCAATGACGCAGGAAAGCAGACCCAGAGTGTAACCCAGGATTTCGCCATTGTCCTGCTCCAGTAGAGAAGTATGATATGGTGATAAAGCACAGAGCATTATAAGCATAGTCCAATCAGAAACTGCCACCACAGGGTCTCCACAAGATGGCAGCACTCAATCCCATTAATTTATTTAGGAGACGTTTTTGTCCGAAGCAACATGCTAGTCAAAGAGCAGGGTCAGGCAATCCCTCGGGTAACTGGGGTCAAAGGCCATGCTTAGCGGCATTGCATAAAAATGCTTGGCTGACCACAGGATCCAAACCAGCAACCTCCTGATCACAAACACAGCACCCTACTCACCTGTGGAGATATTCCGAGTAGGCGTCTGTGCGGCTGAGCTTCAGTCAAAGGGCCACATGTCACACGGGGCCACAAGAACAACCCCAGAGCCAAGGGAAAGGAGACAAGCAGGAGACTCTGCCGACGTCGCTTCTTCATCAGCATTTTAATCCTTCTGGCTAAGGCAAGAAAGTCAGGAAGTCAGAGGAGCCATCTCTGACATAAAGACACAGGCACAGCAACCAAAAGACAAAAATACACAAGAAACGTGGACTGAAACCTCCACATATTTTTATTTAGCACGTAAGCAAGTGAGGCAAATAGCACATTGCAAACATAAGTGCTGTCAAGGCGTCAGCAGGGCATAAGTAGAGATAGTGTGAGCTTCCATTCAATAATAAATAACAGTAAGTTAGCATTGGAGCCAAAGGTACAAAACACAACCATAGCAGGAACATTAGAGAACTACTAAAATCAAAGCCAAGCATAAAAAAAGCATTCAGGACATGAAAAAGAACAGCTTAGGCTAAGGGCTAGTATGTAAGTAAGTAACTCAAAAAACACTTTAAAACCAGCACTCATTGACCAAAGTGCTGTACAAAGTAAATAACACATTATGATGAGATGACGAGAGGCGAGCAGCTGGAGTTCTAGTTAACATGTAGAATATGTAGAAATAGAAAACAACAGAATGCGGTAGCAGATGTTAGCTTTACATAGTTCACAAAACGGTTAGCACAGCAATCAGTATCTGAAATACAGTTTCCTTTTGTAACTCACCACTCACTGAATGCTTACAGAGACAAGTGGGAGTGAAGATAAAGATGAGATGAACCATATCCAATCCCGTCATGAATACACCCATCAGCATCTGGCAGGCAGAAAGCAAAACGCATGGAGAAATGACACTTTAACTGTTTTTACTTCCAAATGCCTGGGAAAAAAAACAGACTGGAAATTCTACTTTTCATTCAAACTGCTAAGTTGACAAAAGTAGATGGAACCTGTACATAGAAATAAGATCAATCACGTGTTGTTTTCAAACCAAAATGTTGTAGCTATCATTATCGGGAATGTATATGGACACAATACATTGCTAAAATAGCTAACTAACATTATTTATAAAAGAATTAATGCATTAGTTAATCCATCTTCTAATCACTTATCCAGGCCAGGGGAATCTGAGAGTACCTGCAATGAGCCGAGAGTACCTGCATGAGCAGCTGGTTGGAGAGCAGAGCCCCCACGGCGCCGCTTAGATTCCCGAGCAGGCGGTAAATGGCGCAGGCGGCAGTGGATGCGGAGCCGCTGCGTTTCGCCGCACAGCCCGCACAAATCAGCCTGTAACAGACGGGACCACTTTCTGGGTTTATTATGCTTACATTCGAGTTTATGAAAATGTATATCAAATGACATTAATCTCTTCATGTAATTCAGTTATTGAGTAAAAGAAGAAAACGTGGCTACTTACAGAAAATGCGCGATTGCTATAAATATCGCAGATAAACAACATAGTCCTGCAGGTACGCAAAGAAGTGGCTCAGAAAAGCACGGTGTCGTTAATTCGGGAACGCTCCAAGAAGTCCAGCCAAGGTAATATCTCGCTGTCGTATTTGGCATTTCTGTGGACTGCTTTAGCTGTCCCATCTTAAAGTATCATAATTTATACAAAATATCATAACAGCAATCCGGGTTCAAGGCACCTAAATCAACACATGAAACATGCGACCAATTGGGTTAAAGATACATTGCAAATGAAGCCGGTCAGGTCAGGTGGCTTTCAGGATAGCTTATGTAAAACAACTGCGCTATCTGCAACACTTATTGAAATAAATATACCATATAGAAAAAATACGCTCTAAATAAAGTACGTTTCTCCGTGTTAGCGACTGATCTTAGTACATACAAAACTTTAAAGAACTTTAAAAACAGCGCCGAGAAACTGGAACAAACTATAGATCAGTTAAGGGGATAATTTGTTTATTACCCAATGATAAAGCAAAGAGCGCCGGCTGTAAAGCAAATTATGAACACTGAAAACCCATACGCTTATTGCTTATGGAAAAAAATGTCTTCCCAAAGCGGAACTATTTTTTATTAAACGAATTTAATGGTTTGAATCATCTGCAAAACTACAGGGCTAATTAATGGAATGTCTTTGTATATCCCTTGTATAGACGCCATTTATATGTTGTATTAGTTACGGCCTGCAGTTTTTGTGCTGCAAGTGCTAATAGGAGACGGGAGCCTGCCTGATTTTATAATAATAATAATACATAAGTGACAATAACCTGAATAACATGCATTTTCTTACATTAGGGTGACCAGATAATCCATGTCATCCCGGACGCTTTGAGCTACTTCAGGTTTTACAAACTACTTTAAAACTGAAAGGCTCCTGTGCTTGGCTAAATAGTTAAGTTCTTCTTGTGCTTTGATTGGTTCGTTTCCTTGATTGAAAGACTCATCCAGCCGTTTCGCATTAACATCCAGGTCCTTTTGATTGAAATGGTAGTTTGCAGATCCTGTCCTAGCTCCAAGTGTCTGGGATGACATGGACTATCTGGTCACCCTACTTACATTTCAGTCATAATTAAAGACTGACAACATACACAGTATACCTACTTTACTCAAAAACACAGTGCTCTCATTTTAAGGCAGTGGAAGATGACATAACTGTTTATTAGACCGATTGGTATGCTGCATAACTCACTCCGTGGGATATACACTTCTCACAATAATTTAGGGATATTGTTATTTACATGAGTGCTTTTCCTATTTTGCTGGCGGAATTGGGGGATGATGATGGGTTCTATGATGTCTCAGAGGTAAGAACGTGCAGTGACTGAGCCATGTACAATAACCAAATCTGTTTTACACTGACTGGTGATGCCTGCCCAGACTGTTGCACCTCCTCCACCAAAGCAAACCCTGGGGACCATGCTGACCTCAGCGTA
>JAODKM010000032.1:10507081-10520827 GCA_026780845.1 Petrocephalus sullivani | reverse complement strand
CACCGTAGCAACACATCTATCGACTACAATAACGCTGTACGGTGTACACAGCTTACGAAGTTGACTTAAACAGCACTTAAGTGCTTAAAAATGTAAAAGACCTACAGTCTTTGCACTGGGCAGCCATCTTGAATCTGAAACTCGGGGCTCTCTGGGTTGCCCGAGCTTTTGTCTCGGATTTTCGAGAGACTGGAGCGCGCATGTCGTCACTTCCGGCCTCGAGACTCGGAATTCGGCTCGGATACCGACCTCCCGAAGATAATGGAACGCACGATAACACTGTTGAGTTCTAGTACAGGAGACATGATGGTCTATTTTGCATTAAATACTGCCATGTCTAGGAGACTTGTGTAAATACTTTAAAGTCTCCATCCACAGCTCTTCAGCTACAACCTGTCCCAAATCCTCCTCCCAAAGACCTTTTAAGGAGACTAAGGGCTCAGAAAGCGAAGAATGAACCCGATTATAGTAAGTGAGAGAGACTGAAGCTATCAGAGTTGAACTTGGTAAAAGATAACCACCAATGGAGTCCTGCTTGGCTTATCTGGAAAATCTAGAAATGTGTTATACCTGCAAATATCTAAATGTTGACCTGGGAGTGAGAATCTATGTGAAAGTTGATGAAAGGATGCAAAGACATTATTGAAACAGAGGTCATCAAATTTCTTCATACCCAACTTAAACCAGGTTAAAAAGGCACTATCCATATTAGCTACACCAAAAGGGAATGTGCTTTATTAAATCTTATTCACCCTACCAGTAAAAATCAATCCATTTAAATAATCCCCGTTAACAATACAGATTTGTATCAATATACATTTGTTAAATTATGAATATTTCTCAATTTATTTCCATTTGCAAAATAAACATTCATTACCACGGGCACTGGAAACAATTTACAAAAGGATCCGTTTATACCAAAGGCAGCTGCACAGATGTTATCCCAAGTTAGTTAAGAAATATATTCTGATTGCTTCAGGTATAGCATTCAGAAAGAAATGACGATGTCAGGCAGGCTGTCTGCATTGCTGCTGCGGCACTTGGCGACCGGCGGGTGTCAGCGAGGGCAGCTCGCTACATGTTCAGGTGCTTGGTGAGTCTGCGCACTTTCTCCTTCTTGTTCCGGTTCCCGTGCTTCTTCCAGGGCTTGCCAGCGGCCTGCTCCGGGCCCACCTTGGCCGGGTTAGGTGGGCCGCTCCCGGCTTTGTAGCCCATCACAGACTGGACACCCCTGGTCAGGGCCCTGACATTGTCCTGGGGGGGAAAAAAACATTCAACGTTTCTGACTCAGTTTACAATGGATATAAAAACTGCACACAGCCCCGTTAAAATACCAGGTTTTTGTGTCCAAATCTGTCAGATAATGAGGCCATCTCCTATATAAGGTCCACTTCAGGTCACCCCATAGATTTTCCGCCGGATTTATGTTTGGACTCTGGCTGGGCCATTCCAAACTTTAATTTTCTTCTGGTGAAATTTGTAAATTTGGATGTATGCTTGGGGAAAACTGAGCTATACTCATATAAAGGGAGAATAATAATAACAGCAATAATAAAAACAATACTATGTGCTTGGACCCCCAATAATAATGCTACATTCGTTTTATTTGTAGCATCCCGTGCAAGGTGTTCCCCAGCCTTATGTCGTATGCTGCCTGACATATTTCCCCCTCCCTGATCAGGATAAGCAGTTAGGTGATGGATGGATTCAATTTATTTGCATATTGTCTATTATGTATTAAATACAGAAAATGAGGGGATGAAATACCTGATGGAAGAAGTTTTTGTCCACCACATTTTCGATCCTCTTGATTTTCTGCTGCCTGCCGGCTGCCGCGGAGACATGCCCGGTCTCTCCCGCCTCCGGCTTTGCAAACTTGCTGTGCTGAGGCTGGAAATCCTCTGGCCGGATGTGTCCAGGCGGGTGGCAGTACAGCAGCCTCCCCTGGTGGTGCAGTAACAACAACACGTTTGTAACGCTCTATGCCCCCTTACCGCTGGCCTGGCAGCCTCGCGCTCCACGCTGACTTACGCTGACGTAGTCCTTCAGGATGTAGCGGGCCGAGCGGGACTCGTCGGGCTGTCCGTGCGCGGTCATGAAGCCCCTCATATCTGTAACACCCCCCCAAAGCATGACGGCGTGAGTGAGGATGGAACAACCTCGCGAAAGCGCTAAAGGACCGGGCGAGCCGCACGGGCCGGGGCATCCTCACATCCGTAGGCCATCAGCAGCTCTTCGGCCGTGGGGGGGCGCTCCTGATCCTCATCCTCACGCGGGCGGATGATGTTGATGCCATAGGTGGCTTCCAGCACGTGACGGGGAATAGTCTGGCACACGTACCGCCATTAAGGACCTCAGGTCAACAACAGCAACACCACACTCCCTAAACACACACTCCCCTGTTTTCATGGTTTTTAAATGCATTTTCTTAGTTTGAACAATTAATAGGGAGAAGCTCCCCATTCAGATGGTGCAAAAAATGAATGAAAAGGGACTTTAACTTTATGGCAACTAAGTGACAATTACAAGCATAGCTACAAAGAGGAGTGGTATAAATGCCAAATGGTAGTATGTGTCACTTATAAAAGGAGCCTGACAACCAACAAACGCAATATTCAAAATAACATTAGGCATGTATGAGGGTTTCAATAAGGCCAGTACCCAAACTGCAGGTTATGTAGTCACGGAAACTACTAAATTCAGTGGGTCAAGGGGAACCATATGGCAAACACTGAAAAAACTGAACTGGCAAAGAGGAGAAATGCTGTCAAATTGAAGTTCATAAAAAACAAAAGAGGGATGCTTAACAGAATATCCCCTATACACCGTAAGGAGTACAGCCTCAAAAACAACCACAGAACTGAACCAGCACCTCAAGGACCCAAAAGTCATCCTCTTTTAGTGGTTTTTACAGTAAAAAAATTTATAAAATCTTATTAAAACCTGAAACAGTTTGTCTGGTCTGAACTTCTTCATAACACTAGGCTCCACAAACCTCAATAACGTGTAAAAGGATATCAAAGATATGGCCGGAACGTGGTCCCTCATCTGGTCGATGGGAAGGATCCCGCAGCAGATCATCTCTGCTTTAGTGGACACAAACGAGGGCATGACCAGCCCGGGACAGTCGCAGAGGCACAGGCCTGGCTCCACAAACAGCGTCTGCATTGGCCCGTCGAGGGACGTCAGAAGATGACATACATAGCGCCACCCGTAACGCAGCTCACAGGCAACCCAAACTGTGCATAACAGGCTTGGGTGGTATGGAGCTATACCCCCATATTTAGAAATTAAATTACTTTGAATGCCATCAAAAATACAGACACTCCTCATTCATGGATGCTGTACTGAGGCAGTGTATTGTAGTGCACAGCAATCGCCACCAGAGGTCAATCTACTGCTGAGAAAGACTGGGACTGTGAGTGGTAGGAATAACAAACATGCTCAAGTGCTTATGTGTCTACATTCATGGCATTGTTAGTAGATTGGTTAACTACATTTCCCATACACCCTAGGGGTAGTTACGTGGTGTGTTCTGCAACAATAAGGAAGCAGAGTGGTGTCAATTAGCGAAGGGTGATCTTTATGAGGCTGTTTATGCTCTCTCTGATTCCGGAATTTACATTAGCCTACATGACATGTTTTACGTTCTTTTTTTATATATGGTATATGACTGTATATAAAAAAAAAGAACGTAAAACATGTCTAGAATGTATAACATTATGAAAAAATAGATCCAACCCGAGCCTAGTGCAAAAGCTGTAGTAATCTGGGTAGTAAGCTGTTTATCTAGATAGAAAGTATATACAGTATGTGCTCAGAAAAAAGGATATACTGTTAATGACCATTTATATGGATTACACGTTATCTCATGTTTCTAGCATTGCTTTTCAGCAAAGCATCATAAATTGGCATAAATTGGGTGTTTACACATTTTCTGCCAAATGACTACTGTTAAATGAGAGCTGAGACCATTTATTTCTATTACACACACACATTCTATTCACACTTCTATTACTATCATAGTGAGGACCTTCCATTCTGTGTTGGATGCCTAGATGAACACTGCTTTGGTGATTACCCATTACAGTCAAACCTCCCTTATCTGGGACCAAGGGGTGCCCGTAAGTAAGAAATGAACGTAACTTGAACATGAACAGTACATTACAACAACGTATTTTTGGTTTGCTTTTCTCTGATGGATATTACGGTGTATGATTTGTTTGGTTTATTGGATTTCTGATTTTCACTTTGCCCTTGTCTGTACTTTCGCATTGGTTTGCTTGCTATTTGGTTCCGAACTCTCGCCCGGTTTTTGGTTACCGACTTCGCACGCCCCTCGGACTCTGACGCTTTGATCTCTGTGTATGCTCCATGTGTGTGTCAGGTGCATAGGGAGTGACTGCAATTTTTGGTTGGCGAGCTTATGTTGTATGTTGTTGTTTGGTGAGGGAGTAAGGTGTAGAATTTGTTGTTGTGTTTTTGTTTTCTCTGCACTTAGGTAAGTTAGCTTTGTTTTGCGTTCAGAAGCTGAGTTTTGTTTATTGTTTTCGCTATAGTCACTCCTGAGTCCTTTTGCACTGGGTTTATTTGTTCTGTGTTCGTGGTGTGTCAATAAAAACAGAAAAGTATATGTTAAAAAATCCCCCTTTGTCCATGTGTGTTCCCTTGTCCATCGCACCCTATCCTTCCCTTACTCCACGTCCCATTCCCTTTCATTTTTTTACGCCCCAACCCTAGACTGGGACTCGTAACAGCTGCTAGCTGTGTAAAATTAATTTGTGCATGCGCATGCCTAGAGCTGCCCAGTAGAGGGAGGTGTCCGTATATTGGAGGTCCGGATAAGAGAGGTTTGACTGTGTATGTTTTTGTTAAATTTCCATGAGCTCATATAACCAATTATTTAATACTTAATCAAATAACTTGATGAATTATATGATTAGTCAAACATGTTATGATAATGGTCAAGTCAACAAATACATGGGTGTATTTCATTGCACGGTAACAGACAACATTGTTTTCTGCGGCCTTCTTTTGCACGCTACTGTGTGTATTTACACGTCTTCACACAGGGACAGGCTGTCAGCTCAGGTGTCATTGGGCAGAAAATGGGTGTGAACCACAATGGAATGCCAATTTATACTGTTTGGCTTTCTCAAAATAACTATTAAGAACTCAGCAATAGTACACTTATACCTTTAGTATTATGAATAACAGTACTGTTATATCTCCATAACACTCTCAGACATAAGCAGTTTGTTACAAGTTACCTGAAAGTGCTTAGTGTGCCCAGGAGTGGCTGAAACGGAAACCACCTTATTTCTGAAAATAGTGTTGATTGTAGAGCTTTTCCCCACATTAGGATACCCCACCTATTCCAGCAACAAGAAACAGATCGGTAAAAAAAAAAGCCACTAAATGTCACAGCATGGAAAATCTACTTGCAAAGTGCCTGAGGAGATCTTACCAGCCCCACTGTGACCTGATCCTCCTTCAGGCGGGGCCCGGAGTGCACAGCCTTTAACACCCGCAGTAGCTCGTCCCTGTGCAGAAGGCGACTCGTGTTGTGAAAGCGGGCTGGTGTAGATTCCTCCTGCCTCTCCTCTTCCCCACTCTCAGATCCCTCCGTACACGTTTGCCAGTCCTCTTCATCCCCAGAGGATTCAGGCTCCTCCCTTTCATCTACGATCTTCTCCTCTTCGCTTCCCTTCTCCTCGCCCTCGTCCTTCACCTTGTTGTTCAGAGTTTCCTCTTCCTCACTGTCATTCCCTTCATCTTCCGGCTTCTCACCCTTTCAAACCAAACCAGAACTTTTTATAGGTTTGTGAAAAACAGCAATGAATTAACCCTTACTCAACTACACATAACTTCTGAAAATGCTATTTTTTACTTGCTTATGATCAGACAAATTCAATCAATATGACAGCGTTCCTATCCAGCACCTTCTCCTCCTTCTCCAACCGAGCATTCTCCTTGAGGGCTGACCAAAATACCACTCTAACACCCTCATCCTGAAAGTACTTGGCCCAGGTCTTGCGCTGCTCAGACGTCAGCAGGTCTGCCTTGTTCAGCAGAAGCATGTTGACCTTGCTTTCTGACACTTCTTTCACATAGCTTTCCTGGTTGAGAGGACAGAAACACCACATTTTTGTTAAACTCACCTAACAGCTCACTGTGGTCAGAAGACCTTACAGGAATAAATTCAGCACTTACTAAATCTGGGCATCGAAACAGCAGGGGGTTCCTCGCGTCAACAATTTGGACCACAACATCACTGTAGGGAAAACAATTTGGTTATTCAATAATTACCCAGCAGTAAGGATATACAGAAAAAATGAGCACATAATGTGAATCATCAATCTTGATCAAAGCAGCAGTAACACACAAGTTGCTCTTCTTACCTCCTTTCGATTACTCTCCATAACTGTCTCCAAAAGTCCAGATTTCGCTCAAAAGGGGTAAGGATCAATTTCTGGTCCTCTTCCAGCCTTTGAAGCATGCACAATACCATAGCAATGAGGTACACTGTGTGACAGGCGATGGTCATGCATTTCAGTGAAAGAGGGCTTACTCTGCCAACTCTCGTCTCCATTCTAAGAAGCTGTCTCTCTCTGCCTGCTGAAGAGCTTCTGGTGTGGTGTTTTCATCCCAAAGGGGTCTGGATTTCAGAAACAGTTTACAATTAGAAGACAGGTGACCACGGGGCAGTCCCTGACCCACAAGTATCACTGAAGTACCCTGAGCAAGGCACCACCTCCAAGCACTGCTCCCCGGGCGCTGAAGTAGCTGCCCCCTGCTGTGTCACAATGTCACATAGGTTAAATGTGGCGGGCACATTTCTTTGTTGTGCTGTGGTATGTCAACAATGACGATTAATCACACTTCACTTCAAGGTGGACGTGTGATGATATGACAACAGAAAGGCAGGCAGGCCACAATACACACATGGAATAGACACTTGTACTGTTAGGTTTACCTGCGAGGTATTCTTAGGAAATGCTTCTTCTCCTCATGGAGATTTTTGAGGTATTCTTTCTCTTCTGATGTGAGAATACCTGCCCGGGCTTCCGCAGGTACAAACTTGATATTGAGCTTTTCTGAAAATACAAAACTTTTTTTTTCCAGACACCTCTGTTGTACCAAATTAAATCAGCTAAACATATATATGCTTTTTAAACCGCACATACATACCTGCAATGAATTCTGTGCCAGCGAGCTCTGCGGTGGCCAGAAAGTCATCCAGGGAACTCTGCTCTGTGACAGATTGCAGGTTCAGACGTCCCCAGTCGTAGCCGTCATTCAGCTCACTGGTGTGAAGCTATCGAGACGAAGACAAAAACAGCGTTAAAGCTAGCAGCACGCAGCAAGCACGTCGTGACAGAAGAGGCGATGTCCCGAAAACTGGCTATTTACCCAAGAATCTCCCCGTCTACCTCCACGACCTGCCAAAACTCTCTCTTTGATCAAAGCTCTTCCCAATCCAGTACTGCTACCACCAGACTTTTTCTTCCCCATATTATATATATTTTTTTATCTGATAAAACAGTTAACCACAGGTACCGATTTAAGAATTCAGAATGACCATAAAACTAAACCATGTGAGACTTGTTTGTGTCGGGAAAGGAAGTGGCGCAGAGTATACCACTTACACTTACAGATTTCTACCGAAATGTTTTAAAATGCAGTGCAATAACTTTTTAGTTATCGAGAACATAGAAGTAAAAAAAATATTCAAGTAAAATATTAAAGGCCACAGTATTAAATACAATTTATATTTTAACTTTTTTGTAAAAATAAAAATGGTACGTTCGGCTACGCGTTAGCAAAGAAGCTTCCGGGTGAAACATTATACGGGTGAAGTAGTTCCTACGGTATCGTGAACGTAAGATGGTACTGCATACCTAGGTCCCTCTACCTTTTATACCCACTTATCGTATCCAGAGTGGCGGTGAAAAGATACGGCGATCCGTATCCATTTAAAACAAATACGACGGGTGTTTACTGAAATACATGCTTTACATCATTGTAGACGACTAATGTCTGCAGCGATCTTAAAACCTGTATTGGTATTAATTTAGCTTAATTTTGAAATTCAAGCATTAAAGCTGTAGGACAGACATTATTTGAATTACTTCGTCATATGTTAAACAGAACACTGAAAAACACGCTAATGGCCATCTATCTGCCGCAGCCAGGTGTTACATGGGCGTCCCCTTGGCCAGGCCCAGCTGCTCGGGTCCTCAGCAATGAGGATCCTGTGAGCCGCATGATGTTTCGGCAATCACTCACATGGCTGTAGAGCCGTAACTGACAGCACCTGACAATGCAGGTAATGTGCCTCATTACAGGACTCCCTGAGCAACCGCTCATTCGAACCAGCAGTACCTGAGGATAGTACCTTCATCTCAGGTTACTGGACAGCGTCCATGTCTCACAGCCATACTGCAAAACAGGGAACACCACGACTCTAAAGACTTGGACCTTCACCCCCTTACAAAACTATCGGGAGCACCACACACCCCTTTCCAGTGACCTCATGCTCTCCCAATCTATCTACTGACTTCATAGGAAGGGTCACCAGAGACATGAATGTTGCTGCAGAGGTAAGTGAACCTCTCGACATGGTCGACATTCTCTCCACAGACAGACACACTGCTGATGGCTGTGTCCATGTGGTCATCAAAGGCCTGGATCCTGGTTTTTATCCAGGATATGTGCAAACCCAGACTCTCAGACTCCTCACTCAGTCTCTCGAGTGCCCTGATCAGAGCCTCCACTGATTCCATGAAGATCACAGCATCGTTGGCCAAGTTAATATTAGTGAATCTTTCTTCACCAACAATTGCCCCACAGCCCCTGGACCCCATAACCCTGCCCAACACCCAGTACATGCAAGCAGTGGGACGAAGAACACACCCCTGACGAACCCCAGAATCAACTGGGAAGAATGCAGAGGTTCTGCCTCCACTCCGCACAGCACTCACAGTACCAGTGTACAGGCCGACTATGACATCCTGCGACTTTGAGGGATCCCGGCAAATCTCAGGATGTCCCACAGGGCAACTCGATTAACTGAGTTGATCGCTTATGAAAATCAACAAAGGCTGCAAAGAAACTCTGCTGATATTCGTGTTTGGCTGCTCGAAGTAGCCAGCCCAGATATAGTAGTCAGTTGGATATACATGAAGAAAATCTTCACCTGCAATGGGTTGGCACTCCGTCCTGGGTTGTTCCCAGCCTTGTGCCCTGCGATGGGCTGGCCCCCCATCCTGGGTTGCTCCCTGCCTTGTGCCCTGCGATGGGCTGGCCCCCCATCCTGAGTTGTTCCCTGTCTTGCACCTGCAGCTTCTGGGATAGACTCCGGACCCCCCCCCCCACAACCCAGAATACAATAAGCGGTGCCTGGAAATGGATGGATGGGTGGATGGAAAATCTTCGCTCTATTTAATAAATGTTCAGAAATATTTCTATAAATGTAAGTATTTATTTTATATAATAATGTACAGCTTTTGTTAAAAGCGTCTGCAAAATAAATAAGAATTTAAATATTATATAAATTGCTGTATACATTATTTTAGGGTAATAGTATGAAACCTAGGAAAGTGTTTGAAATGACACTAATCAAAATAATTTAAACGATTAAAACGAAAACTGACCGCCGCATTGCCATTCCCGGTAATGTGACCAATTAAACCTGAATAATACAACAAAATACACAAAATTATTACTTATTGCATTAATATGGTGTGTGATTATTGCATTTGATACCAGTAGGTGGCGGTGTCAAATAATAAATAACTGATAATACGCAAGGCACCGACAAACAGGACAAAGTTATTTTTTGTAATAAATAAATAAATAAACCATATTTGAACAATAACTAAGTATCCGAGATCAATCATTATTAGCTGCCCTGTGTGTTAATGATGATGAGGTTGGAATTTAACTAAGATGGAGTGGTGTAATTAAAAGTAAATAAATACCATATTGTAAAACAACCATGAGAACAGTACTTTGTTGTCATTGCAGCTTACAGAGTCTTTACAAGAAAATATACGGTACCACTATGCATACATTGACAATGTAAGCAAGAACATTTAACATCTGATTGACGTATTTGTGCGCTGATCGAGATTCCCCAGCCACTGTAACGCTTACAGTAGAGGTGCTCAGTACGCGATCGACCAGTAGATCGCAAAGGTAGTGCGGGTAGATCGCGCGACATTAAAACTTTGTTACAGTAGGTTACAATGACAGCTACTTCGATCCCATCTCTTCTAACGCTTCACCCGGCAGAACACGCGAATGTATTGCGAGCTAATGCAAAACTCTGGCGAGCAAAGTGACCCAGCTAGCCTTCCAATTTATATCTACTAAAAAGGGATATTAAAACAATGAGTGGGGGAGCCGGACCAAGTAAGGAGCCATAAATGTATTGCATTGTATTGTGCTTTAAGGGTTCATGCAGTGATGCAAGGTTCGCCAACCTATACTGTACATATAAATATAGAATGCATAATATATATATATATTTTTCATGTAGGTACATTTTGACCTGATCATTTTAAAAGCAGATCGCAAGCCGAAAAAGTGTGGGCACCCCAGGCTTACAGTCTTTGTGGAGCACTAGGGCGTTTGTCGGAGCCTCACTCGTGCCCCTCCCCCCCACAGGGCCGTCGTGATGGTTCCGCCCAGTAGGTATTTAAAGCCCCATCCCGGCCGCTTCTCACGCTTCGGGCTCCTGTGGCGGGGCTTGGGAACGCCGGTAATCGTGCGCTGGCTCCGCCGGGCTAGGGCAGTAGTGGGAAATTGCACACCTGTACACAAAGTAGCAAGTGATGCTGTAACCGGTACAACCGATACACCCGAGGGGGTTGAGCCTCAGCCGGGGGGGCGATTCGCCAACGTTACAATGTTGCCGTGGAAGAGAAACAAATTCGATCTGATCGGGGAGGATAAGCCGGCGAAGCAAAAGAGTTACGCCGTGAGTCTGAACTACTCGGCGCTCACGTCCTTGGCCAAGTCGTGCCCGGAGAACGCGCTGCACAGGGTCGGCAGCATGTTCAAGTCCAAAAGGAAGAAGGTGCAGATCACCAGCGAGGACCCCACCTACACGGTGCTCTACCTGGGAAACGCCACCACCATCCAGTCCAAAGGAGACGGCTGCACGGACGTGGCCGTCGGCAAGATCTGGGGCAAAAGCGAGACGGGCAAGAAGGGCACCAGGATGAAGCTGACCATCAGCGCGCAGGGCATCCGGATGGTGCACCTGGACGAGAAGACGAGCAAGCCGGGCCACCTCTACCTACTGCACCGCGTCACCTACTGCGTGGCCGACCCGCGGCTGCCCAAGGTCTTCGCCTGGATCTACAGGCATGAGATGAAGCACAAGGCGGTGATGCTGAGGTGCCACGCCGTGCTCGTCTCCAAGCCGGAGAAAGCCAAAGCCATGGCGCTGCTGCTCTACCAGACATCGGCCACCGCTCTGGCCGACTTCAAGAGGCTCAAAAGGAGGGACGATGCCCGGCACCAGCAGCAGCAGATGATCGGGGAGCAGGGCATCCCCCTGGTGCCGCTCCGCAAGCTGCTTAACGGCCAGTGCTGTTACAGACCGCCGGTGGAGCGCAGCAGGAGCGCACCCAAACTCGGCTCCATCACGGAGGACCTTCTGGGGGAGGAAGAGGAGGAGAGGGCCATGCATTTCGAGTATGAGGACATCCTGGACTCGGACAGCAGTTGCTTGGACGGGAGTAAGCAGGAGCTTTGCCGGATAATCGATGATCTGGGGGAGATGTGCATCGGGAACGACGTGCAGACGCTGAAAGCGGACCTCCGAGTGACGCGTCTGCTGTCGGGAGAGAGCACGGGCAGCGACTCCTCCATAGAGATCACCCGGGAGAACGGCTTCATTTCCAACCATATCGATGAGGACAAAATGCAGGAGGTCGGTTGACGACGAATTAATAGCAAGACCGCCCCCCCCCAAAAAAACACATAGCCTGACTGTCGCCCCTCCTAATAGAAAAGGTCTCCCTGTTAATTTCTCCTGCCCACAATAAGGGATTCTTCATCTAAACGACATGAGTAAGGGCATGTTTCAAGTCGTTAGAATTACGCCTAACACTGTCAGAACATAACAAGAATCAAAGATCGGGACAGATCCGCCAAGCCGGGCCGTAAGCGAAACCAAGCACGCTTCACTTGAAAAAGAAGGCAACACGGATTAAGTAATATACTGAAGTATTTTCTTACGATTCATCGACTGGGTGCCCTACTGCACATTTTATATTCTTATTATTTTGTTTGCACTGCACTGTTCTATTGTGTGTCAGGTTATTGATTAATTTGATATTCCTTTTAAATGTCTTAAGCATCAATATTGTTAAATCTTTGCTGTGCAAAAGAAAAACAATGTATTAATATGTAAATAGTAAAAGAAGTATGTGTATACAGATTTATTTTTTAATGAAACAAATGTTTTCTGTGAGCCTACCAATAAACACAAACGTAAAAAAAAAATGTTGTTTACTCTGGCTGCTTAAAAATTTCTAATTGAGAACAATCTAGATATCTAATATTTAAAAATGTACAGATTTCAAGACCACTACACTACTATTAAACGGACATGTCACAATGAAGCAAGTATTAAACCTGAAATGCATTAACATTAGAAAAATGTGAGGGCACAGTTTCTTGCCTAATTTCAGTCTGGAGATATTGCTGCAGCATAGGCACTGGTATTTATGTTGTACCCAATGTTATCATTATTTTTATTGTTATTCTCGATGTAACTACATTTTTGTACGACGAATTTCTGTATGATGAGACCGCGTTCTAGCTTCCACCTATCTGCACACAGCGGTGTGCCAACCTGTAAGCGGACATATTGTCCTAATGTTGTGATGGGAGACTCGTGTACAAGCTATGGGGCATGTTTGTATGTGATGTACTGTGGATTTAGCACTACTTAATCTCACACAGAGCTCAGATAAACTTCATCAAGCCCTCTGTAGAATCATATAGAATCATATAATTGCTTTTAGAGCAATCATCACAGGGCTGACTATGGAGAGGCTTAACATGGTCCATATATATATATATATATGTGTGTGTGTGTGTGTGTGTGTACACATTTACGTGGATGTTGGGGTTTAATGTCTGTTTGTGCTGGGAATTTTTGTTATAAAATTATAAATATTGTATAAATATAATTTGCAAGCATCTTTAAGCTCAGCTGATTATTTTATGTTTATGTTGATGTCAGTCTTTAGGGATGTGTCACAGTGCTAGCCAATGCTAGCTGAATGCAGAACACTAAAATATTGTTTTAACAAATAACATATAATAATCAAGCATAGTCAAGCCCAGTGCATCTGGACCCTAGGGTATCTGAGACGAGCCATGTACATAGATATGCCAAAGAATGTTTTCAGCTCCTCTGGAGTGGTTTTAAGGCTACCTCCAGAGACGAGAACCTCCCTCTGGTTTGTGTGCTGACATTTTTTCAAAAACCTGGCTATCTATGTACTGTGTGAAGTAACCAAAGGGCCTCCAGTGTTGGTGATTATGGTCAGTGTTGTCCTGCCAAATATTCTTTTCCAAAGTAGGGTTGAAGTTGAATTGGTAAAAACTGAGAGGTATAATTATTGTGCTTTTAGCACACACATAAAAGATGCTCTATTGGGTTGAGATTTGGTGACTGTGGGGGCCATTTTAGTACAGTGAACTCATTGTCATGTTCAAGAA
>JAODKM010000032.1:10362923-10375085 GCA_026780845.1 Petrocephalus sullivani | reverse complement strand
TCTGTCATCATCAGTTATTTTCCATTTCTGGAACAAAGCCCTTTTCCTCCTTACTTTATACTTTATTTCCCTGGTAACACACCTAGGTTACAATTTCCTTGATTTATTCTTGCTGGAAACAATGGGACAATCTTCTGTGGTACCAATTATGTTCTAACCAGGCAATATTTTTTAATAACTTTGGTAATACATATCAAAAGAAATTTTTAAACAATCACGTCCAACAGCACAATCCGGTAAACCTTTAGAGTTGCAATAGTCCAGGTGCAAGATACCTGAACTAAAAGGTAGATATATAGACTGATATGGCCTGTATAGAAAAGTGTTCAACAAAGGACAGCTGCCATCAGTCCCCAGGTTCCTGGCCGTCCTGGATGGAGACAGGATTGATGCATATTGAACAGCAATGTCCTGATGGATGGAAGGGCTAGCAAGCAAAAAGGGTCAGTCGGTCTTTGAGAGATGTAGGTGATGGTCCCTCACATAGGCTGCCATGCTCCCAAAGCATGCAGGTCTGAGCAAAGACTGCAATGTCAACTGGAGATGAGGTCAGGTATATCTGACTGTCATTAATAATCTGATAATCAGAACTAGAGAGGTAATGAAGAGTTAAGAGGGCCATGGACAGAGCCATGAGGAATACCAGTTGTTGACTTGGACACCTTTGCACACCAAGCCACTAGAAATAATGTTTCAGAGGTGACAGTAGAACCAGCTTGATATGAGGAACTGCAAAACAGGGAACTCAAATCACCTAGACTGAGAACTCAAATCCATCACGAGTTAGCGTGACACTGGAAAGAGCATATCTATATGGAGTTCTACTTTTCTCAGGAAACTACCATCCATCATACAAGCACTGACCCAATAATGGCTCATGGCAAGGCTGAAGCCTTTCCCAGGAAGAGGGAAAAGTTGGGGGTGCTAGTGCATCACAGCTCCATCACAAGCTGGACCCTCTGCTTTCTGGAAAAGCACAGAACGCAGTGGATGGGGACAAACTCAATGTGGGGAGATCAATTTTAACACCAGAACTTTACGCACAAGTCATGTAACCCAAGTCATGTTTCATATGTCATGTAAAGCGGAATGAATTCTTAGTCCTTCTTCCTAAAACTGATTTGCTGATGAATGCCCTTGGTGGCAAACGCATCAGAGGAACTGAACAATACAGAGCGAGAGCAATCCTACCCAACAGCGCCACCTGGTGGCAATGAGCTGTAATGCACTACTTAGACCAGCACTTGAAAAAAGAGGAGTCAACTTCAAACAGGACAAAATGAAACAGACTCTAAACGCCCAAGATAGCTGGGCCACTTTAATCTTCCACTCATTACAATATGCTTTGCACATTTAACAGTAAAACGTCTGCATTTACAGTGAAACTAAAACGTACATAAGGAAACACTTTTTACAAAAGGTAAAATGAAATATTACAAATTGTAGCAGGTACAATTTATTGAAACCAACAGGGCCTGTTGATTTGAGTTGTCACATTCCATTTTACTTTGAAAAAAGGGAAAGGGAGGGGGAAAAAAGACCTCCTCATAACGAACATGGATGACTGGGATATGAATACTCATCTCTCTTCAGCTATTGATTAGGAGAGTAAGGACAGCGGCTAAGATGCCCGTCACATTAATATCAATGCTTTCTGGAATGTCCAGGGCTCCATAAGCACACTGAGAAATTAAGGAAACAAAGTCCATTGGAAAAATAATAATAAAAAAAATTAATCATCAAATTTAATCTTCTTCCCTTGGGGCTTTGCTCCAAACCCACCACCTCTGCCACCTGTAAAACAGAAAATGCATCAACTTGACTGACGATACCAGGCAAGATAGGCAAAGGCAGAAGATCTTTGGGTACCAGACCAGCTGACACAGCGGCAACATAGAATTGATTCCTTACCTCCAAATCCACCTCTACCGCCACCACGGTTGCCCCCTCTCCCACCACGGAAGCCGCCACCTCGGCCGAAACCGCCGCGTCCACCTCTGCCTCCTCCACCGCGGCCGCCGAATCCACCGAAACCACCACCCCTGCCGCCACGGTGCCCGGCGTCACCCTTCGGCCTTGCGTAGTCCAGGGTCACTTTGTTGCCATCAATCTCACAGTCCTCCATTGCTTCCTTTGCCGCCTTACAGTCCTGCTCATTGTCAAAGTCGACAAAGCCAAACCTGAGGAAGAAACATCGGGTTATCCAAAGGATCGACCACCAACCAACCCCAAAATCAGCAGTGGACATCTGTTTGTGTTTCGCAAAAGATGTTGCTACCACCACCAATAGAGGCGAGCAACTACCCGCCACACTGGTTTTTATCTACTTCTCGTGCGAATCCGTACCCCGCCATTATGCAGACGGAGAGGAGCTCATGAGAAGTCCCACAAGTCAACCCACTGGGTGGGATCTGGCAAGTGAAATTCTACATACCCTTTAGATGACCCGGTTTCTCTGTCTGTGACAATTCTGGCTGCAATAGCGCCCTCGAAAGAGTCTCTCAGACCCTGATCCGTGGTGTCCTCTGAAAGGCCTTTGACAAACAGGGTCTTTGTGGGGCCTGAGGACAGAAATTTCAAAATTGCTACTAGATCAAACATAACAGCACATAAAGCAATATCAACCTGGGTACAAGACATACCTGAATTTCCTCTGCCACCCTCAGACTTATGCCCACTGTTCTGGCTGTACTCCAATCGGATTGTCCTGCCCTCAATCTCTGTGTTATTCATGGCCTCCAGTGCTTCCTTTGCATCTTCAGCACTCTCAAACTCCAAAAAGGCGAAACTGAAACGAACACTTTGATTAATGCATGCTTCATAATATTATTATAACACAATAACACAAATTACATTGTCAAACCCAACGTCAGCCCAGACCAAAGGTTTGGGCTCCATTTTGAAGTCTATTCTAAGACCAACAACGAACATGTCTAACAGTTCTCACAAAGATGCACTGTATGTGGCAATTCACAAAGAATTCACATTTTTCCCTGCTATGAGTTTATATAAATCAGATGCCAGAACTCATTGAGACCTAATGCACAAACCAAAACCTACTTCACACCAGCTGCCGTCCCTGTACTCACCCTTTTGGCCGGCCGTTGTTCTGTGGCACTCTGATTGACACTGCCTTCTCAAACGTGCTCTGCAGTGTATCCTCTGTCACACTGTAAGCCAGGTTGTTCACCACAAGTGTCTTGGCTGGTGCAGCTGTGGAGGAACAAGTCTTCACATACCGAAACAGTAACTTCCAATTCGACCTCCAACTATATGAGGGTCGTGTCCAGCTGGGCTCACATACAAACCGAATAAATTAATTGCATAAATATCAATCTGGTAAAAAAAAGCAAGGATGCAAGGCATGAAGATGAAGATGCTCTACATACCTGGAGCCTTGCCTCCTTTCTGACTCTTCTGTCCTGTGAAGTCGACAATGATGCAGCGACCCTGGACATCTGCACCCTGGGCCTCTTCGAGCATTTTCTCAGCGATGGCTTCCGTTTTGAATTCTACATAGGCAATTCTGTGATGGGGGGAGGGGAGAAGAACACTTAAGGTTAAGTGCATGAACAGCCCAAAAAATCGATTTTTGAAAATTGAGAAACTTTGCAAAAAAGTAGTTAATTTCATTCAAAAACCCCATTTTAGGCTAACTCACCCTCTGTTGGAACCATTATTTCCAGGAGGTATTCTGATCTCTACAGCCTGGTCAAAGACCTCTTTCAAGTCTTCCTGTGTCGCAGAGAACGGGAGGTTCTTCACAAATAATGTGCGTGAATCTCTTTCTGTGGATGGGATTGGTAGTAGCCAAATCAGTACCTCAAATCACCAATTACACATCCTAAACTGCACATTTTCCACCGCAGGGGCATCAGCAAAGCGTTTTACCTCTCTTGCCTTCTGCAGAATTTTCTTTGCTTCTTGCTCTGTCCAGTTTTAACTCATGTCCCATGAACTTCTTTCCGTTGAGTTGAAGAGCCTTCTGCAGATCCTCTTCAGAAGCAAAATCAACATAGCCAAATTTCCTGGGTAAAAAAAAAATGTCAATGCAAATCCACAACCAGAGCAGTAAGCTTCAGCATTCCCACTAAAGCCAAAGCATGACATAATAGTTAAGGAACTGTTTCAGTTGTTCAACCGTTTCAACAGTTGGCCTGAAGCCTCACAACATGAAACTACAAAGTAGTCAAGAACTCACTTGGATGCCCCAAGTCTAACTTGCTGAACTTCAAGCTTTTTCTTAGAGAAGAAATCACTCAGCGCTTCCTTGATTTCATCAAAGTCCTTATCCATGTTCAGATTGCCAACAAAAAGACAGAAACCTGCCAAAATAAGTTGCAAGGGGGCTCAACTTAAACAACATACAGAACATGGAATATGTCAAATTCAAATTCAAAATATGTGTTCAAATGTGAATACGAGGCTTTTGACACTAGGGAGCTCAGGCTTGGCGGCCACCTCACCTTCACCCTCCGATTTGGCTTTCTTGGCAGGAGGAGTGTCCTTTTTAGACTCGGCCTTTCTCTTTGCTGGCGTCACCACAGGCTCTGGACACACAAGCCATCATTAGTTTCCCCATTAAGAAAGACAGCAGCACCATAACAGGAACTGTCATAACATCTCACCAGCTTCTTCCTCATCGTCATCTTCTTCTTCGTCATCATCGTCGTCATCCTCCTCCTCATCATCATCGTCCTCCTCCTCAGATTCTTCCTTGGCCTTGACCATCACAGCTTTTTTGGCCTTGGTGGCAGGCGCAGGGGTGGTATCCATCTCTTCATCAGATTCTACCAAGCAAAAATACACTTGTTTGCCTCACTGCAGCTTACTTCAGCAGTCGCACACAACGGTTTCAAAGCACATCAGATTTCAAAGAACATCAAATTATTTCAGGATTAAGTCCCTTTTTGATCATCACAGTGCCGAGTGATGACTAGACTGCTCACTAGGATAAGTATTACCATCCTCTTCGTCGTCATCATCATCCTCCTCCTCAGACTCTTCCTTGGCAGGGGCAGCCTTTGCAGGGGTAGCTTTAGCAGGGGTAGCTTTAGCGGGGGTCTTGGCCGGAGTAGCTTTCTTGGGAGGAGAAGCTTCTTCCTCAGATTCTTCAGAAACCGAGAAATGCACAAACGAAAATTAACAAGAACGCCACCGAGATGGTCAAGAACATGTCCGATCATAAAAGTCACCCTAGTTATCTAATCAATGCCAATACCATCTTCTTCGTCGTCTTCATCCTCAGACTCTTCCTTGGCAGGAGCCGCCTTTGCGGGGGTTTTGGCCGGAGTAGCTTTCTTGGGAGGAGGAGCTTCTTCCTCTGATTCTACAGAAACAACATAAAACCATCAACCAGCTATGAAAAACCCACGGCTAACATAACCAAGATAATCTAACCCACTGAAATATATGCCGTTATTTGAGCCAATACCATCATCTTCATCATCATCGTCTTCATCGTCAGATTCTTCAGCCTTGGGTGGGGCTGCTTTTTTTGGTGGTGCCATCTTTGCTGGAGTGGCTTTGCCTTTCTTCGGGGGTGGAGGGAGCTCTTCCTCAGACTCATCCTCTGTGAAACAACGCAAGTGTTACACACGAGTTTGCACAAAAGAGTCATCAAGCAAAACAAACTGGGGCGAAGCATGACATACCAGAATCTTCCTCTTCGCTTTCTTCTTTTTTGGCTACTTTTCCATTTTTGGCTCCTTTGGTCGGAGTTTTCTTGGGAACCACTTTCGGTGGAGGAGTCTAAGAAAAGAAACATTTCCCAAAATAATTAATAGCAGAAACTAACAAGACCACTCTCAGACCATAATGCTAAAACAACCATACAGGAAGAGCTGATTACCTCTTCCTCTCCACTGTCATCTTCATCACTGGATTCCTCCTCCTCCACTTTTTTAGGGGGTGGGGGTTTCTTCTTGGGGGTCTTCTGCTTCTGCGTCTACAGAAGATATAAAAAAGTGAATATTTTATTTATTGGGTGAATCGATTAGGGCAGCGATTCAAAAAGGCCTCGCGCGAATGCTGTGCCATGTGTGCGACGGCGCCAGCACACGGAGCCCGACCACGTGTGGCCGCACATACCTGCGACGGAGACCCACGTGGTGCGCAGCTCGCAGCGACCAGCCAGCCAGGGCCTATCAGTGCAGGCCGCAGCAAAACGCGGCACCCGCACCAACAACCCAAATCAGCCCACTTACATCGTGTCACGGAACCAACAACGCGACTGGCGCGGTCTAACGGGCCTTTTGTACGGCCCGGCCCACAAGCTCCTGAGGACGGAAGTGAAACTTTCAACTTTCAAACTGCGGAGCCAGTCGAGGCCGCTAATCTACTACAAATGTACCTTTTTCCTCAGACACATCCCAGCCACACAATAAACGTGTCGCAAGTCACAGATATACAGCAGAAAACCCGAGCACAGCGCCAAGCGGGTCCTCCGCGAATATGGCCATTTTGAAAAGGCGATGTAGCTAGCAAGCGCTGAGAGCGAGAGGAGCTAACATGGCCGAAAAATGGGTCGGGTGAAAATGCAGCTAACTACCCAAGGCTTACCGACCGAGTCCGTGTACCGAACCGTATACCCAGCATTCCAGTATTCACCGCGTACACACAATTAGCGAAAAATAAGGGGGGAAATCACAACTTACTGCATGCGAATTTTCTAACTAGCTAGCTAGACGCTAACATCCTACGCCGTTTTAAAAGAACCAACACATGCTTACATACGGGAACTTCGCATTTAACGGCCTGGCAACAACACTACAGCCGAAATTGTATTTTTTTATTCAAAATACGGTGAAAGTCGGTGCTTACCTTTGCCAGCTTCACCATGGTTATTGAGAAGGTAAGTAATTGGCGTCCACGAAGTAGTATAAAAGGAAGACGCTTAGCGACCGACACGTGGGCCTGGCTGCTCCGAGGGGCGCTCTAAGAAGAAAGGCTGCTCTGCGGCCACACGGGCGCCTTAGCTCCGTCGCCTGCGCGCTCCGCGACTCCCCGCCCACACGCAGCCGCGGCCCAATCACAGCGCGCCGATTTGCGTAATGCCGCGCGCTCGCTCGGCGCGTACGCACGGAAGAAGCAGAGCCCACTGCTCTCAGTGGCGTATCTCGCCCCAGCGACTCTCCGCCCACTCGCGGCTTCTAGCCAATCACACGAGGTACATTTGCATAATGGCTACTAGCAGGACAAGGAGAAAAAGGAGGAAAGTAGCTAATCAGTGTGTCCGAATTATAAGTTAATATTTGTTAACGGTTGTTCGTGCTTGCTGATGTTAAATATTATACTTCCCCCCAGTTCAATTCGTGACTTTATTCGAATTTCGACAATATACATTCTGGCAGATTAAGACAGCAGCTCGTCGATGTTTATGGATAAAGTTACAGCATTGTTACTGCAATGAAAACAGTAAACTAGGTTACAAAGTACAAGGTTACAAGTAGCCTAATGGCTGACGTATAAAAGTGAGTGGTTTTGTTTCCTTTCAAACGTCTGTGGAAGTTAAGCCTGTAGCCGCGGGATTCCCCCGGTACTCCCCGGGCATGTGTGCCAGCACGTGGTCGCTTGTACACGTGCGCGAAGTGCAGGCTGACTCTGTGTAAAAGCACCACGCTGTCGCTACTTAGTGATCACACCGAATTCTTCCGATAAATGACGCGCTTAAACGCAACAGCTCTATTGTCTTTTTCCCTATTCTTACACCTATCTTCGTTTTGAAGACGAGCATGATCGCAAAAGTAGTTTAGTGATCCATGAAAAAGGGGGTACTTATCAAATACCGTTCAGATGGCCTTTGTGTCTCTCACACAGGCCTTGTTTTCACAATACTCACGTTTTTAAGACACTGGGACTTATTAAGTTTATTCGGCGGAAGTCCACCACGCAGAGAGACAGAATAATGAGATCCGGAGTTGTGCGAAGCAATCTGGGCATCTGCAACATGTGGTTCGACATCCCCGTGAATAGCTAGATTTTAGGAAGGGTAGGAGAAGAATTAAGGTCTTACAAGCATTGTTAGTGTGTCTTTTGCACTGGCCTGTGTCAGTCAAACCAGTGCCAGTTGGTGGCAGTTTATCATAATTAAATGAATGCAAGTGTCAAGAAACCACACAGGCTTCTATCCATTTTCAGAACTGTGTATCTAATGCAGAGTCACTGGGAGTACTAGTCTGTAAAGCACTAGTCAAGGGACAGCTAGGATGGGCATGAAAATTAAATGTTGACCAATACAGGATTTCCCACTATCGATACAGATTTTGATATATGAGGATTTAGAATTCCGATAATGATATATCAGCCAGTATTCTTTTTTCAGAAATACAAATTTTTTCTAACATTTGTTATGTGTAGTTATTTAAAGTACAAGATAACATGATTATTCCGTTTAAAAGAAAACTTGTTTTATTGTAATGACTAGTATTTTGAGCAAGAGTACAACTAAGCATATTAGAGTTTTAATAATTTAGTCAAGTGTGTTATGTCCAAACACGTGTGTTGTCGACTGGGGATTTGCGGTATGCCCTCTGGTGGAAAAACTGCGCAACGACAACACATGGTAGAAGGATCCGTCTTCCGTCTCCCAGTTTCTCTGTAATTGTCATTTACTGGCCGTTATAAATGCCAGTACCAGTTTATCTGCAATTACCTCATATCAGAAGATAATATCGACAGGGCGATTTATTGGTCCAGCTCTAATAAAAATTGCACACAATTTTTTGAACTTCTTTAAAAGTTTATTATCGTTTTTGGGGATCCAAGTAGCTAAATTACCCAAATTTGATTGTAAGTATTAGTTGCCTTGTTTTTATTACTCACTTTCTCTTATATGCTGCTGGGAAAAAACGTTGCTTCAAAGTGTTGCTACGTTTACACTTCTGTCTAAAGCAGGGGTACTCAACTCCAGTCCTGAAGGGCCATAATCCAACACAGTTTGCAGATTTCCCTACTCAAACATACCTATTAAACCTAGTAATTAGCTGATTAAGATGTGTTTCAGCAGAGAAATCTGAAAACTGTGTTGGATTCTGGCCCTCCAGGACTGGAGTTGGGCACCTCTGGTTAAAAGCAAAATACAAGTACGGATCAGAGCACAGGGGCAGACAGTCTCTGGATCAGTCGGGGTTATGGGCATGGCTCAAGGGACCAGCAGTACTATCACTTTGCCAGCCGTAGCATTTGAATCATACAATCATGGCCACAGACTCCTGACCCACAGATCCAGTCCTGATTTTGTGGAGTGCTAAACCACATAACTGAGAGTTGTAGTGTTGGAGCATAGCTCCTTCAGACAGCTTTCATCCAAAGATGCTCCCCCACGAGAAGCGTTAAGAAATGTGCCCATAACACATTAGGCCTGGGCAGTAAATCAAATTTTAATTACGATTTTGCCTTCCGACGATTACCAAAACAAAATAATCTAGATTATTATGCTGCATTCCATGTCCTGTGTTATAAATCCAATGCTTTCCTTTACAGCCCCTTTTATTTGTTTCTCTGCTGAATATTTTTAGAGTTCAAGGAAATCCAATTTTTTAAAGTAAAAAAAATGCATATTTCCAAAATCAATGAATAATTGAGTTCAACAATCGTGATCTCAGTGTTGACCAAAAATAACTGCAATTCTGATTTTTGCCACAATCGAGCAGCCCTAACACGTCATTCCTCACTTTGTGCCGCTTTGAATTCTTCTTGTGTAATGTCACTATTATCTGAACCATGTGAGTTGAAACAAAAATATTATAGTGTATGTCTCAGATGAGAACCCTTAAAATTCTATGCTTAATTTTTCTGGTGTGTTTTTAGGCTTTTGGGGATTTCCTTTTGGGATTGTTTTTAATCATGTTTTGTCACATATTAGGGAACCTGCACTAAATGTATTAATTGACTCCTGTTTCATTTTTCCTCTTTAAGCTCCCACTTATTTTCGCCAGCAATATACTTCAGCCCAGTAGGTGGCAGTGTGCACATAGTTTGCAAGCTAATACAATTCAGCTCCCTGCGTGTTCTCCCCAGTACAAAACAAAGCGGTGGATACATCTTGAATCTTGTTACAGTTTCAGATTGGTCTGGAGTTTCATATATATCATAATTACAAAGATAGTGATTAAGTACTTGGACTGGACATTAAACATTTTTGGTTGTTCTTTGTTTGGTTGTATAAATATTTTTGTTGAATTATATATAGATTTATATAAATACAACCCCAAATCAGAAAAAGTTGGGACAGTATGGAAAATGGAAATAAAAAAAGAAGGTAGTGATTTCTAGATTTATTTTGAGTTGTATTACATTGAAAACAATACAACATCACATTATTTAATGTATTCCTCATGAATTTTATTATTTTTTTCAAAATAAACATATTCCAATTTTGGTTCTTGCAACACATTTCAAAAAAAGTTGGGACAGTAAAGCATTTACCACTTTGTAATGTCGCCATTCCTTTTCACACACGTATAAGACGTTTAGGGACTAAAGATACCAAGTGATGAAGTGTTTCAGATGTAAATTTTGTCCCATTCTTCCTGCAAACAAGTTTTATGGGGGCAACAGTACGGGGTCTTCGTTGTCACATTTTGCGCTTCAAAATGCGCCACACATTCTCTATTGGAGACAGGCTGGGACTGCAGGCAGGCCAGTCAAGTACCCATACCCTCTCCCTCTTCCTCCACAGCCAGAATGTGCAGAATGTGGTTTTGCATTGTCTTGTTGAAATATGCATGGGCGTCCCTGGAAAAGATGTCTTCTTGAAGGCATATTGTGCTTTAAAATCTCTATGTACTTTTCAGCATTAATGGTGCCATCACAGAAGTGCCTTTGCCAAGGGCATTGACACAACCCCATACCATGACAGACCCTGGCTTTTGGACTTGTTGCTGGTAACAGTCTGGATGATCCATTTCTCCCAAAAAATACCTGAAATACTGATTCATCTGACCACAGTACACGTTTCCATTATGTGATGTTCCAGAGTAGTCGATGGCGCTTCTGGACACTGTTAACATAGCACTTCCTTTTGGCACAGTACAGTTTTAACTGGCATTTGCGGATGTAACTACGTATTGTGGTACTTGAAGGTTTGCCAAAGTAATCCTGAGCCCATGTGGTGATATTGCTTATAGATGAATGACGATTCTTGATTCAGTGCCGCGTGAGGCATCGGAGATCATGGTTGTACAGCTTAGGCTCGCGCCCTTGTCCTTTACACACTGAAATTCCTCCAGATTCTTTGAATCTTTTAATTATGTTATGCACTGTTGAAGGTGAAATATCCCAATCTCTTCCTATCTTTCTTTGAGGAACATTGTTTTTAAACATATAATGTATTTGTTGGCAAACAGGCGATCCTCGGCCCATCTTTGCTCCTAAAGGACTAGACCTTTCTTGGATGCTGCTTTTGTACCAAATCATAATTACAATCACCTGTTGACATAACCTGTTTCAAATCACATCATTATTTAATCAGTTTACCTCATTACTAGCCCTAAATTGCTCCTGTCCCAACTTTTTGAGTCTCTGCCCAGGTTCCTCTGAGTACTCCAGTTTCCATCCACAGTTCAAAAACATGCTGAGACTAATTGGAGTTACTAAATAACCCATAGGTGTGCCTGTGTGAGTTGTCTCTTAAAATTCACACTGCCTTTCCAGACTGATTGGTGTGAGGCACAGTGACAATCACATTCCAGGCTGATGGGCCATTGGCAATACACAAACTAAATATTCACTGGGTAGGACACTGGCTTTGGAAAAAAATAGTGTCACTCCAAAGTTCTAACAAACCTCATAAAATTTCAGAATATCTCATTCAACTTTTGTAACCAACCCTTATGACCATAAGGTCCAGAGCTCAAATGTCTCAGCTAGAAACATTTATAATGTGATTTTTTACAATTTCTCAGCACCTCTGAAAATAGGTTTTGAAAAAGTATGTTTTTAAGTTGATTTGAATAAAAACTAGAATAATCACATACTAAGTGGTCTCAGATTATTGGTGCTGAGTTTATGCTGAAAAAAAGTATTTGTAGCACTTTGGGATAAATGTTTTTAAATAGGTGAAAAGCCTCAGACTCCTTAGGGTTAAATGCAATGCAATTTTATTTATATAGCGCATTATCACAACATTACATTGTCTCAATGCGCTTTACATTTCTGCCA
>JAODKM010000032.1:10332074-10360551 GCA_026780845.1 Petrocephalus sullivani | reverse complement strand
TCACAATACGAGCTGCTGCGTTTTGAATACGTTGCAGGGTATCTATTGTACGTTGTGTGCTCCCAGATAACAAAGCAGTTAATGTGGTTAATGTGAGTGAAGTGATTAATTGTAATTTTTGACACACCACAACAAAATATGTCCTCTGCATTTACCATACGACCATGTGACATAACAGTGGGCAGTAAATTCAGCGCCCGGGGATGGTACCTTGCTCAGGGTACTTCAGTGCTACCTTGCTGGTCAGGGACTCGAACCAGAAACCTTTTGAGCACCCACCCTAATGCCACACAAATGCCAGAAATGCATTTATTACAATTTTTTTCTGCATAGTCCATTTTGGATGTGAGATATTGATTTTACCTACTGCCAACATTATAATAGAAAAATGGCATCAATTAATAACTTTAAAGAATAATTGTTTGACGACCCATTATCAATCTTGGCTCATTCTGAAATGCTGGTCTTCATATCATCTTTTTTCACTTACAATATTACATCCAGTGGACTTTCTGTGCCCCCACCACAGAGGGCGCGAGTACTTTTAGGGACACCCTGCATCCCGTGCCTGATCTGTGCCCCCACCACAGAGGGCGCGAGTACCTTTAGGGACGTCGTACATCCCGTGTCTGTCACGTACCACCACCACAGACGGCGTGAGAACTTCTAGGGACACTGTACGTCCCGTGGCTGTCATGTGCCACCATCACAGAGGGCGCAAGTACTTTTAGGGACACCCTACATCCTGTGCCTGATCTGTGCCACCACCACAGAGGGATGCCGTACATCCCATGGCTGTCATGTGCCACCACCACAGAGGGCACGAGGACTTTTAGGGACGTCCTACATCCTGTGGCTGTCATATGCCACCACCACAGAGGGCGCGAGTACTTTTAGGGACGTCCTACATACTGTGGCTGTCATGTGCCACCACCACCACAGAGGGCGCAAGTCCTTTTAGGGACACCCTACATCCCGTGGCTGATCTGTGCCCCCACCACAGAGAGCACGAGTAGTTTTAGGGACGCTGTACATCTCGTGGCTGTCACGTACCACCACCACAGAGGGCATAAGTACTTTTAGGGACACCCTACATCCAGTGGCTGTCATGTACCACCATCACAGAGGGCGCAAGTACTTTTAGGGACTCCCTACATCCTGTGGCTGTCATGTGCCACCACCACAGAGGGCGCGAGTACTTTTAGGGACGTCGTACATCCAGTGTCTGTCATGTACCACCACCATAGAGGCCGTGAGAACTTATAGGGACACCGTACGTCCCGTGGCTGTCATATGCCACTACCACAGAGGGCGCGAGTACTTTTAGGGATGCCGTACATCCCGTGGCTGTCATGTGCCGCCACCACCACAGAGGGCGCAAGTACTTTTAGGGACACCCTGCATCCTGTGGCTGTCATGTGCCACCACCACAGAGGGCGCGAGTACTTTTAGGGACGCCGTACATCCCGTGGCTATCATGTGCCGCCACCACCACAGAGGGCGCGAGTACTTTTAGGGACACCCTGCATCCTGTGGCTGTCATGTGCCACCACCTCAGAGGGCGCGAGTACTTTTAAGGACACCCTACATCCCGTGACTGTCATGTGCTATCACCACAGAGGGCGCAAGTACTTTTAGGGACGTCCTTCATCCCGTGGCTGTCATGTGCCACCACCACAGAGGGCGCGAGAATTTTTAGGGACACCCTACATCTCGTGGCTCTCTGTGCCACCACCACAGAGGGCGCGAGTACTTTTAGGGACGCCCTACATCCTGTGCCTGATCTGTGCCCCCACCACAGAGGGGATACCCTTTTAGGGATACCCTGCATCCCGTAACTGTTATGTGCCACCACCACAGAGGGCATGAGTACTTTTAGGGACTTCCTACATGCCGTGACTGTCATGTGCCACCACCACAGTGTTCATACACCACTTGTTTGTTGCCAAGATGATTAACTAACATGGTTTTTCAGCATTCTCATCTCATTTTTTTTTCGCAGTATAAAAACAAGGATCTGATTGTTTATTTAATATTTAAAAAATTATTTTATTTACTATCACTTAAAGGAATGACAGTGGAATTTTTAACTTGACCTTTTCACCTTTTACGTTCATTCATCTCTTACTTCTAAACTAAATCAATTGTAAAGAAGCTCTACATTCTACAACCTCAGGGGGGCAGTATTGTCTTATCATTAAACCCACAGAATTCAGAGACACATTTCTCAAGTTGTTGTACTTTAACGTATGTATGTGTTTAAATATGTATGTAGATGTGGGGTCATGTGAAAAATAAAGTTAATATTTATGCATAGAAAGACGACCATTCGAAACATGTTGTTTATAATGTTTATTGAATCTTTCAAGTAAAGGTAGTTATGCACAATTAAAACGATTTAGGTCAACAGATAAGCAGTTAAAACATATCTCCTTCTCGTTCCCGGTTGTGATGTATTGCATTAGATGCAAGGAAATATAATTATATAAGGTATAGAGTTGCTACATTGACTTCCTAGAACAGGGCATTGATTATAAATAGCAGCTTAAATTTTACAGCGCAAGCAGTTATATATGTTCGTCTGTTAGTATTCCATCAATCCATATTCTAAACGCTTATCCGCTTTTGTTGATGCTATTTCAATGCAGAATGTATAATCTCAATTTGCATCGTTAGTTTTCCAAAACTGTCTTGTGTTTCTGAGTTACTGACATTGGCTACATTAGTGTCGTTTTCCGTTGAGGCTGCCCGCAAATTGCGCTTGCCTGTCCATTCTGCCCTCTGGTGTTTGAATGGTCACATAGCCATCCATCCATTTTCCAACCCGCTTATCCTTTCTGGGTCGCGGGGGTGGTCACATAACGCATTTTGTTATTTGCGTTAGTTTCATGAAGTCTTGTCGCGTGGAATGCACCACGTAGCTGGCGATTCAGAAAAGTTTCATAATACATTTTTGCATCATAAATCACGGAATTTCTTCTTTCATTTGGTGAGTGTTGTAAATGAAGTTTTGAATGCCTCTACAATCCCTCCAAACTCCTATAAGTTAGCCTTTAAATGATTTTTCGCCACAATGTTCATACACTTTGGATTTATTGATGTTGTAACCCTATTCCACAATGACAGAAAAATATAACCAATCAACTGAATGTAAAGAAGAGCCTTAGGAGACCAAATACATGCATTTTATGTATCTAAACGGTTTAAAGATGCCATGTGTAGTGTCTGTTTCGTTCATATTTTGGTAAATAACGCAGGTGTCAGTGCATTTATGGATGGAGCAGAAATGTGTGCCAGTAGAAAAAAATCACACCAGAGTCTGGATCTGCCTGAAACAAACAGGAAAGAGACTCAACGATGCATATAGAATTGTTCTTTTTTTCCCAGTTTTTCTAAAACATTTACAGCTTTTTAAGACAAAAAAGTCACAAACATAATTGACCTGCAGTTTGCATCCATTTCAAAATGTTACATAAATAAAACTCAAATTTATAAATATCTCTTTTATAAACATATAAATAGATTTAAAACATAAATACATTTATGTGGGAATGAAGTACATGAATGTACAGCAGCAGCAACCATATACAGCCTTGCAGTTTGTTTGTACACCACTGTCCTCCGCCATCTTAAAATGGGCGTTTTCATCGTACATCTGTCAGAATTATTTCTGTTGTAGTCTTCAGTAACGCTGGTCATGGTGGTTGATTTGTACATAAAATCTGTATGTTCTGAGTAAAGACGATACTTTTTTGATTTCCTCAGGCGAAGACCAACTAAAAGCAAAGTTGTCCAAACCCGTTGTCCTCTCTAAAAGGAGAAAAGAGAATGGAAGAAAAAACACTGTGAGCTGCATACGGTCGCACCCACACACAATCTTTCAAGTGGCAAGATTTGTTTGGAAACTTAGATTTTAATAACATTCACTGTAGCAGACTGTATGCAACTGAAAAGGTGTCTTACTCAACCCAAGCTAACGACTGCAGCTGATCACATGATATGCAGACACCTGTTTCTGAGCCTCAAACATTTTTGCCCACACAGTGCTGTCGTTTCCCTGCTCTACAACATTTCACAATCTATATTCTCCTGGCAAATCTGTATCATGTAGGAAAAAGCTTCTTGTGCAGTGTCCACTTTATTGTTTATTACTGGCACCATGTAGATCACATACTAAATATGTGATCTAATTTATATAGTAATATTTCATAGCACAATATCACTTCTCCTTATGTAAACTTATTTTGCCTATGCATTCTTTGTTCTCTGAAGTTCCATTTTATGACCAAATGTCAAGGTTGACAGGCCTTGAAAAAAATGATGGCCATATGTTTGGTATGAATTGACTGATATGATCAAGCTCCCTAGTAGCTCCCGGAAAATGAACATCCACATCATGAGTACAGGCTGTCAGTGGAGCAGCTCAGCCACCTCTGATTTTTGGTTTTCCTCAGCAGGCTTTGCGTAGCAGCCGTGAGCCAGGGCAGCTTATAAGTGATGCTGATGGGACGGTCACATGACCCTGTTCATCTGTCGCATCTAAATTGTTGGCTCCATGCCAGAAGACTAGGACTTTCCTTATACCAGGGGCATGGGGGTGTTGTGGGAAAGACGTGTCGCTGGACTCACCCCGCGTCACCCGGTGCTGTCTCTAACAGCCCATGCCGCTGATAGTGCCTATTCTGTCCATTTTGTGTCCGAAGCAGCCGCCCCGGGATGTGGAGCCGCCCTTCTTGGTCCCTGGTTTGTGTCTCCGCGAGCTGGGCTGCTCGTTCAGGATCCGGGCCCACATCCCTTTGGCGCGGGTGTCCAGCCTCAAATCCCGCAGGAGGCGTGCTCTGGACCTCATGTTCTCCAGCTTCCTCTCCCACTCCTCAGATGCCAGGTGTTTAGAAAGCTCCTCTCCCAGCAGACTTCTAAGAGACTGGAGCACAGGAATCCACCTTAATCTTATTACACATGCCTGTATTCCTTATGTATGTTGCAAGTGATAAAATTACTTTTGAAAACAAAGATATGTTTCTCATTTCAAAGATAAGACAGAATACTTCTGGGTCAATGCAAGTCAGCAAACACAACGAAAAAGCGGACTGACATTATGGAAGCTTCATGTTTTTGCACACCTGCTGCAAAAAGCAAGCCTATAATATGCCTGTAAAAAGTGTACCTATATCTACTTTAACTTGGACATGTGAGAGTCTCTAAATTTAAGGCACATTATACAAATGCTGAGTTATGCACAATACTCATATTTTTATTTTTGTTTGCGTCCGGAGGTTCTCTAAAATGTTCCAAAACGGCGTGCTTTGAGGTCATAACCAAAATAAAGTGCATCGAAATGTTAATGAAGATCTTAGCAGCCTAGTGCTGACATTCACTTATTTGGGGTTACATTGTTTATAGAATTCTAGAACAAAAGCGCCATGGAGAAACAGGTGTTTTAGTCGAATCCGGTACACGTGCGGCACTTTCACAACTAGGCATGACATGCGCAGTAGTTTTCCTCGTCCAAGATTAAGCGTATGTGTAATTCAGAAATGTGTGCTTGTATTTTAAAGGCAGTATACTGTTGCAGTACCAGACGGGCGTCCGCCTGTAACTATCACACAAAAATATCACTTTGAAAATATCACTGCTTAGCACGGTAAATGTAAAAATCGTTACTTTTTTAAAGATTACAGCAGATTGCGTCTTATTTGACATCCACGGCGTCTTTTCTCACGCTTGCTTCCGCCGTTGAGATCAAGCGTGCGTATGAAAATGCATGAAAAATACGCCCTGGAGAATTTATGGACAGCGGAAGAGTATAGCTAAGTCGACGAGATTTTATGCAGGTCACTGCAAACAAAGAATGCATGGATCTTAACGGACTCTTCATAATTACAAGAATTGATTACTTTAAAATAGCTAAAATTCATCGGGTCAATCGGAGCATTTCAAATTAACGCGAATATCTTATAGCATGTTAGACTGATTTAAGGTGCTTAGCCGTCTTGAGAATAATAATAATGGCTAAATTATTTTTTCCTGCTAAATTAGACGATTCTCATTGCTTGCGTCCGGAGGTTTTCTAAAATGTCCCAAAAACTGCGTGCTTTGAGGTCATAACCAAAATAACTACTGTGGAATAACGATGATGCAAATGTTACTTGTCCCTTAGATAATCAATCATATAATAGTATAACAATAAGCAAAGACACTAAGCAAAACAAACAAAAGCATAAAAACATACTCAAAATAACTGTGCATCACTTTCTCGAGTAATTCAGAAGTCAGTGATACGCTCAGCCGACCTCCCCACGCTACAGAAAGAGAGTCCCTTACCTTTTGCTGTGCCTGTGTTAAAGGTTTAGCCTCTGTGCTGATGCAAAGCAAGGTGATCAATATTCCACAAGTCACCAGATGGGAGATATTCATTCTGATCTCAGGTTTGAAGTTGCGCCCTACTATCTTAAGGCTGAAACTTCCGATAGTTTACTGTCCTTCGCCAATGCGCTATTTTTCCCTGCCTCTCTCCACGAATTTCTCCGTGTGCTCTCTGATTGTGATACACCATTCACGCTTTTTATAGGCCCGCTCTGTAATGATGTCATAGAGCCCTGCGTAATGGTGATCCCCCCCTTTCCCCCCCCTTCCCAACCCCCCCCCCCCCCCCCGCCCCCGACCCGGCGCACACACTTTACCTGCATCTGACGGAGCACGCTTTCATATTATATTAAATCTATTGTTTTCACAATAAATATTGACAAAACGTTCCTTAATCAACATAATACACAAGGAGCAAGTCTTTTTTTGTTATAGGCGTTCGCGTATCATTTGCCGTTTCTTTTTTGGATTGTGGTCATACACTTATTGCAAGCTTAATTGCCACTGACAAAAATCTTAATAAAACAAAGTTTCCACGAATACGTAGGCCTGTCTAATGGTTTTGGTTAGACCGCCGTGGCATATCAGCGCAGAATACTATACGGAGTCGGGGAGGTGAGTGTCAGTACAGCCTTGCCATTGTGATTGGGGAACAGGAAAAACTATCAAAACAATTATTTACGTTTAATAAGCACGTATGAGGTCAAATCAGAAAAGCTGCAGATTTTATGTAGACACTCGAATTGTAAAATTCGTGGTCAGTGTCACATTCGCCCGGTAAACAGTCACAAATTGCTCTGAGCGTCCCCGGTTCAGTTTTGTAATAGGCTGTTGCCACCTTTAAAAGGAAATATTGCAACTTTATGCTTTATGTGGATTTGGAAAGTCTGATAGCATTTAATGCTATTTGCCTTTTGCAGACTTGATTTTTTTTGTCAAACGAATTAATTGATTGTCTGAGATTAACTATGGGTATGAACAACTACACATATTTCTGAAAATTCGTCTATGCAAAAGAACTCACAAATTCTTATGCCAAATATAGCTCACCATAATTCTTTAGTAACATCTCCCAAAATATTACTCTGAATTCTGCTTTATGAACAAATGTCAGGTACCATTAAAAATAGATTTAACAATTTATCGCTAACAACAAGAACGGTTAACTGTTTTTAATGACAATATGAATAGAAAATTACAACCGTGATATACAGTATGTATATATCACGTGTTTAGTTCAAAATCTGGCATATTGACAATTAGTCGCCAGGGTAATGTGAATCTTTATTTCGAGAATGATTGTTTCCATTTCCCTAAGCTTAATGGGCGTCTAGTTAATGTTCCAACATAGCCATTACTTTCTATGAAATCATGTATTGTGTTGCCACTGATGCTTTACAGTACATATGTTTGTAATACTGACTGATGGTTATCATTTAATAATAATACGTAGGCATATATTATAAAAATGTACACTAATACGTATAGATATGTTGTACTAATGTGCACGAATATGCATACATTTTGTACTTATTATTTAATCGGTATAAATTTTTGATTAATTTCTAATCTATTCAAACGTCCTGTAATTAATGTTGCGAAATAAGTGAATACGGGGTGGGGGGCGCGTGGTTCAGCGGGGAGACCCGCAGCCTCGCGCCCTGCCGCGCCGGGGTCTCAGATCCCGTCCCTCTTCTGATTCTGTGCAGTTCTCATGATCTTCGCCTGCTGTGCCGATCTCCTCCGCTTTCCTCCTCCATACCAAAGGCATGCATTTAGGATGTACACCTGCCCCATGCTGCCTGAGATAAGCCTCAGTCCACCCGTGAACCTGTCTAGGAAAAGCGTCAGGAAGATGGATGGAAGGGCTCCTGGAGGAAGCTGCATGTTATAATCAAGGGCGTAGATCTGGCTATGGACGGTAGGAACATGTCCCTACTGATATTATGAGAGTATTGTGTGTGTTTAGGGCGGAGGGCGGTTCGGAACTGATTTTTTACCTACCAGTGCTGAAAGAAAACCTACGCCCTTGGTTATAATCAAACTTTGAAATTACATCAACGAAGAATGTCACTAACTATTTTGCCAGAGAAAGTTTTCTTCATTGTTAAGTGTTTTGCATATCATTATATTTTACATAAACGAATATACGATACAATGCTGCCAGGGGAATAAGGCGAATCCCGTAATGCTACATATTCTGATAACCGGTGGTTAAGTTTAACGCCGACAGCTACGGATAACCATGCACTGCAAAGTCGATCAAACCAGCGTGCACATCCAAATTAATAAAATGGACACACTTTTTCTTTCTGTATTTGGTTTAAAGTCAAATATAAGTCAAATGGGAGCGCTTTCCTCAGTAGAAATATTTAACTTTGGATACCGAAGCGGCGGTGTTTTCTGCATTACTGTCGGTGATTTATAGTAATGAACCCCTGAACATCTCATAGGGCCGGGGAAAGAGAACATTCACCTACAGATGGTGTAATATTAGTTCAGAGGGAAATTCTCCTCTAATGGATCCCTGGATCTAACATACCTCAGTCGAACGATTCCCGTGAAACACGTGTATATACTGTACCATATTTATATTTTTCATGCCTTTGACTTCCGTCATAATTTTCACAGGACAGACTCCAGGAATCTCACAGCTGCCAGAAACCTACATATCTGAAGACATTTTTGAAAAGAACATGACAGACAAGCCAGAAGAAGAGGGATGAATAAGGAAGGGAACTGTCACTTGGCAAACCCCTTTCTATTCAGAAATGCATGGCATTTAATGCAGTAACTTTTGCACAGATGTGGCACATTGAAATCATAGAAGCTTTGTTGCAGACCTACAGAAGTTAGGAAACACTGCTGGGGCTGATGAGACCCCCTGCATATTTTTGTTTCCAGAGGATAATGACATTGAAATTAGCTGACCTACCTGACACCTTCCACCTATAGCCTGCAATGATGAAAAAAAGTCTGACATCTCACCTTGGCCACTATGAAGACTAGGCACTGATGGCACCTGACACACTTTGAACACTACATGGCCTTTTCGAGGAGAGCCAGCACACGCGGCGCGCACTGGATATCAGGGTGAAGCAGAATAGGTTCAGACACTAGTGACGGTTGTGATTTAAGACCCCGCTGGGGAACAGAGGTAGATGAACTTGATTTAGGCGTATGCTAAATGGTAGAGGAATACTTATGTGACTGCCAGACAACAGCTCACTGTGGAAAAGGAGGCTTCATTCTCCAGTTGGGCAGTGGAGAGTGAATGATCCTTTGTTAGGCGATTGTGTGAAAAGCTTAGCGATCAGTATGGCCAGCGTGTCCGGAGCCAGCAAGGGGTGGTCGTAACCTATTAAACACGTGTGGCAGAATGAGAGGAGATGCGTCAAAGTGGGCAGGTCAGGAGGCGCCATTCTGGGCCCTGGAGAGACATCCATTTTCTCTGGAGAATCGCGGGGGTTGGTCATATTTAATGGAGGGCTTTTGTGGTGACATTACTGTTTGTGTTTTTGGGGAAATGAGGGAAGCTTTGATTATTCCCTAGAAAGGAGCTCCAGCAGTTTCAGAAAAGTAACGTCCTAATGACAAACAACTAACTATAAGAAAAAAAGTAATGCCCTAATGACAAACAACTAAGTATAAGAGGCCATCTGAAGGTCACCAAAATAACTCTGATAGACTGAAATGCTTTAAACTGTTTTCCCATTGGTGCAAATCATTAACTCCCTGAGTCGTGTATAACTGTCACGGTGTAGCCACATACCCTACACCGCACCCTACAGCATAGCCTAACATGAACCTCCCCAGAAATATAACGCCTGTTGCTCATCTGTCTTACATCCTGTTCCTGCCTTCATGTTACCCACTCCCATGTCTGCCTGCCCCTCCTGTCTCCTCCCTGGCGTGGCCCTAACAAGCCACGCCTGGTGTTCGTCTATCTCACCTCCCATTCCTGCCATGTTACCCACTCCCAACTGCCTCTTGTCTGCTCCCTCGTTAGTCATGTGCTTCCCAGTCCTGTGTTTCCCAGTTCCGTCATTAAACGTCACACCCTTGCGCCGCCTTTCCTCAATGCCCCATTTGGATCTCTCATGATCTTTTTTATTTCTATTCAGCTCTAACCTGTATTTTCCTGACAACCATCAATGCAAAAAAGTGATTTAATGCACAGAGAAAGAAACCCAAGAAAAAGGAGTTGAAAAAGAAAAGTAGATGGCAATGTTTCCATTTTATAAAATTTGCCAGTTTAATGAAAAAAAGTTAAACATTGATAAACTAGCCTGTATTTCCGCATGTGCAACTTCCACAGACTTTCCCCTAAAAGCTCAACTCTTGCTGAACCGCACTAGACCTTCAACATGAAAAATGCAACCAGACAGTTTTTATTGAACATTATTAAATGAAAAATAAAATAAATAATAAAAGGGTATTTATTATTGTGAAATCAGCCTACTAGTGAGCCAACAACCCATATAAACAGTCAGTGTCTTCCGCATTTATCAGCTTCATTCCGGCAATGGAAATGTCGAAGCGGTGCTGTATTGGAATTTGGCTCTGCTAATGATTTATAAAGCTGGCACTGCAGTAATGATTCAAAGCGACACTCCACTATTATTTTCGCATTTACCAAAGGTGCAGTCAATCACGTGTGCATTATTTTTACTACTAATATTTTAAAGCAGATGATATTTATATGTGGTCAATGATTGCCAGGGCCATACACGAATAGTACACCCTGAGATGAAGGGCAACTTTATTGTAAATGAATGGCAACTCGAGCGTCCATCGCATTGTCTGAAAATACTTCTATTGAGTTTTCGCAACTGCTTCCTACTTGAGTACAAGAACAATCGCTGACTAACTGGGGAAGTATTTCAGTAAATATATTTAACTTTTTGTTGAAAATGTAGTAAGATCCAAATATGGATTTTCTTTTGTTGATGATACACAAAGCACTCCCGCTATCAGGATAAATCTCTGGCTTCGCATTTGTGTTTAGTAGGGAGAACGGATCGGAGGAGGTTTACGCGGGTGTACCTCGCCTCGGAAAATCCTGCTCAGACTCCAACATAAAGGTATACACGTTCCCATGAGGCTAACTTGTTCCATTTGAATACCGTACGAGCAACTGCGTAATGTAGCGAAACATACTTTTATTTATTAGAAGACATTTTTGTTGTACTATAAGTGCTGGATAACAAGTGTTTCTGCTTTTCTTTTTGTGCATGTTTAATGATATTACGGCTTTTTCCCAGTGACATCATAAGGAATATTAGGCGCGTTTTGAAATCATAAACACAAAATGTTGCATGCGTACTTTTTAATAGGAGCTCCGCAGCTTTCGTGCGGTGCGGAAGCAGAACGCGCGCTGGCTCCAGTGGAGACCCAGCGGATGCGGCTGAGGTGAGCAGGTGTCACCAGCAGAGGGGCTCGTGGATTTCTGTCCCAACAAGCACTGCCCGCCTTCGCCACTTGAGGTTAGTGCAAGGCAAACTACAAAACTGTTACGGTCCTATAAATAACTTTTATTACGTTGGTATTTTATAGCGTTTCAGAAAGCAGAGCATTGAATCGTTTGGCATGTGGGATCAGACGGTGTTTGTCCAGCCCAGTGGCAGGCCGGCTTGAGGAATCAGGCAGGTGAGACTAACAAACTTGGCACCTCCTTTGATAATTGGGGTGGGGGGCTCTCAGCTTTAGCATGCCTTCCCTTTGTGGAGAGTGCAGCAGTGTTTGCCGTTACGGTGCTCCTAGGATTTTTCGGCACATTTTTTCTGGGAGGGATGCCCTTACATGCAGCAGGTGGGACCCAGCCAAATGAGGTTGGCTTATACGTGCACACAGACCTACTTCTCAGGGCATCGCAGCCCTACTACACTGTCTACTCTGCTGTCGGTCCAGCCAGCTGTGATCCTCTTGACAGTAGCCAGAGATAATATGTTACTGTTCACACCAGAGCCAGTCAGTTCCTAAAGGATCTACGTACTGAATCCAGGGCTGTATTACCCACTGTTTACTATCAGATATCCTAGGAAGGTGATGTCAGTCAAGTCACAGCTTAAAACGTTTCGCTCCCACCCCTGAAATGTTTTACTGCTCTGGAGGCAGTAACCTTACATAAACTGTACATAAAGTGTTTGTAGGGTAATGTAGACACTTACCAGGCAAATAAAAATGTCAGTTTAAAAATGTCATGCAACAAACTAAAATGCATGAACATATAATTGCACATATACTGTAAACGTAAATAGACAATAAATCAATCAAAGGTGAAATAACAATGAAAGAATGATTTATGTTAAATAACCATGTGTCATGCTATAACTGTCATTTTCTGTTCTCACTTTGATTCATCCCAAAACTGAAATATAACATCAAAATAGAAAATGCTGGTTTTATGGTAAATTTGAGTTCTCGGAAAGGTGTGTCATATTGTTCGAATTGTTCATTTATCTGCTTTAAAGTAAAGCTGAACTAATTTGGAAATCAGTGATCTGGAGCCTCAGAGTATGAGGCAAGTCCCAACACAGGGCTCTAATGCTCAGGCAGTGCAGAGCCATCAGTTTGCTGTGGAAGTGTGGCAAGGCACAGAAAGAGAAGGAGAGCAGGACGAGCCCACGGGGAGCCCGCCGAGACCAGGTCACCATTCACACAGTCACACAGGCTCCCTGCCACTGCCCTCCCTGTAAAACCCTACTGTTTATCATCATTTAATGGCAAAATTATTATTATTAAAACAGCATTCTGCTGCTTTTTCCAAAGTGATTTGCATAGCTGGCATAGTTTTTTTAAGAAGCTCTCCAAGTAGAGAATGTGTAACAATGCAGCTCCTCCCAGGCCCTGAACCTGCAGCCTTCTGCTTGACTGACTGCCTATATATACAGACGTTAGTTAACGAAAGTTTCCAGCCATTCGACAGTGTATCAAAGTGCCCTTTGAATTTTTCACAGCATTACCACAAATTATTGGTTGTCACAGTATACTTTTTTATTATTTTTTTTTGGTTTGGCATTTGTTCTAGCTTTAAGATTTTGTTTTTATTCGTATCCTAAAATCATGAGGAAACGCAGTTTTAAAGGTCTGGGTGACATAAGCCCATGTAAAAAGAAAAAAAATAACAGACATGGGAAAAAGAGGGAGAACTTGTTCATGGGGTCAGCCAAATAATTGTAAGGCTGTGTGATGGTGAGGAAAAGCATGTAGCACTTAATATCCAAAGAAGATTATCTGCATGTAAGAAAGCCTGCCTGCCTGTCTGTCTGCCTGCCTGTCTGTCTGTCTGTCTGTCTGTCTATCTATCTATCATCCAAAGCATCAATCCATAACTGGCTATTGCTATAAAGAACTTACTAAAAAGCTTTCACTCACCAAGACTTAAAATGGACAGTTACTATAAAGAATACAGTTAATAAAGGTTGCATTCATTATTCACACAAAAGTGCGGACCACTTTTGCCCTAAGAGTATTGTGCCCGCAGTAACTGCACTCACACACCAAAACTGAGAAAAGGGGTGTTTCGGTTTTTGTGTGGATTTTGTATTTACTGTAGTTTTCACACTTAGTTGTCTTCAAAACCAAACATTGTTGAATTAAGATATTTTGTCACAAGCTAAAACAGGTTCCAACTAAGTACATTTTGATAAAATATGCAGTTTACGATGTTTCGTTTTTGTATGGCAGAATCAGGAAATAGGGTCTGAATCAGTGAGATACTATTATCCTTGAAAGAAAATGAAGTAGACACATAAATGACAGTAAGGTTATCTATTTAGAACATACATTCTGGGACGGTATGTAACATTACATAGAGCTGGATTCAGATCCAGTCATTTCACAGGGTCTATAAATCCATGTTTGTCGTCATGTCTGAAAAGTGCGAACTTTACAAAGTGATGTAACTCACATCCTCCTCAACTAGAAATCCAGAACCACAAATGTCTTTGTCAGTCCTGTCGACCTTATTCTCATCGTTAGACAACATTGGCTAGGAATGCACATAATAAATGGAATTCAAAGGGTTAACGATTTTCCCCAAGTTGTTATGGACCTTTTATGGCCCCTTTTCTCATTTTGCTTGAATTAAATCCCTAAATTTGGAGATGAAAAGCTTCTCTGACATCTTCATCCCTGCTTCACTGTAAATGCGAAACGAACAAAGAAGCCAAAACTGCTCATGAGAATTATACCACTGAAATACATCCGTGTAACATATATCGCTTTCTTCTGTTAGAATAATGTATCCCTTTGAGCATTACAAAAAATGAAGATGTTAATAAATCTATATTTTATATTTGAACATTTTAAGTGTGTTATTCCACCACAAAATGTCTGTAAAGTACATTGTGACAAATCACACTAGGAATAAAACATCTTTATTGATGTTCTTTATTGTGAAGCATCTGGGGGTGACTGCATGAAAGGCGCTATATAAAAATACATTTTATTGAAAAATTGAATTTGTCATTATTAGTTAATTAGACAAGCTAAAATTTGATTTATAAAATGACTATGTGAATGGGGTGGCTATAATCTCAAAAGCGAGGAGTAGGTTAGCCATACAAGAATTGCCATAGACACAGATGTGATGGGAATACGTACATTCCAGGTATTACTGGGAATACTGATCACCAAAGGAAAGATGGCGGGAATGCCGAAGGGAACAGTCTGCCGTGGAGTGCTACTCCAAGACCTGGAGTTTCTAGACATGACCTGAAGGAGGTACTGCCATCTAGGACCATGCAGATGCGATTGAACATGCTGATCAGAGTTACCGGTCCCCCAATTCTTAACACTCTTGAGGCCTGTCCTAGCATGACAGGATTGCAAAAATAACACGTTAAAATCAAATTATTCTGTTTATTCCACTGTAGTGAATTGTAAAATCCAGATTACATCACAATTTAACAGACAATATGGTAAAGCCTGCATATGATCATTAAAAAGTCCTTTAAATAATAGAATAATTACTTATACTCATCCATTGACTTACATCCTATTAGGTAATGTCCGATTGTACTTACTTCCCAATAGAGCCTGAAGAAATTTTATTGAGAGAAGTGTATAGCAGAACTACTAGACATTAGCAGACGTATCTCACTGCATGTGTGACATGCGACAAGACCCAGTCCAAGCCGACTGCGCTGCCATGACAGAGGTTTTGTTAGATGTGTGTGATATTGCATCTTATGTTATGCTATAACGACTGAGATACTTCCAGACTAACGTAATTCAATGGATACCTGTACAGGTGTGGGTAAACGTCTATGCAATTCAGTCACAGAAGAAGCCTTGTAATTCAGAATCACTCAAAAAGAAACATTTGCACTTATTATTCCACCAATATATTCCTTTTCTGCACCTCCTTCTGAGGAGGTTAAAAACAAGAAGCTTGGAAAAAGCTCAAAGACGCCCATGTCTGGACCTCTTGTGAACACACACGAGTCATCTACCAGATGGAAGTGAATGAAAGTCAATAAACTTCCCCTTTCAGCACAGATTACAGTAAGTGGCTAGTGACTGTTACAGATGATTGATGTTCATACTACTTTGTTTGCTACATGAATAATTTAATTTAACAAATTAAAATGTGTGTTATCCTATGGAGTTGAGCATGCAGGTCACTTTCTCCAGATCTCAAAAATACCAAACAATCAAAAGGCCAAATGCCTTAAACCAATTGGGCTACAAATTAGCAGTGTACTTTTAACATCTGTCTTCCTGTGCTTTAATATTGAGCACTTTGGTTAGTAGACTGTTATGGAAAGTATCTTAGGACCTCTGCTAAATTTAGAAACCTTTACGTAAGGTAACAATTTACATTCCAAAAGTAGTATATCTGAATCCTGCTCTGAGTATATGAAAGAGAGCATGCTGATGGAATACATTTTTTGAATCCAGTGAGCAACCTAAATGTGGTTAAACCATTTTCACGGTGTAGTATAAATATTGTGTGCAGTCGAGCATATCATTGATTGTTACTTGAAGAAATGGAATATATTTGATTCCAAGGTCAGCTGTAAATGAACCCTAAAAACTGTCAAACAGTCCTTCCTTCTTTTCTGTGTAATATAAAGATTTTATAGATTTTAAATCAAAAGAGTAAGGTTTGTTCCTTTGAGCCTTTTAGAGACCAAAACCTGACAGATTTAACATGAATGATGCTTGATCTCAAAGTAACAAGCTCTGTGGCAAATTCAACCCTTCTTTGGTCAGTGGCTTGAGACCCCTTGACATATTTTTGCATGCCACGTGTTTTTTCGTTGTTCAGTAATACTGGGGAACATAATATTGGGCAATACAGTTAAAAAACAAAACCACTTATCATCATAAAGAGGTTTCCATTTATCCCAGTTTATCGTTTCCACACAGACAGCTTGGACGGATTCGTAATTCTTAAAATATACTCAGTGGCCAGTTTATTAGGTACACCTGCTTGTTAATGCAAATAGCCGGCTCCACGCCGAATCATGTGGCTGAATTATGTACAGCATGCAGACAGGGTCACTTACTGTTCAGATAAACATTAGAAAGGCTGGGACGTCAGGTCTTATTGAAGTGGTGTGATTGTTGGTTCCAGATGAGGTGGATCTGGCATCATACACAGCCACCCTCTTGGGATTTTATGTGCTACTGTATGTAGAGTTTACAGAGAATGGTGTTATAAAAACGTCCAGTCAATGGCAGCTCTACGGGCAAAAATGCCTCATTAATGAGAAGATCAGAAGAGTATGGCCAGACTAGTTGAAGTTAATCATGCTAAGTACAAAACCAACAGCTCAGTACAACAGAGAACAGCTTCTCAAAGGGTACTTTTCCACTGCACTAGGCACCTAACTTCTGCTACTTCGAAATAGTATAAATGGCACATCTTGTGTTTGTTTTCCACTCGTGTGAAAAACTGGTTTGGACGACATCATCATAACGTGTGGTGGGGTGTTTGTACTGAGTTAAAAAAAATCCCATTATAGAGGCTGGGTGACGTGCGATATTAATACTGACATCACATTTCATACACATGCAATTCTCACATCGCAAGGACCAATATAGTCATGTGGCATACATTAAAAATAAGTATAAAGCTTACCAGCAATGCATTTGCACTCTCCATGCGAGAAAATGAATTATTTTCATCCATCACAAAGAAACATTTCTGACAGAATGAATTGAAAGATGAATTCTATTTGGCTATAGTTTATTTTGGGTAAATTTTAAGCTTCTTTATATTTATATATCACATTTATCACATCGCATTTGACAATGGTCTACTTTCGTGCAGTCCATTTTTATTCCTGTCATGCCATCCAGATCTCGTTGTATCTGTTCTTCTGACCAGATCACAGGTAAAACTTGGGTCTCTTTATTTGTCCACACATCCATTATTATAACATTTTCTTTACCTTGAGTTTATAACCACTCATTGTCAAGATGACAGTTGTATTTTGTGTTGGCGAAGCAGGTTATTTGTAAAACCATCCATCCATTTACTGGAACAGCTTATTCTATTCAGGGTCGTGGGGGGTCCAGAGCCTATCCCAGAAGCTATGGGCACGAGGCAGGGAACAACCCAGGATGGGGGGCCAGCCAGGGGAGTTGCTTGAGGTAAAGCTTTACTGGGGCACAGCTGATCAGTACTGGGGCACAGCCCCCCACCTATCCAATCTAAAAATGATATGTTCATGAATGAAGGGTATTTTTACTGGGGCACAGCTGATCAGTACTGGGACACGTGCCCCAGTAAAAAGGGCCTAGCAACGCCCATGGGGCCAGCCCATCACAGGGCACACACTCCTATAGGCAATTTGGTAACTCCAGTCAGCCATAGCATGTTTTTGGACTGTGGGGGACACTGGAGTACCCAGAGGAAACCCAAAGACAACAAAGAATGTCCCCTCTACTTGCATGGAACCACAGCGGAGACTTGAACCCTAGCTCCAGAGGTGTGGGGCAACAGTGCTAACCTTGGCATTACCATGCCACCCTGTTGCATGACCAATCAACAATACATATGTTTGCAAGTCCCACCCTAAAGTACCAAAAAAGTACCCCAGCTGGCTTGGTACTTTGGTACTGGTCCTGGACAGGAAAAAAAAAAAAACTGCTCTTTCCTAACAGAGTATTAGACCGATGGTATTCATAGCCTGGGTTTTATTGAGCTAGCATCGAGAAAAATTCATTGTAGAGTCTTAAAGCACTTATGTAAGTCGCTCTGGCTAAGGGCATCTGCCAAATGCTGTAAATGTAAATGTAAATGTAAATCAGTGGGAAAAGGTCAGTACCGATTTTTAGTACCAATAGTTTTACACTTGGTGCAGTGGAAAAGCCCCCTGAAAGCACAACTTCTTTAAGCTTGAAGCAGTTCTGGAGGCAAAAATGGGGCTAACCCAGTACTAGCTGGGGATAACTGGAACCTGAGGGTAATATAATTTGAATATATGGGGATATATGTGTGATATCTGAGGGAGGGTCAGTATTTCTGCGAGATTTCACTGCAAGAGGGCGTCATAAAAGATAAGACCTGTGGAGCTCTATGGTACATCGAGTCCTACAAGTGACATAAGAGTATATACCACTGCACCTGTAGATGACCGGACCAGATCTAGGCAAGTCTATCATACCCTGTTGTCAGCTATGATTAGAGATGTCTTCCCCAATAGTCCACTCTCTGAGATGCCACCTTTGGAGGAAGAGTCGTCATGTGATGGTGACCTGTTGGTCCAGAAGCATGAAGGTCTTCAGGTAACTCTTACAGATCTTACATCTGCCAGACTAGTGGCGATCACCTAATCCACCCCTCAGTTGCTGCCTCCACAATCTGATGTGGTTCCTATGGCACCAGGTCCTCCAGTGGTTCCTCAAGCAGTGACGATGGGCCAATCATCGGTCTAATTGGCTGCCCCGTCAAGCAGTTACCCTGACACCAGTGAAGTGGTAGGACAAGATGGTCAACTGCTGGTCAGCATTGTAATGTCAATCTCACAAGTGGAAAAAGGGAGAACTAGCACAAAGGACTGCAATTTCTCAGAGTCCTTTTCTAATGCAATTTCTGCTAATTTTAGGCCTTGTTAGCTAGTTTTGTTTGATGTATCGTCAAGGTGATGATGCAAGAGTGGGGGGTACATTGTAGCAGTATAGATGTGTTGCGTGTCGTGACTGGTCTATTTAGATGATTATCTTGCCATTGCTTTAAGTCAGTAGTAAGCACCAACTACACTCTAAGAAAAACTGATTCTTCATTAGTGCTCTGGAGCACTTTGAGTGCTCGGGAGAACCTTTTCATGCTGAAGAACCTTTTTATGGTGTTTAAGGTTCTTTGGAGAATGGATTACAATAATAAGAGTTATGTCATTTTCAGTGCTTTGAAGAACCAAAGAAGGTTCCCCTATGGCATCAATGTGAAGAACCACTTTTGGTTCTTTTATTTTTAAGAGTGTACCTATGATGTGTGGGCATTCTATGTAAGGGCTGAAAGCGGCTCTTGAAGGTCACACCTGACGCTGATTGCGCACCCGTTTCTGGTTTAGCTGACCTCTGATATTCGTGTCCTTTTCAGTATCCTTATCGGAGCCTACTATCTCATGGCTTGCTGTTAGAAATAGCTGGTACTAGCAGGATACTCATAGGTTCACTCCTTCCCTGAGATAAGACGCTTTTGTTGGCTTTTTGCCTTTGTGTGGATGCGTGTGCATATGCATGTGTGATTTGCAGGTTCCCGCTTATGGGGGACCTCCCTGCACCCAGCTAGCCCAACTCTCAAGCCACAGCTCTCAATATTATCCTTGTCGACCCTGGATGGTGTGTGGATTGCGGTTGAGTTTTTTTTTTCATTTGTATCTGTTTTTTTGGTCATCATTAATAATTAATATTAGTAGATAGTTTCTCTGGTCACTGACAACAGACCCAGTCATGCCTGTTCCAGCACTACCTCCATTCAGCGGCCCTGTGTTCTTCCTCTCCGGTGAAGTTGTAGCTGCCATCTCTCTTCCTTATTTCACCCCCTTCAGCATCAAACTGTCCTACACACGTTACATGGAGCAATTAACCACCCCAAACAAAGCAAGTCACACACACATGCACAGCAGCTCGGACTATCTGCAAGCTGCATGGAGTGCCCCCCTTACCTTCCCAGGCACTTGGGGAGTCACCACGAGCCCCATGATGACTGCTGCACTCCAGGAGCTCCAGGATACAGAAAACACCTTTTTATGCACCAGCATTTGTAAGCAATAAAACACGCAAGATTTGAAACCTTTTAAATGCTAAAGTATAGTTCGAAAAGCAGTTAGATGTTTACAGTGGAGAAGGTTACTTCATCTCATGAATGTTAGCCTCAAGTGTATACTTTTATGATAATGACAGAATTTTATATCATGGCTATATCATTTTTGTTTCGCCTGTAATAGACTCTTAAAAGCGGTAATGAATGATACTGCTCCTAGCTGTACTGTTCAAGGTGATAGCATTGCTTTGCATCCATTTTCTGCCTCTGTTTTCATTCTGTAGACCTAAATATCTTTCTTGTCAGATAAATAATCCTTTAAGTGCCTCTAGATTCTTTCCAAATGCAGCTGGATTTGTGACAAAAGTCCTACCTGGTTGGTCAAATAAAACTTACATGTGCCTGCAAAGGACTTGCGTTGTATGGCTTTCTGGAGGACTTTTACATAATGTGCTTTCCAAAGTGCCCATTGATGATGTGTGTACTTACTTGGGGATTTTTGCTGCAATGAAAGTTTACATAAGTCAGACTTATGCGAGATGTATTTTTAGCATAACTTTTACCACAATGGTGTTTTATTTGTTCTGTTTTCTGAAGACCTGCTAGTCTCATCATCATTCTTGGAGCTGCTTACCTCTCTATTCTGACTTCATTGTGTGCTCTTTTAAGGTGCTCGTTTCCTGCTTCCTTAAAATGATCTCCACTTTATTACCTATTTACAACCTCGTTAGCTACATGTATGTAAGATTTCCCCAGTCGGCATGGCAAACAGATCCATGCTACACAGAAACAGGACGACAGAACCGGGAATGAAACCGGGGGAGAGGATTTAACACAAAAGACAGTCATTTTGCTTTGGTACAGTGGACAGGAAAGGCTGGTGGGGGCACAAAGCGAGGAAACCAGGTCTGAGTGTGTGGTCCACTGGTGGGCTGAACTGATCTATACAATTAGAAATTAGCTACATGTGAATGAAGGGCCCCATTATCTTACTCTATACTGCCCTGGCATGCCTATACCCCATCTTACTTACTTGTAGTCAGCGGCATCGGAAGGAGTTTGAAATTGGAAGGGACCGAATTTCCCTACGGGCGTGGGGGGTGCTGTATATTGAGCAATCACAGACTAGCACTGTTTAGGGTGCAGTCTCACAATGAAAAATAGCTAAAAAAAATGGTCCCTACAATAAAGTCGTTTTGCCTGTCATAGCACTTAAATCTGTGTATTTCATCCTTACATTTTGGTTTCATTATTTGCATAATTCAAGAAAAATTTACAGTAAAGTATACTTTATTTTATTAATTTGTTTGAATATTTATTTGTTGGGAAGGGGGTACTTCTTAGTCTAGAGTTAAGCAAGGATAACCAATAATAGCATCAAGAAAAGTGTAATTTGCACTGATGCTTGAGGAGTATGCAGTAAATGGGCCAGTGCCACTCACAGATTGTGGGTTCGAGTCCCTTATGACCTCTGCCTCAGTGCTTTATGTTTTCATGCATGTATTTGTGGTGGTGCCCTTCCAAAGACACCCAATTAGATGGGCTCTATTTGTGGTAGGCTTTGGAATGACGTGTTACTGAGAGTAAAACCTGCCTAACGCATTACGAATTCCAGGGAAAAACCGGAGCATCGCTCTGAGCCTGTTTCCAGTTACCTGAAGATGTTCTGGGATGATAAGGAGTGAAATGATATGGTAGGAAATGTGTTTCCAAGCAGACAGGATGTCCCAAATAATTTCACAGGGTATTCGTAAGAGGCAGAGAGTTGGGTCGTGAAAGTGAAATGCAGGTAACAAAAGGAAAGGGAGTAGCAGGGAGGGCCTTATCCCCGCTTTACAGTAGGAAGGGCTAAAGCCTCGGGAGGCTAACCGCTACACCAGCATCACCAGTTACATAGCGGCTGACTTGGGAAGCTGTTCAAACCCTGCATCTCCTGGCTGCTTGCGCAGCAGGAGCACTAAGAGGCTTCTCATGGAAAAGCAGTTAAAGTGGCCCTGGCCATGATGATGAACGAGTTTCCATCAGGTTCCCCAGGCCGATTTCATATCCTGACCCCCTCATCACCCCCCATTAAGTGCGCGTTGAATCGCTCACCACACCTTTCATATAGATCATACGTATCGATGTTGACACCGGCTCTTTCGTTGTTGACACATTCCCTTCATACCTGAGTTTTTTTTCATCATTTCTGCTTTTAATCTTGGTTCTCATGCTGGGTCACTTTGCTATGACTATGACTGCCAATTTGGAAAACATTTTCCCGGAGATTGTTCCGGATCCGTCAGGAGAACCAAACGATTATTTCACGGTAACCATCATCACCATGTGTGAAGGACAATGTCACCGAAATGCTTGCAGACTTTCTCTAGTCATTTGACGTTCTATAATTTTCAATGGTATTTGTTTGATAAAACCAAATCTGGACATATTATCAGTGGAAAAATGTATTAGTATTGATATTGGTATGGATTGCCGAGTGGATAGTACATTTCTGTAAATAATTATGCAGAGATTAATTTATGCAATACTGTAGATGTAATTTGATGTTTACTACTAGCTGGCTGATCAGTTCATTTCAAATTTTTTTGGAGGTACTCTGAGGAAACATAAATTACAGGAGATTGTTTTCAAATTATGGTGTAATTGTAATGCAATTAGTGTATTAATTCACCTATGCATCAAGTATGTAGTACATGGTTTTGGTGAGCCTGGAATCTGTGCTAGAAAACACAGTAGTTAGGAACAACCAGGATGCTCTGCCAGTGCACTGCAGGGCACACGCTCACCCACACAGAGCAGCCCGAGCGATAGCCCCCATGCCAGCCTATGAACTGAAATCGGTAAAGCAAATACATAAATACATACGTATACTAAGTACTAATACTAAGTAATAGCTAAAGCTGCATATGACCAAAGCAGTTGTTTGTATTTGTCCAAATGGTTAGAATTGCATTGTTATAAATATGAAAAATGAATATAATTATGAATATTACTTAACTACGAAGTGTGTTAATGTTTGAATTGTAGCCACAGATGTTGGATATGTATTGTTCTGATAACTCCAGGGCTTAAATATCATCTTCTATTTGGGTTGTCATCCATCTATTTCAGCCTATCGAGAGTAAAGTGCATTCTGTTTTTGAAACACAAAATGCCTGATCATGAACAACATTTGGTGAGCATATTGAGTAAAATGTTAAGGAAAACAAAATATTTTGTGATTCAATAAGTAGAACACCACATAGTTGGGATAGCAGTAAAAGCAGTTTGTTGAGAACTGTCAAAACTGGGGATACATCATTTCTTTCAGTAAACCTCTGAGCTGTTGCAGGTATAAGTAAAATATACATTATGTATAAAACAACTGCCTATGTTATGTTAAATTGGTATTGAAAGATTTTAAAATCTAAAAAATATATGCATTTAATACAACTATTATGCTTTCTGTGAAAAAAAGATCCTGTAGGACCACATTTATTTTTATCTGTTTTATTTGTCTTGAGAAATGTTATTGTTATGTTTGTTATTCGATATATTTGACGGGACTTATTCACTTTCATTTGGAAATGTGTCTTTCACATTAATGGACTGTGGAATTAATCTTGAATGACTTCATGTGGTTTGATGATTTTTTTATTTATTTTTTTTTCATATGTTCCATGAGTCACTGCTAACGTGTCCCACAATAGCTCATGCAGTCAGGGTCCGGAGACCACATTTATAAAAAAAAAACTGGCCTCAATGAGTGACTTTTTTTTAATTCGGGTTGCCAACAAAGTAAATACTTGAAGAACGGAAGGGAAACCTTTCAGTGACCGGGCGAGCGGGCGGCAGTAAATTTGGTGCCCCCCCACTTTACAAGACATGGGGCGGCCATCACATTGGAAGGGGCTTTCCAAATTATTACAATCATTTGTCATCACATTAGCAGCTGGCCGATGGCTTGGGAAATCGCGATTGATTCTTAAAACAGCAAGGTTTGGATCATAAGCACTAGATATAGTTTGCATGCTGGGAAAAAAAGCCTGGTAAAAGATGGAGAGACACTGAGTCTCCTTTGTCTCACAGACCTAATTTTAACTATCCTTACCTCACTCACAAAGCAGTTCAGCGGTGACTCTCTCAGAGCTTACCTTTCGGCCTTCTCGACGTTAATGCGGGGAGCATGGATGTCAGTATGGAACTCTGCGAGCTTCCGACAGAGGCTGCTCAGCCACTCCATCTGAAAACCTGCAAACGCACTTCATTTTTACCACATTTTCATTTCTGCAAATGGGCCTTGGGTTCTGTGAATAAAGCAAATGCTCAAGAGAATTATTTTTCTAATGGAGAGGATTCATGTCAAATAATTGTGTTTTCTGTCATTATTATAAAACTATTACATAGTATATATACTATATGCTTATAAAGTGCTAAAAATCAAATGTTTCTGAGACCTCTGGGGAGCTGCATACCTTTGACCAGGGTGCATGGATGATCACTGAATGCTAAGAAAACCTGGGTTTTAGAGAAACATTTTTCAAAAACAAAGCAAATAATGTTTTGTTTTCCATTCTACTATTTAATTGTAGCATGTGTTATTTTATTTTTCACTATTAGATTAGGGTTATTTGTTTCTTATAGCTTATTAAAGGAAATATTTGCCTTTTTAGTATATTAATTAATAATACACTGTGTTGTATTTCATTATCTTTCTAGCATAAAGAAAAGCCAGCTCTTATGTGCCTTCAGAAGTGATAAGATCACTAAGATTCACTCATTACTGTTATTTCAGATGTAACTTCGCTGCTGTGTTCACTATAAGCTGCAGCAATCGATTGTGATTTTATATATATAGGAATTCATATTTGGTGGCTGAGAGTTCAAATACAAGAACTCGTGGCCTTAGGTGGAAATTAACGGGAGAACATTTCAAACTGGATTTGAGGAAGTACTTCTTTACACAGCGTGTAGTTAGGGTATGGAATAGTCTTCCTGTTAGTGTAGTGCAAGTTAAATCCTTGGTTTCTTTTAAATCAGAACTAGATAAGATTTTAACTACTCTGAGCTTAGTTAAGTTCTCCCCAAACAAGCTTGATGGGCAGAATGGCCTCCTCTCGTTTGTATATTTCTTATGTTCTTAAGAAAATGCTTAAATGAATTATCGTGAAATTTAGGGAGGCTTGCAGGGGGTGGGAAACAGTGACTGCAGCTCCAGTGAATGTACATACAGAAGTACATGTCTCTGCAGCTGGGATTTAAGCCCCCTTGCCCTACCCACTCAAGAGCATGTTCATGGATATTCGCCAGCAGTGTGCCAGTCCTGCCGGCACCCCTGGGAGCTCCTAGTGGCCCCTAGCAGGCCCTGCTGTCCTTGAGCTTGGGGTGAGCCCCTCTGCAGCGTGTACCCACCCGCACAGGCCCTCAGCTGAGGGAGACTCGCCGGTATCTGCTCGTGCCGTAGGCTGCTGCTTTGTTCAAACAAGTATAAATAAAAAGGGAAAAAAATATATAAACATTACATAAATTATTTTTCCATCAGTGTTGCACAACCCGTTTGGATTTGCAGGATGTGTTCTGGCACTTAGCTCAACCTATGTCAGGGCCTTGGTAATTTATGTTTTTATTGATGCAAATTATTTACGCATAGAAAGCAATGAGTAAATGGGGTTAGTTAATATCTTGATTACAGTTTAACTGATTAATTGGTGAAATTGCCATTATGATTAGACATAGATGCATGAAACTACTTACTGTCATGTATGGGCAGTTTATTTAAAGGGGGCTGAACAGAATTAGAAGCAAACAGGATGGCAGGGGATCACAGAACAGGAGGCTAGGGCACAGGCAACAGAACAACCCAACATCAATGACAGAACTGAGGCACGCAGGACTGAGAAGTACATTTGAAATACAGTGGTGCCTTGAATTCGTTCCATGACGGAGCTCGTAACTCAGATTACTCGTATGTCAAATCAATTTTCCCAATTGAAATGAATTGAAATGCCATTAATCTGTCTGGATCCCCAAAAAACACCACATTTTTTGTTACATGTTTTTAAATAAGAAAAATGTACTTATAAATAACAAATATTGTATAAAAACACAATACAGTCGTCCCTCGCCACTTTGCGCTTCGACTTTCGCGGCTTCACTCTGTCGCGGTTTTTTCAAATAAGGTTAGTGGTTCTGTGTAAGAACTGTGTGTGTAATTAAATGTACAATAATAATAATAATATAAGTGCAACGTCTAATATGTATTATTTTCTCTTTTTTTGTCTAATATAATGGGTAATACAAGTGTAATGGTGACTAAAAGGTGTTGTTTCATGTCTAGAGGGCTCTAATAATGTTAAAAACCGTATTTAGAAGGTCTTAAACAGGTTTTCTATGCTCTAACTATGAATATATCCGATTTCTAAATAAATCTTACTTTGTGGAAATTCACTTATCGCGTTAGAGTCTGGAACTGATTAACCGCAATAAACGAGGGCCGACTGTACAATACCATGTACTGCAATAAACTGTATTTATTAAGTATAATGTAGAGCATTTATAGTATTTTCATGGATAGATGTCCGCTGTTTAGAAAATATTTTAACGCCGTTGGCTGGCGTTATAGCCTTTCTCGACTCCTTCTGCTTCAGTAAGGTGCAGATTGTCAACTACATGCACACCTTGGTCATGTTTTTCGAAAATTTCTTTCTTTAATTCAAAGCACATCATCTGCTTCTTCTTCTCAGAACTGTCCTTCGCACTCACTTTCTTTAGATACATGGTTGGAAAAATAAAGTTTTGTAACTGCAAGCACAAATGCGAGCACAACACTGATGCTTCCACTGCGAGCTAACCGCTTAAAGAGAACGAGTGAGACACGGGATGCTCGCGACTCAAATTTTAGCTTTCAACTCAAAGCAAAAAATCGGCCGAGAGACAGTTGGGAGTTAGTTGGGACACTCGTAAGTCAAGGTACCACTGTATAGTATAGCCTCCCTACGGCCCCAGCTCAGAAGTACAGTACTAGATCAGCTCCCACAGTTCTTCAACCTTACTTCTGAAGCATCAAGTGTAAATTAATTTGAACAGGTAACCGTCAACATGGTGAAATCATTTCACAGCACTCTCAGTCATGTAGCTCCACTCAAGAAAATAAAGAGATAATAGAGATAAGAAACCTGCCCCCTGGTACTCTGATCATACGCATGAACTTAAACAGGCTTCACGCAAGCTAGAACGCAAATCAAAATTAGACTGCTAGGTCTGTGTAAACTAATAGAAGAGAAAAACAATCCTAAATTCCTGTTTGAATCTCTGTCTAGGTTAACAAAGAATCCTTCAATGTTAAACTCACAAGTCCCTTAGTAGTGATGGCTATTGTATTTTTTTTATAATAAAATAACTAAGATTAGACAGACCATTATGAGCATACCGACAGCTGCACACAACCACCAATCTTCTGCTAGTCCTATTAGTTCTAATGATGATACCTTTGAATGTCTCTCTCCTGTAATGCAAATACTCCTGAAGTTAATTTCCTCTTGCAAATTCCAGTGATCCCAGGAGCTAAGTTGTCCGGGGCTTTATGCCACTGGTAGAGTCACCCAAGGCAAACAGGTCCGTGGGTGAGGAACCAGACAAAGTGTGGCTCATCAAGACCCTTATGATGTATGAAAATATGGAGACACAGTTTCCCTTGCCCGGACGCGGGTCACCAGGGCCCCCCCCTGGAGCCAGGCCTGGGGGTGGGGCTCGACGGCGAGCGCCTGGTGGCCAGGCCTGCACTCATGGGGCCTGGCCGGGCACAGCCCGAAGGAGAAACGTGGGTCCCCTTTCCAATGGGCTCACCACCCGTAGGAGGGGCCATCTGGGTCAGGTGCAATGTGAGCTGGGCAGTGGCCGAAGGCGGGG
>JAODKM010000032.1:10299717-10312284 GCA_026780845.1 Petrocephalus sullivani | reverse complement strand
TTTAGGAGCAAAGATGGGCCGAGGATCGCCAGTTTGCCAACAAATATGTGAGAAAATTATTGAAATGTTTAAAAACAGTTCATCTTTTCCAGGGACGTCCATGCATATTTCAACAAGGCAATGCAAAACCACATTCTGCACACATTACAAAGTCCTGGCTGCGGAGGAAGAGGGTCTGCAATAGAGAATGTGTGGCGCATTTTGAAGCGCAAAATGCGACAAGAAGACCCCGTACTGTTGCCCACCTTAAGACTGGTTTGCAGGAAGAATGGGACAAAATTACACCTGAAACACTTCATCACTTGGTGTCTTCAGTCCCTAAACATCTTTTATGTGTTGTGAAAAGGAATAGCAACATTACAAAGTGGTAAATGCTTTACTGTCCCAACATTTTTTTGAAATGTATTGCAAGAACCAAAATTGGAATACGTGTTTATTTTGTATTTTGTTTTCACTTTCTTTATTCGCGTTTTCCATACTGTCCCAACTTTTTCTGACTTGGGGTTGTATTTGAATAGTCTCTTTGTGCCACTTTTAATGGGAAAGATGAAAAGCACATTTCCTGAAATGCAAATCAAGCTGCAATTAGACTTTAAACATAATTTCTGTGCAGGTGCTAAATATTCCATGCAGGGTCAGAGTCCCTAACACTGATGGTTAACCTGGGCCTGAATATTCGCCACATTAATCTGCTGCAGTCGATCACGATGTTTAAAAGTCACACCAACATGCTAGGATCAAGTTAAATAGTGTTTTTGACAGATCCACTGTAGGACTTGTGAAAACAAAAATGACAAAAATATAAAAACCTATTCATTTAATTGCACAGTCCTGTTGCATAAATGCCACGAACACCATTTGATGCAGCAGTTGTGGGCGCTGGGGAGGGTTAGTGGGTAACCTCACACCAATAGGACTGTGGGTTTCTGCCCCAGGCTCTGTGTGTTTATGAGCTTGTGCATTTTCTCTGTGTTTGTGAGGCTGTGCGATTGAGATAGACTGTCATCCCATCCAAGGTGCCTCCTGCCTTGTGCACTGGGCTTCCTGGGGTGGACCCAGCTTCAATGTAAATGTAAATGTAATGTAAACTTGTACTGCATAAGCGGCAATGAAAGGTGGCCGAATGCTGCAGTCGCGCAGAACAGAATAATCACCCCTGCATTTTCTCAAATACTTTATATGCATTTAATTGTACTAGAAAGCATGATATTATAATAAACAGTTTAAGTACAATTTAAGCCCAAATCCATCCAGCATCCACAGCAAAAGTCTGAATGTGTTTGACTCACAAAAAATATATAAACAAGGAATTGGGTAATTGAATGCATTTCTCGCTAAGGCTGTGAAACCTGGACAGATGTGGAAACAACAGTCTATCCTGCAAAGAGCCCTGTCTTCTTACATCATTAACTGGATTCTCCTTACAATGACATGTCCACCACACTACGTGCTGACACCACATGGTACAGAAAGATGGGAGCGAAGGCTAATGTTTACATTGTTGTAATTGCGGTATATGTGCAACACTGAGTCAAAATTAGTCAGCTGGTGGCAGGAATAAACTGCACTGTCTGGGTATGTCGAGGTTTTGAAATAAGCTATGATTTCACCAATAAAAAGTAATGTTTCAATTTACAGATCATGATAATTCGTAACCATATAAAATCATGAATGCCTTAAGATTGAAAATATTTACAGGGATGTCCTTTTGGAATAACAGCTAGAGTAACGGGCTCGGTATTAATATGGATTTAGCCCTGCCCGCTGACTTTAGGATTGGGGAATTTACTATGGCTATGCTGTGACTATACAGTGTGAGTCGTGTAAACAGGCAGTGCCGCTTTTAGTCATTTCGCTCGGTGCATCATTACTTCCAGGGCCAGGTTTGTCCCAGCAATCCCAGGGTCATAGCTATGTCATTTCTGGATGCAACGAGGAAACCTGGGAGTCATGCAAAGGTGGCCGTGTCCATTAGTGACACAACTTTAATAAGCTCAGTAAACCCAAAACATGAGGTTTCCCTGCTCACTGTTCACTTCACAACTTGCTCACAGATGTAGAAGATAAAGTGGTGACCCAAGCACAAGCAATAAATAAGTGGCTGGGAGGAAACAGTAATATAGGAAGGTCATCAAAGTGAATGCTATTTTAGTGTTATTCCCAACTTTTCCACTAAAGTACAGGTGAAACAGCAGGCCGCCTGTCTGCCCCTCCTGTTTTCTGCCTAGTGTGACTCTAACGAGCCGTGCCTGTTCAGCATTTGTCTTACATCTTGTTCCTGCCCTTGCCTTATCTGCTCCAGCTGCCTCCCGTTTGCTCCCTCGCTGGTCTTTGTGTGAAGGTGTCTCCCAGTGCTGAGTTCCCCAGTCCTGCCTGTTGCTCCTTTGTGGCCGTGTATTCTGCCCTTTGTGAGATCCCTGCAATCTTGTTGTTTTCTTGCATCTTCACTTTGAATAAGCCCGTTTTGTTTTGCCCTAATTCCTGCTCCTATGTCCTCCGGCTCTCCCCTTATGTCAGCAGGGCTTGTACATATATAAAAGTACCAGAAGATGGTATTCTTCAAATTGTTGCCATATGCTGATGTTATTTTATGTACTTTTTTCACATTGTTTATTTTTATACCACTGCCTGTGTCTAGCTATAAGTATTGTCATTAGCACACTTTTCAGTGTGCTGATGATCATGTTAGCATAAGCAACGGTTTATTGCTGAGGGTGGGTGTGATGTAATGGACAATTGGGAGCTGGGATAATCTGAGGGATGGGATTAGGAGCTAAAGAGGGGATAGTGTTTTAGGATGGATCTGTTTGCACTTACATCCATTCCACCAAACTTCTGCACTGTATTAACAGGATGAAGCTGTCCTTTGCAGAACAGGGCCGAGGGAGGGATTTCTGGAAAGACATGAAGTGGATTCACGCAGAGTCCCCCTGTTTGGAACCCTGTGTGACATAGGAAGCTTTGCCAGAATACACAATACATCAAGTTAAGGGTTTGGATGCATTCAAACTCTGCACCCCTGGACTAAACCGACTCATCCATTCAGGGCCGAAATTCGGGGGGTGGAAGCCCTGGGCTGGAGTCATTATTGGGGCCCTACCTACAGTCTAAAATGCTGCTGTAACAACCAGAAAAAATTCTGGGGCCAAACTTGCATCTATTGCATAGTCACTCCATACAAAAACATAGGTTGGTGTCATCTCCCATTGATGACTTGCCAGTGACTGTTCTCTGTTTTCCATCAATAAATCCAGCCTTGGGGGACAAAGAAGATACAAACTGTTGCTCCGCACTGAGGAATAAGTGGCAGTTCCCCAGTGCTGTCAGCCGAATGTATTTTATCCCACTAGTCAGGCATCTCCAGCTGCACACCTGGGACAGAAAGAGAAGGACTGAGGAAGTGAGCCTTTGCCAACACAAGCAAGAGATATTTACACTTAATTCAACTGCCTGCCTAAATTCCCTTGCTTTTATTTTTGTTCTTTTTTTACCATGCTGTAATTGGGGCCTGTCATGTCTCCCTAAAATAGATTTCAACTCTCCTGCTACAGACACTTACCAGGAAAAACTTCCTGAATGTGGAGTCCACCAGTGTTTATTTATTTACATAAAGGGAGGGGGTCTGACAATATTGTTAGCTAAGGGTGTTGAGCAGCTACGTTCCCAGGGCCCTCAGGTGTCAAGATGGGCTTTTGCAGTGGGAGAAGGTATTTTTTAAGCTAGGAAACAGGAAGAGAGCAAAAAGGGGAAATCATTAATGGATTTAATAGGGAGTGAGATTTGAAATTATACCCAAACACTGGGATTACACTTTAGCCAATCGAGGAGACACAAGAGGCTGAGCCCTGCTCACACATACAGCCAGACTGTCAGGTGCACCATCATACCTCCACCTTTTGATTTCAGGAAGCCTGATGAGGGACAGCTGAGGTGGAGGGTGTTGCTGGTTTGGTTTGGGTGGTATTATACAACCTCCCCCAGCGAACATTGTCTGTAGATGCCAAAGCAGCTATACCTCCTCCAGTGTAATGCATGGACGGTATGACAGGGTGGCCAGGGAAGGGAGGTGTTTGGGTGCTGGCCATAACATTGCTAACAGGGTGGTGAATGCTGGTAATAATGTCTGCTCTGTCCCTGTGACTTCTGGGACATTATGCATCATTCTTGGGTGTTGGGGAAGCTGCTGTCTAGGAGAGGTAGGGTGTCAGAAGTGTCAGGCAGGCTGTCAAGTAGACTGCAGGGTAAATTATGAAGTGAAGTGTGATTCATTGTCATTGTTGACACACTATAGCACACAGTTCACAATAACAAAGTGTATCCTCTGCATTTATCCCATGAGACATTGTGGCACAGCAATGGGCAGCTAATTCAGCGCCTGGGGAGCTGTGCTTGGGGGTTGCTCAGGGTACCTGCAGGTCAGAAACTCAAACCGACAACCTTTAGATTACAGTTACTTCCCTAACAATTACACCACCACATTACACCACCACTGCTCCTATAAGGTAGACTGTGAGGTAGAATGCAGGGTAGACTGGTGGGTAGACTTTCAGGTAGACTGCCAATACACTGTTGGGTAGACTGTCAGATAGACATCTGGTTAGAATGTCAGGTAGACTGCTAGGTAAACTGTGAGGTAGACTGTCAGGTATATAAGCACTTATGTAAGTTTCTCTGGCTCAGGGCATCTGCCAAGTGCTGTATATGTATGTAGGTACACTGTCAGGTAGACTGTTAGGTAGAAGCTCAGGTAGCGTGCCAGGTAGACTGTCAGCAGCAAATGAGTTTGGCTCTGTGGGTTAGCAACCTGTGCCTGTGATTGGAACAGCTCCCATGGCTGGCAGAATGATGCTACCAGTGGGCCTTTGAGCAAAGCCTTTAACCCTAATTGCTCCAGTAGTGCTGGATGCTGGCAACCCTACACTGTGCTCTCATGTGACCCAAGCTTTCGTCTGTATGTGTGTATTATGGAAAACAGCATGGGACAGGCGAAAACACAGTTTCCCACTTGGTGATGAATGGATCACAGCGCGCCTTATTGTCTGTTATACAGACGCACCCATCCCCTTTCCAGCCGCTTAGCCAGCACATGTCTGGGGGAGGGAGAGTATGGTACCTGAGCCTGGCAGCAGGGGGCGGGGTGACAGCCTCTCACAAGGTACGCACACACTCAGGGACATTTAGAGAAACAAAATCATTTAGCTGAGTACCAGAGGAAAGTCGAGGAGACCTACAAACTTCAGAGGTATTAACACCCAACAATGGGGTTGTAAGGTACACTGCCATTCTATTACCAAATAGTTTCTTTAATATTAGTTACACTGTAGTAATAACATTGACATTTATTATCATATTATCTATACAAAATACTTTATGCTTAGCTTTGGTGATGAAATAAAAATTAAATAATCCTATAAAAAACAAATGTGGGCCAGACAGCTTATTATATTGTATCCTAGTTTGATCTGTTGCCAATGTCTCATTCAACCCTGTGACAATTAAGCTAATTAAAGTAGAGACCGAAAAAGGTTTCTAGTTGGCAGCATTTCCGAAACGCATCTATCCAGTGTTCATGGAAACAAGTAAACTTCTCTTCTAATCATCTCACGGCCTGCTTCTGGCTCCTGAAGTCCCCTAGCGGTACATTTCCATTTGTTGTCTAACTGTACAAGCTGGCTATGATTTTTTATTGTGTTGAGTAGGCTACTAAGGAAAGTAAGAAAAAAAAAAGAAACAGTTTGTGTATGTTCATTTTATTATTTCTCCTTGCAATGGCACGACTTATACATACATATAATACATACATATTGTGCATAGCTGCTTATACATAATTTTATCTCATCTCAGGGGACCCCAAGTCTATGTTTTTGCTCATTCCCAGCTCCCAGCCAGACAGCCCACATTCCTGTTCCCTCCCTTCTTGCAAAAATATGGACTCACTGGGGATCGCAAAAGGACCGGGTTCAGAAACACTGTTATACACTTTATGGACAAAAGTATTGGGACACATGGTTATTATACCATTTTAACATTCATGACATCTCCTTTCAAATCCCATTTTATGATTTTTTGCAAAGGTAGAATCCTATGACAGTACCATGTTCGGATTCGCTGAGCTCTTTTGAATGACCCATTCTTTCACAAACGTTTGTAAACCTGACTGTATGGCTAGATGCTTGATTTTAATACCTGTGGCAATGGCTCTGAATGAATCACCTGAATTCAGTGATTAACAGGTGTGCCCTAACACTTTTGTCCATGTAATGCACATCATGTTGGTTATGATATTATAATATTTTATTTACTCTTTATAACCACCTTACATTTGTATATGTTCTGTTATCGTAAAAAGCTATGTTGTTATATTTATAATATGATGACATTTACTAAAGAGGTTTTCCCCAAATTTGTCTCCGATAAATTTGTTTAAACTCTGAATTCTAACCCCATATCCACCCGTGATCTGATGGCTTTTTAGGGATTATACTCCCGTTTTCCCCAAAGTTTTCAGAATGGAAATGCTAAATGCATGTCCCCATCTCATTCTTTTGGAGACCTTTCTTTTGGGACCCCAGCCTGCACCACAGACCATGCCGAAGTTTAGAGCTGGGCTGAAGCGACTGTTGAACAAGAGAGGGGGCTATGGATTGTAGCTAAGGGTTAGATCTAGAAGTTCCCACTCTAAATCCTCCAGGGGGCATCCTCCAGATTCCCCTCCTCAGGGCCAGCAGTGAAACCTGGACACCTGGCGGCTATTTGCAGGTAGGCAGCAGGGGAATCGGCAGCTAGGTGCATGAAGACAATGGGAGGATCGGTTACTAACTATTTGGAGTCAGTGGGCAGATCGGCGGCTATCCGAGCAGTCTCACTCTCGACAATTCCCCTTACCTCAATTAGCAGGCGCTGGACTCACACTGCATCCCGGGGATCTGCACCAGGGGTGATCATAGGGAGCATTTGTTCTGCCATTTCGAAGACAGTGAGGGCCTCGGGATCCTCTTGATTGCAGGATTAGTCCTCATCTCCAAGTTGAGGTCCAACAGGGCAAAGAAGTCCTCTGTCTGAAGAGGAGGCAGTTCCTGTGGGACTGGGGCTGGAGTCTGACAGTGGAATTCGGGCTGATCGGGGAATTGGGGAAAAGCCTGGATGACAGCAGGAGACACGGTAGATGCCTGGGAAATGGCAGTATGTGGGGCAAGTACTGATGTGATGGCTAGAGATGAGGCAGGAGCCGAAAAAATGGCCAGAGATGAGGCAGGTGGTGTCGTGGTTAAGGATGCAACTGTGTAATTGAAAGATTGCTGGTTTGAGTCCCCGACCCACAAGTACTGCTGAGGTATCCTGAGCAAGGTACCATCCCCAAGCACTGCTCCCCAGGTGCTCATGTAGCTGCCCCCTGCTCTGTCACAATGCCACATGGGTTAAATGTAGAGAAGACATTTGGTTGTGGGGTGTCAACAATGATGATTAATCACCTTCACTTAATGTCAGGTGATGATACAGGCACCTCACCAATGTCAGGAGATGTGGTGGGCACTGGGGCAACATCAGGAGATGAGGCAGGAGCCTACATGACGGCTGGTGACAGTGAGGCAGGAGCTGACATGGCAGTAGGACATATTTTCAGATGAAAATATAAAAGACTATGGTAACATGGTAAGACAAACTGGGGTAGTATGGTAGTATGAATGTCTATCCTGGAGTTTTGGGAAGATGAAATGCCTGAGGACAGTAGTAGTGTGATGATTTTATTTCAAGGTCAAGAAAGCAAATATACTGCCTTCAAGAAAGGTAAAATAAAATATTTAATTTCTGATTAACTCTCCAGAGAAGTTATTAACAGAATTGCCATCATTGTGCATTTTTCTCTGTCAAGTAGCATTTAAAAGATCTGGATATTTTTAAAGTGAAGGTGCTCTTGTGTTAACAGAAACGTGTGATTTGTATATATCTTACTTAAAAAGTATTACTTTATTGTAGGGTGACTTCAAAAAAAAATTTTTTTCCAAGAGGTCAAGTGAGTTTACACATGGTACATTTAACTGAGACCTCATCCCATGGTAATTATCTGAAAGAGGAAAACAAGGACATGGCTAATTTACTGAGGCTGGCTGTGGGTCTGCATGCTGAGATAATATTCTCATCTGTGACTTTTTGGTTATGTTGTCTTTCTTTTTAATAATACAGTGTTTAACAATAATCCAGATACTTTATATCCATATTACTATCAAATAAGTCTTCTGGGTAATGTCAGCTTGTCAAGATTATGCATTGAATTGATTGAATGCAAAGCTTAAGAAAACGAAATACAGAGCACACTGTTCACTGAAAATTATTATCCGCAGAACATACCGTACTGTAATTCTTTTTTTCTGCTCTTTGTAAGAAATTTAAGTAACGTTAGATTTGAGATTTTATTACAGCTACGAGTCACATTGGAATAGCAATTTTATAGAAATTTAAGTAACACTTTTCTAGAGGCACAGACACTGCAGTGTTGCACTATTACTTAATGTATTAATTAACCATACATTAAGTGTTAGTTATGTACTGATCCCATGTTCATTCATCATTAATCAATCATAACGTTATACAGTTAAAAAGTTACTTGTGCCCCCTCAAATAATTTACCGGCTTAAAAATTACACTGACATGTGCACTGTATCACAAATCTAAAACGTATTCCATCGTAACGGTTCAGGTATTTCAGGCAGTCATTTATTTTTCTTCATGATTTGTACTTAAGTACTAATTGAGTTACTACTGAGTAGTTCCTGGGTATACTCATCAAGTAAATGGATGTTGAAATTTTATAGCACTTGCCTTCCAAATCACTGCAGCATATTTTAATGGTAAGAATTACTTAAATGTTAGTACATTCACAATAATTGCATTACATGCAATATTTGTATATATATATATATATTACAGTATTACACGTGCAATGATAGCACATGTGCACATCCGTGGTGTTTCCCAGAATTCCCTGATTCCTGCATCATTAGAGGCATTACCGGGAAGCATGGGCACAGAAATCGGATGGACAGACGTGCACAATTTTTGTTTATGGTGCATTTTTTGGGTCCGTGGGTCAGAGGCCCAGTGACGCCGGAGATCTTCATCGCGGGTGACCCTGCTGCTCCACTCGCGATAAGCCCCTTCAAAGGCGCTCCGCTAAGCATCATGCTGTTGAAAGAAGCAGTAATCACTTCCAGGCCCTCCCCCTGTTCCTGCGCGGCCGGTGTGGGGAAGCCAGCCTTCGCTGCTTAAAGCAGGCCTCAGCAGATGAAAGAAAAAAAACCTTCTATCAGGTCTTTTCCTCTCACTTTATCATAACAAGGCCTCTTTTCTCCGGGCAGGTCCAGCTTTTGTTCCCTGAGATTAAAAATAATTTTGAACAAAATGGCCTGCTTGTAATGATTAGCTAAAGCCACCGTACTGTTTGCTCCTGGTCGAGCATTGATAACTTGGCACTGGTGGTGGCTTTGTGCTTTATCTCATCCCGAATAATCTTTAAGCTACTGATCCTCCCTGTATAGTGGATTTAGAGCACAGCAGAAGGTAATAAGCACTCGGGATGTTTATAAGGTTAGCAGAACAATAGTGGGGAGTTGACAGAAAAGCACAGGATTCCCTTTTCACCATCGATGTGAGAGTGATGTGCTGATGACCTCTGATGGCTCCCTTTACCTACTGGCTTGTGTTGTGTTACCTCATTGTAAGCTTTTATTTTTTTAAGTTGGCGACATACTCTTTGTCTGGTAAACTGCAGGCTTTTCTCTGAGATCTTCGCTATGTTACGTTATCTTATTCCCAACATGTCACTAATTGAAGGCATATCGTTTTCCTGCGGTTCGTGCTTAATCGGTGTGAGGGGCACCAGTGTACAAAGCTCCCGAAACAACACTGTTTAATATTTTGCATATGAGGGTGATTTGTTTTTCTTCTGAATTGATATGCGCATGTGGGTGGTGTGGGGCTCGGTGGGTTGGGACTGTGTGCCTGAGATTAGAAGGTTGCCGGTTCAAATCCTGTGGATGCGGAGTGATGTCACTGTGGAGCCCTTAAGACAGGCCCTTAGCCTCAATTGCAATTAGGGACACTGGCTGACTCTGCTCTCTGCTTCTCACGTATATACAGCTTTGGCTAAATGTGTAATATAAACCTGTAAAAGCAGAATGTTGTGTAAATGCGTGCTTTCTTATTCAGATTTGTTTCTATGTTGAGAAGGAGGAGTCAACTCATACAAAATGGGGCACAGTATCTGCATGTACCTCAACATACGTGAATTGTCCATACATATAACAAATGATCCCTGCGTATCAGTGATCAAATTTAAGTCTCAGCTTGGGGTATTTTATGCATCCTCAGACTCTGAGAAGTACAACTAAAGGACCCCTGCCTTTCTGCTGTTTCTCCAAACAGAACAGGTTCTTATAACCCTTCTAGTCACAGTAGAATATCTAACGGCATAGGAGGACTAAACATAAATTCTATGCAGTTTAAGTCCCTCTGAACAAAAGATGAAACTGGTACAATTCATGGTTGGTATCAGTCAGTAGACGGCTAGTGACCAGCCGCACACAGCACATGCGCACAGCAAAGTCATTGCCAGATGAGCTTTTTCTCTCCTGCCTTCCACAGCTCATGGAGGCAGCATCCCAGCATGGTACATTGTGCAGGGCAGCTCCCAGGTAACATGGAGGGCCCCGTGGACCCGCTGAACATGAGGGAGTCATTGCCTCGGGCACCGGGGTCCCCTGCGCCTGCCAGATTAGCAAACGAGAAGGGAAGCCCATGGCAGCACGTTGCACTGAGCTGACCAATGCTTGAATGGAGGAGTTCTGACGTATTTTCAGCCTATATGTTGAGTAAAGGTGGTGAGGCTTTTGTTTGCTGGGAGAATGTACTTGCAACATGGGGATTTCATGCAACGTACACACGGTAGAGCAGGGATATGGTTCAGGCCTCCAGTCTTGTCAGTCTGGGGTGACAGTGCTGCCAACCAAGTCACTATGCAGCTTTTGTAAGCTATACTTCATCTCATTTAACATTCTGGAACTGTACATCTACTTCTTTACTTATTCATTTGGCAGACACTTTAACACACATTAATACAAACAGTGCTGTTGTTCACACTATGTTTATACATAATTTTATATAAATTATTTGAATTTATGTTAAGTACATGTACCAGTAACTATGTACTACTATGCAATGCTGTAACGATTCCTGGCAGAGGCTAATTTTCTTTTTTAATAAATGTTTTCATCCAAAAGCTGATCTCTCCCAGGGGTGTGGCTATAAATGGTCTGTTTCCCCATGTCTTCACCTCCCACTTATCAGCAGCTTTTACAGTCGCCTCAAAAGGGGCAATATATCACATTGTTACAGTATAAGGTATAAGGTCTAAGATGACATAATATGCTTTTTACTTACTCATGTTGGCACAAGGTGATGATTACTGTATGTATTTTAATCTGAGCTCTTTTCAAATGTAAAACGGAAACTGCATTAATTACTATTTTCAAATAGTGCCCCCAAAATTTTGTAAACGCCTACATTTTTAGACAGTGGGGGCAAAATTTTCCCCCTAAATTTTTTTCATTTCATGCATTGACTAATAGGGACAGCAGACCAGTCCATCGAGGCACTCACCACCCCAGTACATTATGAGCGCTGGCACCTGCCTTCAAAGAAGTGATTATTAGTAATATTAGGAGTTTCGGGTATATGCCAGGCAACCGCTTGCAGAAATCAGGTTTCCTCTCACAGTCCAAAGCCACACAGTTCAGATGAACTTGTGACTCTGAATGGCCCTTTAGATGTGTGTACTGTATGTGTGCATGTCCTACAGTTGGAATGTCCAGAATCTACCATGCCATGTTATGCTTCCTGCCATACAGCCTAGAGCAGCTCGACCCTTAATAAATGCATCTTGGAAATGCAACAGTTAATTTTGAAGTGCGTAAAACAAAGAAGGATGGAAGGAATAAGTTCAAGTGAAAAATTACAGTCTCTACCAGACTTGTCAATCATGACTGTGACAGCTAATTCAACTAGATTCCACATTTAACAAATGATTCACATTAAAATATGTTCAGCAATGTGCTTTATTCTTACCGGCCTTTTGAAGTGTTGCAATCGTACTCCTTTGAATGTGGATTGCTTGCAAGGTTGCTTCTGGCTAGGAAGATCGCTGCTTCTAAGTGTGGAAATATAAACCTGCATTTGATTTCTGCAAGGATGTGACCTAAGAGACAAACCTATGAAAGTACATGTGTGCATGTTGATACACTTACCCAGAAAGCATCAACAACAGGACATTGTCGGTGAGGAACTTGGAAGTAACCCTGATAGGAAAATTACCACTGATTCATAAAGATTTCCCTATGTACCAAGCGTGAAAGATGAATCATTTGAAATGCTCTCCCAATCTGAAAAGGGGTACTCTAAGAACATGAGAAATACTGAGAATCGGGGGGGGGGGGGGGGGGGGGGGGGGGGAAGTTCTCCTAGGCGGGGTGGGTTGGAAGGGTGGTTTGTGTAGAGCCACCAAACAGAAAAGGT
>JAODKM010000032.1:10281313-10299617 GCA_026780845.1 Petrocephalus sullivani | reverse complement strand
CCGCTCACCGGTGCCGCTGGTCAAGGTGAGAGAATAGTGTCGTCTTGTGTGCGCGCGGGAGGGGGGGGGGGGGAGGGGGGGGGGGGGGGGGGGGGGGGGGCGGGGGGGGGGGGGGGGGGGGGTAGAGGGTTGGTCAGTCCGTCATGCTTGTCTGGTTAGAAAACTGTTTGATCCAAGAACCTCATCAAGAAAAGTCGTGGAATATCTTGTGGATCTGCAACCATTACATGGGCCAGTAATTTGTTCCATACTACCTCCAACCTTGGAAATCTCTGCTCAGTCTACAATGTGCCTGCATTTAATTCCCAGGTAGGAGCTCTTTGCCTTGAATCGATGGAGAGCTGTTGTGGACTGCGGAGGGAATATCTGATGGGAACGGAGACATTAATATGTTAAAATATCATCATTGATCCAGGAGTAGAAATTATCCAGTTTAATCACCCTGTTAGTCTTTTTATTTAACAAGGTAATTTAGCTGTTTCACCCTCTCTCATTTTTGGCTGTATAATAAAAACACAATGTCATTCTTTTTAAATAATTGAATGATGTAAATTTAGTTGGTTTCTTTCAGATTTTTTTTTCTAATTCATAGCAGGAAAAATTAGATTTGATGAATGAAGGTCAGCAGCATTTCAGCTCCTTACTAATCGCATTTTACAGTATCCTGCCATATCTTAAGTAAAGCATTTCTGTACCGTTTTACGTCATATTTTCAATTTGACCCAAATAAGCCATCTGTAAGTCCCCCCAACCCGGGTAAAGTCGACTTCAAGTTTTTAATCAATACAATTAGAAACTTGATTGGTTTCATTTCTTAAACATCACGAGGATTAAAAATGTTTTTTGTTGAATGTCAGCTGAACAAAAGTCAAGCCAAAGAAACTGGTATATTTTTAACATCTCCTTTTTATCAATCATTTGAATATTTGGTGGATTGAAATGTGACATGAAGCTGTTCTCAAACTGTAAGTAACCTGTAAGCCACATTTGTGAGAGTGTTTGCCAGGTGTATGCCAGTTCAGGACAGATGAGACCTACATGCAATAGAAGGGCCTTTTGTTGCTTTGCTGAATGGAGGATGTACTGTGTTTTGGGGGTTAGAGAGTCCCCTTTTAAGAGCCTGAGATTTATCGGCACTATACTCTTCACGCTTGCTTCTGTTTTAATAAGCCCAGAAAGCAGCGTTCTTCAGCGCTGCCGTCAGCTTCTTTAGAGCACAGTCTGCCGCTCGTTGAGTTATTGGCAGAGATCTATCTTCATTATTGTTTAGGTCTCTGTTTTCCCACCCTTAAAGGGACAAAATCGCTTTGCACACCTTTGAAAAAGGAAAATTCGGCTTAGGGGCTAGAGATTGCCGTCTGCATAATTTAAGGAGGGTATCGGATGATTTCTGTGGTTTCATCAGTTTGTCTCAGTGGCTCAGCTGCCATAAAATACATCTTCATTGGTCTGCCTCGGTTCCACATATCTACGTGTCTGTTACTTTTTTCATCCAAACTGTAGTTTTCATTGTTGTATATGACACCACCGTTGTCATCTATGGTGGCCGAGAAAGGACATGAATTATTATTGTATTTTTTACCTTTTTCTTGTGATTACGGAATTATTCTCTTGGGAAAATGAACATTATTTTTTCAAAATAACAAAATAATTACAAAGATAAACATATAGCCTAATGCAGGGGTACCCAACTTCAGTCCTGGTGAGCCAGAATCCAACAGTTTTCAAATTTCCCTGCTCAAACACATCTTAATCAGCCAATTACCAGGTTTAATAGGTATGCTTGAGCAGGGAAATCTGCAAGCTGTATTAGATTCTGGCCCTCCAGACTGGAGTTGGGCACCCCTGGCCTATATGTTTAGTATATTACATCCATAAATTGTCATTGGAGTTGTCCTGTTTGAAATAGCCATAGAGTATGAATATATTAATCAGCGCATCACAATTTTGTTTAATCAGACTGCATTAGCTTCATGGCTTGCTTTCAGATATATTAACATAATTGCTTGTCATTTAAGAAGAAGGTTAACAATGCTTCAGATTTACAGACGTTGCACGTTTCCTCCGGTATCCATTTGTGTTTCATGGCAGTGATGAAAGGATCCATGATGCAGCATAAAAAGTATGGCCATCGCTGCCAAATCATTCTATCCTTACATTTTCCATATCTATGGGTGGCATGGTGGTGCACTGGTTAGCACTGTTGCCTCACACCTCTAGGACCAGGATTCGATTCCTGCCCAGTTCCATGTGTGTGGAGTTTGCATGTTCTCCCCATGCCGTTGTGGGGTTTGCTGGTAGTCCGATTTCCCCCCACAGTCCAGACATGCTGAGGTTGATTGGCATTACCTGTGTGTGAGTGTGCCCAGCGATGGGCTGGCCCCCCATCCTGGGTTGTTCCCCGCCTTGGACCCGTAGCTTCCGGGACCCCCCCGCGTCCCTCTTCGGATAAGCAGGTTGGATGCCATTTTTCATATCTGTCATATCTGATGACCCTACGTCAGGGTCATTGAGGGCCTGGAGCTTTCCCAGAATCTGTGGGCGCAGGGCAGGAAATACCCCAGGGTGTGCCAACCCATCACACTCCAGTTAACCTCAATGTTTCTGGACTGTGGGAAGAAGCTGGAGAACCCATAAAAAAACCCCACAATGACATGGAGAGAACATGCAAACTGTACGCATTTTCAGCTGGGACAACAGCTTGAACCCTAGTCTCTATGATAGTGCTAACCCCCATGTCACCCCACTATGTTGTCATTAACAAACAAAACGTAAACAAAAGTAAAGAAAAAAGCTTTGCATGGCCTTTCACGGCTTCTGTAGTTATATACATACACCAATCAGCCATAACATTAAAACAGGCGAAGTGAATAACACTAATTATCTTATTACAGTTCTTGAAGCTGATGTGTTGGAAAACTGGGCAACCTTAAGGTTCTGAGTGACTTTTACTAGGGCCAAATTGTGCTGGCTAGATGACTGGGTCACAGCATCTCTAAAACGGCAGGTCTTGGGGGGTGTTCCCAGTATGCAGTGGTCAGTTCTCCATGGAAGGTTAACTGGTGAACTGGAGATGGGGTCATGAGCGCCTGAAGCTCACTGATGTGCATGGGGAGCGAAGACTAGCCCATCTGGTCTGATCCCAAATCGCTGAAAAAGTTAATACTGGCCATGACAGAAAGGTGTGAGGACACACAGTACATCACAGCTTGCTGCATTTGGGGCGCTATAGCCCCTGACAGGTCAGAGTGCACATGCTGACCCCTGTCCATCGCCAAAAGCACGAACTGTCAGAACTGGACCATAGAGCAATGGAAGAAGGTGGCCTAGTCTGATGAGTCATGTTTTCTGTTGCATCATTTGGAAGGTTTGGTACGGTTGCTTACCTGGGAAGAGAGGGCACCAGGGTGCATTATGGGAAGAAGACAAGTTGGCATAGGCAGTGCGATGATCTGGGGAATGTTCTGCTGGGGAATCTTGGGCCATAAGCCAAAAATATATAAACAATAGTGAAAATGACTTGGATCACATAAACGGGTTACGGGTTGAGATTAGGGGTGCCCAAGTATTAATCTCAAATTTTCACATTTGTACCCCTAATTCTTGCAAAGTTGAAGGGGTGACTTATATACACCTGTTTTTATAAGAGTATGGAATATAAATAAAGAAGAAGAAGAATTACTTTATTAATCCCCGTGGGGAAATTAACTTTTTACCTCCCCCAACCTTGCTCTCCATGAGAGTAAGCTTGGCCTTGAAGGGCAGCCACTTGTGCAGCGCCTAGGTAGCTGGGGGTTAAGGGCCTTTTTAGGGCCGATTACAGGCACAGAGCTTAACCTGCTGAGCCACACTCTGCCCCAAAGATAAAGATAATCTTGTACAATTTATGATTTTTTCATTTCAACTTTCCTCTATAACTGATTAAAACTGACTGCAAAAACATCTTCACGGTAGGTTTAAAGAAATAATGAATCACATTTGATTATACGGAAAACTTGGCGAATGCATTTTCTGAAATCTGTTTTTCTCTCCCTTTGCATGCCAAAAATGCCACACACGATCTAAATGGTTATACCATTTCTCTATCAATACAGGGGCACTTCCGTATTACTTATTAATAAAATATGTTTATTCTGGGGTATACAGCAGTTATAAAATTGCATGTTTTTTCTTGTGGAATCTCTGTCTCACTTTTAATTGAAATGTTATTTTTGCACGGGTGAAATAAATTGCACAACTAAGATTAGCCACAGTCTTTGTTGGAACTGACCAGCGGCTTCCAGTGGGTTTGATTTTTGGAGACAAATCTGTTTTTAATGCAAGAAGACAAATAGTTTGGTCATAAAGGGCAACAATAAACTGTAGGAAATCTGAGCAATAGATGCAGAAAAAGCAGATGGCTGCGGGCTGGAGAGAGTGCACGCTGAAACAGAAGAAGCCTACAACAAAGACAATATGCATAAATAAGCCGGGTCGTCATTCGCCGGAAAATTCATCTCTGGAATGGAGTATTTTAATAACTAAAGGAAAATGATTTAAACTCCCTCACAGATGAATACATTTTAGGTTTGAATTAGAACTCCTAATTCGTAGCATCATTTCAGATACTAATAAGTCATAAAATCATTAACTGTTTGCTTTGAAAGCAAACAGTTAATGATGATTAAAAAAATAGAACTTACCTTATAATTGACACCTGACGTCTGTTGAATAACAGGACACCATAAGAGGTATTTGTCACTCACGGTGACCATAGGCATATAGCTATATAGGCATATAATTGTCATGGTGAGGGTGGCATGGTGAACAGCATTAATGTCGCACACCTTTCCGACTGCTGCTTTGTTTGTGGCTTTGTATTTACCACACTGTGAGGAATAAATGTCCCCACAATGTGTCCAAAAACCTGTTACTTTTTAGCTCATGGGGACATTGCCATCTGTGAATGCAATAAAAAAAGGAAAAATTCCAAAAGTCTTTTATTTTGTTTGGTTACTTACCGGTAAGGTTAAGGCTGGGTAGAGGTTAAAGTTGTCATGTTGGGATTAGCATTTTGCCCATAGAAATTAATGGAGAGTCCCCACAAAAGATATGAATACAAACTTAGATGGATAGATTATTATGACTTAATACTCTTTCATTCAATATATGCACAATCATGTTGGTTAAAATTTATGTTCTGAACTGTATTTAATTTCAGCACATTTTTTTCAGCACATTCTTGACATTTTTAAATATAAATCTGACTTTGTATTCTTATTCTTTCATTACATCATATTTTTGCACATAACTTCCTTAAAGAGGTACACAAATGCTCTACCTAAAATCCTGATGTATGAATTGTATGGGAATTAATGAATGTGCATATTTTATGTCAGTTTTGCCTCATACACTAATTCTTAGCCAAAACCAGAGAATCCATATTTGGCAGGAAAGCAAGAACATTGGCACCCAGCTGTTGAAATTAATTTGCCAAAACATTTGAACTTGAGTACGCTTAATTTCTCTAGGGAGTTTCCCCCTCTGCAATGGTAATTGCCTAACCAAAAACACTGTACCTGTAAAACTGTATGTTTCTGGGGAGAGTTGGCACGGACCATTAGTGCACATGAAAGGGGAGTCCTCCACACAGTTCCAGGCATGACGGAGGAACTTTCCATTGGAATCCCTTCGGTCATTTGTTTACGACGGTGTCTCCTTGTGAACCTGTAGTAATGCCCAGAGCCTCTTTGCTTTTGTTTTTTGTTTGGCTTGTTGGAAAGAATGTGTGCTTACAACTTACAACTGACTAGCTCCAGAGTCGTGGGTGATTCCTCGCTTCACAAACCACTCCCAGATGGCCTGCAGTTTTTATGAATATGCCCTTCTCATTATTTTGGACTTTACATGTTTGGCATGCAGTTGCCTTTTTAAATTGTCCTCTGTTGTTCTTAAAAGTGCAAAAGTAAATTGCTTACGGTTAATATGTTGGAACATTTATAGCATAACCCTTTTTTTTTCTCTCTCTCTGGGAAGCCTGCATGTAGATCTTTGCCTGTTGCATAAAAAGACAGGTGTGTGTTTACATTTTTAATATTGCTTGTTGCAGCTTAGGAAATAGCAGCCCCATCAGGGCAGCCTACTGGCTCTGTGTGTAGCGCTGTTGATTCCCAGCTCCATAGTTTGGGCTTTGAAACTTGCTGCACTCTGTATATAATGTTCACATTTTCCCCCAGTCTTGTATAACCTTTCTTCAAAGACATTCATCATATCAGTGTCTCGAAATGATACGAAAGTACAATTGTGTTTGTGCCCGGTGCCAGGCCAGGGTGTACTCCATTTTTCTGCCCTGTGCGGCCTGGGATAGGCTCCAGGCCCTCATGCAATGCCAACCAGGATATGTGGATAGAACCAAGGTGAATAGACATTTTTCAAATTTAATGACATTTAATGATCTTTTATTAAAATTTTACTAATAAACTAATTTCCCCCCTGTATTAAAACATGTTTACATTGTATCACAATATAAAAAAATAATGTATTTCACTGAATCAGGCCTGCCTGATTATACCATCAGTTGAGACATAAACAACTGAAGACACATTACATTGACTTAATGTTATATAGCCATTTTATCTGTCTAATGTACTTTCCACAAAGTGCAAACACACAGTCCGAGTCATCTGATCATTATTGTGCTTAATTAATGAATTCTGTTTTTCGAGGTGTTGTTGAACACGTAGCAGGGACTGGAAGGCTCACGAAAACAGGTGATTAGCATCAGCGGGAGCAAATGGAGATGGATTTGATCCGATGGAATGGATCAGAAGATTGCAGGCAGGTGGAGCTCTTTGGTGAACAATAGAATCAGCTGGCTTGGGTACAGATGATTGCAGTCAGATGGGCCCAGCTGAAGAGAAAAGGCGCAGGGGCGGCGAGGCGCGAGATGGTTGCGATCAAGTGGATGCAAAATGCCATGATGTCAGAATGAGTCAGTTCCCCCCAAGTCAGGCTGATGTCATGGCCCCCCACAATGGGGATGCCTCGTGTTTGTTGGGTACAAAGGCGTCTTAACATGCTAACTGGTGACAGGTGGCGTCACCTCATCTCACAGATAGCCGAGTCTTCTCTGAGAAGTCTTCTAATGGTACTTCTCCGCAATATTGTTTAGTTAAAATGTCTGACCTTTGCAAAAATTTGAAGTTATATTCTGCTTGATCTTGTCCATGCTGGATGGAATAGTGTCCCGTCACCATGCACCAGCACTGGCAGTGGTATGGAAGGCTTGGGGCGCGACACTCCAGGGGGCTGTTTGCTTACTTGGTCCCTATTATGGAAGAGGGCACCCTTGGTGGAAGCCTGTGTTGTGTACTGGGTTTACCCTGTACTGGATAAATGGATGGATGGATGGATGAATGGATATTTTACCCACTTTTCACAAGATTTTAAAATAATCTTATTGTGATGTTTTTGGGATCAAGGGAGCAAAAATGTTTATTATTATTGTTGTTGTTATTATTTTTATTAGCTGTAGTGGTAATAATACAAATAATAATTAATAATAATGCATAATCTGTGGTTATGTTGGTGAGATGAATCAATATAACTCGTAATAATATTAATATTAATATATTAATATTAATATTAATTAATCATATTATAATTATTAATAATTACTAGTTATAATAATTACAATAAATAAATATCCTTCGGAAAAAATACACGGAAAAACATGTATTTTTAAGTATCGTGGCCGTATAGTATGGTGGCCATAATGAATTTAGAAAAACGGTTAGTGTTCTGAACAATTTGTCCTATTTATTGGATATATATATATATATATATGTATATATATATATATAAAATATTTTATCCTCTCACATTAAATCAAAGCAATTGTCTTAACTGGATTGGCTGCTAGGATCTTGTGAATTCCTCACCAAGTTGAAATTACCTGTTGGACAGCTGTGACAATTTCATCAAAAGCTATAACAAAGACGTCAAGGTAACCAGAGGGCTGCATCTGCATACTCCTAATCCAGGTACATTATCTGGGGAGTTACAACACTTACAGTAGATATGAGTTACCAGACAATCCAGATGGTGGCGCTATATCACATAAAAGAGAAGCAATGTCTCTTTTGTTCCATATCTCATAAACAATGTGATCTCGAGGAAATCCTTTTACATGCAAATTCCTTGCCAGATAAAAAATATCCTGCCATAATTGGATGGATTTACTGCCATTGTGGTTTGGTGCCGCTCGAAACTTCATACACTAGCACCTTGAACCAAGGCCCTTAAAAGTTTTATAACTCTCAACTATGGTACAGCTTGGGCCTTATGGTCACCAGATTCCACACTATTTCAGCACACATGGCTTCTGAGGAAGAAAAGCCTGATATATTCTATATAAAGCCTCAGTGAAATGGCCAGGTAGAGTTTTTCCACCCTATATTAGTAGATTGAATGTTTGCAAACTAAGGTTTCCATTAACACCTAGCAAATCATGTCAATGGTGAATATTGATTTCTCAATGTAGTTCTATAATTTAAAATCTGGTAACATTTTTGGTATTTAAGTCACAGTGGACAGCATACTTACCTCACATCTCTGGGTTTAAATATCTGCCCTAGCCCTGTGTGGAATTTGCATGTTCTCCCTATGTCATATCCTCTGGGTTCTGTCCACAGTCTTCTGTAGCTGCTTGGTTGTGGGAGTATGGAGCCAATCTGGGAGGTTATGGGTGCAGGGCCGGGCACAGGTAACTCACATTCAATGAGCAAGTTGGTACCTTCAATTAATCTCAGCATGTTTTTGAATGGTGGGCGGAAAACAGAGTACTCGGAGGAAACCCCTCAATGACAAGGAGAGAACATACAATCTCCACATACGGAGCCAAGGTACAGACTCAAACTCTGGTCCCTTCTAGAACTGTGAGGCAAGAGTGATAACCTCTGCACCACCAGGTCGCTCGCAGTCCAATAACATGCAAATTGCAAAACTGTCCATGTGGGTCAGTAGTGTGAGTTCTGCCGTAGGTTGGAATCTCATCCCAGGTCGATCAATGCCTTGTGCCCATAATTTCCGGAACAGGCTTCAGACTACTGCAACCCTACACGGGACAACCAAATGCATGGATTTTCAACATGACATGAAGGAGCCATGATTAATCTGGAAAACATTGGCCCATGGATTCAGGTGTATTATAGTTAACATTGAAAACGTCTATATTTCCAGAGCAATTTGTCCAGTTGTCCTAAAACTTTTATTCTTCTGTGAAGTTAACTTATAAACTGTAATCAGTGCTTGATTTTAAAATGACATTCCATGCAGCATGCAGCTTTGACCCTATAATTGTTTCTTACAGCTAGTTTCAAAATAATAAAATGTGATTTCTTAAAATATTTGCCGGGTTTCTCATGCAAAAAAAAAGAGAGATTGAACTATTTCCGACTAACCTTATAAGAAGTTGTGCTTTGGAATCGGTCTGTAACTGAGCAACATGCAAACATTTACTCATTAGTAAAGCAGACCATGGGCAATATGATATTCTTATGTTTAACTCATTGTCTGAGATTTATTTAGCGTAGGAAAATAGTTTTATTTTTGTCTTTTCATGACTAGAATACAAATGTTCCTCCAAGTTAAACTTGGTCTGGAAGGTGTTCCGGGTAGTTTTAATTCTTCTATCCCATCATACATTTCAGTGACACTGATATTATTGTTGTTGTTGTTCTTGTAACACTTTACTTGACAATGCACAAATACTTAGTAGTAACTGAGTTACTACTGAAATACAAATCATGAACAAATACAGTCGTTACTTACAATAAAAGACGTATTCCTCCAGGAGTTCCTCCAGTAATTCAGAACAATTTACAGAATTAACAGATATAGTAACAAATATAGTAACTGCTTGAGATAAAACATGTGTCATGATTCATTACTGGTGAAAGATCTGTAAATAATTAAGACTTAGTTTTTGGTTAATAATTACATAAGTAATAATGTAATATTATTAGGGCTGTCAAAATTGATTAATCCAGCATCGTGATTAATATGATTAAAAATATTAACGCATTTAACCCATCTGCAGTGCAGAATGACTCGAAATCCCTGAAATGCAGCGTTGAGCAATTTTTAATCAGATTAATCACGATGCTGGATTAATCCGCGTTAACGCGTCAATTTTGACAGCCCTAAATATTATATTATTTGTGCCCCATCAAGTGAAGTGTGTGGCACTAAAGAATACATCGGTTTAGAAGACAGCAGTATCACATGAGTCAATAAAGAGTTTTGTTAAGCACCACATCACTCAGCAGGTTTTAATGGCTCAGAAATGACCCACAAATCTGTGGGAATAAGGTCTACAAGGCCATTGACAAGAAGGGCTTGCAGAAGCCAAGCAGGGGAGCTATGGCACTGCTTCATTTTCCTTGGGTGAATTACCAAAGCATGACCTCAGTAGACCTTTTGACGTAGACCAAATAAGTTGCAGCAAGAGGACGAGTCCCTCCCTATAGTGTGGATTTTTACTGAGTTAAGTTGGGCTGTGGGCTACATCTTCATCATTAGATGTATTTCAAGTGTTCCCTTGGTGTACTTAGTGTCATATGCACCACATATTTATTTGGGTCTTTGATGCTGAACGGAAGGAAATGTTACCCCAGTCATTCACGAAAGAAAAAATACAGACCCAGTTCAGTGTTTACATTTTATTTTTCATTGAGAAAAAAGGAAACCCTTCAGATGAATATTTCAGTGAATGTGAAATCAGCTGGGTTTATTTTAAAGTAGTCCTCTATTTTTGTAGTAATTTGTGCTGTTCATTTCATAATGTTAGTTTTGGATCTTTCTTTGTGAGAGCAGAGTACCCTGCTAGATTAACCATCTGTGCAATATAAACACAGACTTTTTTCAATGCTAAGAAAAGAACTTTGTGGCAAGCACCAAGTGTATCTCGCACAGGTCACAGCGCACATATCGGAGCTGTTTTGCACCATCTTCTGGGTGCCAAGCATGTTCACAGTGAACATGTGAGGTCTATGTTAAATAGCAAAAAGAAATCATTCTTAATTAAAGTGATAAATGTAGTTACATAGGAATTCTTCTTTGTATATCTCTGAAGTGCGATAGTGTTGAAAGGACGCTGCTTTCTGTGGCTTGTTTTTAAGGTCATTGACAGGGCCTGAGCAGCGTAACACATAAACTGACTCTTTCTGATAAAACTAAATATTGAAGGAGATGTGGACAGCAGAGATGAAATTTTGTTGCCTGAGACCAGCTTGTTTGTCTTGTTTGCCATTTATGCAGATTGTAGTATGGTATAGTGGGAGACTTATCTGAAAGTTACCATTTCGGCCCCCTGGGTAGGTTTTTTTAAGTAGGAGTTGTTCCAAAAAAATATCAAACTCTAAATCATGGAGAAAATTGTAAGTTGCTTAGGTTAAAAGCATCAACTAACAATAGTTGGTTTTAGAAAAGAATAGAATACCTTTATCGCCATTGCACTAGTACAACTGTCACTGCACAGGCTTCTGATTGGTCCTGGGAATGCAGCTGTCCTGGTTATTGGACAGAAATGCAGTGCAGGCAGGCTGAAAAGTTAGTAGACAGGTTAGTAGGAAAGTATTGGTTTCACTATAGTGACAGCTACTCAACAAGTTGTTGACTGTTCTTTTCTCACACCTGACCATTAGGCAGGATACTGATAAATACCAAGGCCCACAATACAAAATTGTCTCAGCAGCAAATATTGCTGTAATAAAACAAATGTATGGTATATCATTCGGTCATCCAGTTTTGGTCATTAAAAACAAAGAAAAGAAGAGAACAACAACAACAGCAGTGGCAGGGGCTGTATGGTATTCTCATGGAACCTGATACGGCCGCTCTGCCTATGAAATCTTTTAATTTCCGCCCCTTCTTTTCTCAGTCAGGAAACTTTGAAGTAAGACATCGCTGACGTGAGTTATTTTGTGGAAAGGAGGAAAGCACTAGATGGTTCCCAAGCCAAGTTTAGAAGGTTGCTTTTGTGCTTAACCATGCACAGCTATAATATTAGCTATTGTCTTTCATTTTATTTCTAAATTGCATTGTAAAGGGCATCTCCAGGTGTGCAGTGGTTAGCGCTGTCACCACTGCCTTCTAGTGCAAGACCGTATTTTGTGAATTTGCAGCTGTTTGTTCTCATTTCAGGCAGCTATATGTCAAATAGACCAATTTACTATTGCCATCCAACATTGTAAACAAATGTGAAAAAACATTGTGAAAGAGAACACCCCTTGTGTTTCATAACTATGTTATAGTCCAATCTGCCCTAGTGTGATACAGGTACATATTAGCAAATAAATGAATTGATGCTCCCATTATTTCATCATTGCGATGCTTTGATAACAGAAAAGTTACAGATTTAACGTTTTTATTTTTACCAGATTTGACCTTATTATAGATATGTAATCATTCAGTGCACCACAGGACTGTCAGTACTGCAAATTATTCATTTTTAAATAGTAGTATACATATATTATACTCTAACTCTATATTCTTATATTTCTCTGTTTTAAACTGTTTTGTTTTGCATTATGCTTTCTTAAAATATGGTAATGTATCCCAATACACCCATGTAAAGTGCCTTGGGACAACACTGTTGTGAAAGGCGCTATATAAAAATAACTTGAATTGAATTAAATTGAATATATTATAGGACCAATACTGAGCAAGGAGAAACCTCTGACAAAAAGGGGTCTGCTCACCCAACTTCCCCAAGTGAAGCAGCTCAACCCCAGACCAGTGCCAGCTTTCCTACACCTGTGTTGTGCAAGTAATGATGAAGAGGCTCTAGATATGCCTGGAAAACAAGAAAGAATATCAACAGGTTATTTCTGTCCTTAAGTAAACTAACATGGATATTATGTTCTAACGCCTGAAAATTTACTATCTCTGGCACTGCTTTTGTCCTGGATAACATAATTTTTACTGTGATAGATATTGCAAATTTATTATTACTCACAAAATAACACTGCTAGCCAATAAGCTCGGCTCCCGCTGTCCATATCCCTTATTGCTTTAACAGGCATTCAACAGAATTACATTTGCAATTCGTGTGAGGAATGGCGTGTGATCCCATCCACCAGCGGATGAAATGCCAGGAAATGTAAATGTATTTGTTTTCTAAAAACAGTACGTACATTCCGGGGATTCAGGCGGTCATTCCCTATGTTTTGTGCTGGCATTGCCAAGGCCAAAGCAGTAGGCGTAATACACATTTCCCGTCTGACGGGGGGTTCCCTCTCTTACGCCACACAGTCACCTATTTCCTTATTGTTTGGGGCAGAAATATTATCTATCTTGGATTACATGATCTCGCAAATAATCACCCTATTGACAGTTATTTGTGGCTTCCAATATAATCACCCTACTGACAGTTATTAATGGCTTTCAACGTTAGATTTACTTACTGACTTTTGATCTTCTCTATTACCTCCCACCCTCTTGTAGTGGATTACACAAGAATATGAACGTATTCAGCACTGGGGAGCAGATTACTAAGGAAAATTAACAAAAAGTCAAATAAATGAATAATGTGAGCTGTGCTGCAAATGCCCAGTCATTTCTAATATAGTATAAGGAAATGAGAGCCTCATTTAGCCCATTTCCCAGATCATAAACATGGAGCAACAAAGGATTTACTGCAATATTACACAGCTATGCTGGTTTTAAAGCCAGTTTATAACCACAAGGGGATCATTTGTTTGAGACAAAAATCTGTTTTAATGTCTTACAGTCATGTAGTCAAGTTGTTTGTTTGATGTCATGTACTAAAATATTTACCTGTCATCTTGACTTCCTGACTGTGAACCCTTTTGCCTGAAAAATATAAAGAAGTTTTTATGAACTGTAAAATGGCTATGTGAGCTAAGTCACATTGCTACAGGATACATTTTGTACTGAGGAATAGGTCCACCATCAATTAAACGGCCTGTCTGGACAGAGATGCAATGGTCCTTGAAGATTTTTTTCTAAAGTGATGATTTTTGGCTTCTTATGCCTCAAATGTGCAAAGCAAAGGCTTTCAGTGGGATGGTGATTTTCACAGGACAGTATTTCAGTTGTTTCTTTTTGTCAGGTCAATTGAAGATCAAAGGATGAATGGTGTCAAATAAAATATCTCCTGAAACAGGACCATAGCTCATTTCAAAAGTATCACCTAATTCATGTTATGGGAAATTTTCACACGAATTTCACATTATTGACTAAACCAGGTCTTACTTTACGCTTTAAACAGAAAGTTGGCCCTTCGTTTACCAAAATATTAGCCCTCCATGGAGTCAGCTCCGTGAAAATACAGTTTGAGGTGATTTCCTGCTGCCTCCAGATAATGGGCCAGTTAAACTGGCATTTCTAAATTGGCCTTAAGTGTATGCGCCCAGACATGGATGAGAATCCTTTTCAGAGTGATCACAGTTTATACCATGTGTTTTCTGGGTTAGGCTCCAGGATCACTGTCACCCTGTACTGGATGGATAAAAATATAAAGTACTGCACATCATGTGTCACAACCTACCTTCCTGAACCTTCTGTTTTCTCCCAAATGTGGCTCTACCGAGCTACACCTATTAGTCTTACCTCTTGTTCTAACCTTCATGTTAACTCACCCCAGCTGTCCCTTGTTGTAATCCTTATACATGCCTTCCAGTCCTGTGCTCCCCAGTTCTGTTTGCCCTCTTCCTGCTTCCACATGCTTCATCCCGTGGATTGTGACACCATACAGCAAAAATTAGGAGCAAAACTGAATATATTGCTTGGTTGAAACAATAAATAGAGAACGGACAATAGCCACTCTAAAACAAATCATAGTTCAGTGTGTTTGTAAAAAATGGTGGAAGATCAAAGTTCTTAGTGAAAGGAGTAAAATGCTGGAGGCCATCACCTAAATGCTGGAGCCTGACAGTGAACATCTCATCTGGGTGTGCTTTCTTACCTGCTGACTGCTTGGGCCATGGTCTCCTTGAGGGCATTCCCTGCACCCTAACTCCTCTCCTGTCCCCTGTGCCAGCAACTGTTTCGACTTGCTAATTTGGCTTTTTTCCTAAATAGCTTTCTTTTTAATTTGTTTTCAACTGTTTCTCGGAATCTCTTTTTAGGTAAATCCCATTGCCAGCAAAACACAACTTCCTTCCTTAGAACCTCTGTGCCATGGGTCGTGTTTCCCTGAGCAAAGCAATTCTTACAAGAACAAATATTATAAATGATTGTTTATGCCACAAGGATATAGTATATACTTATATCCTGTATGGCCATCCCCACTTGGAACTCATCCCTACTGGGAGGTGTGATTCTCTCTTGTACAGCCATCCCCAATGGGGACTCATCCCTACTAGGAGGTATGACTCTCTCCTGTACAGCCATTGCCACTGGGGACTCATCCCTACTGGGAGGTGTGACTCTCTCCTGTATAGCCATCCCCAATGGGTACTCATCACTACTGGGAGATGTGACTCTCTCCTGTACAGCCATCGTCACTTGGGACTCATCCCTACTGGGAGGTGTGACTCTCTCCTGTACAGCCATTGCCACTGGGGACTCATCCCTACTGGGAGGTGTGACTCTCTCCTGTATAGCCATCCCCAATGGGTACTCATCACTACTGGGAGATGTGACTCTCTCCTGTACAGTCATCATCACTTGGGACACATCCCTACTGTGAGGTGTGACACTCTCCTGTACAGCCATCCCCAATGGGGACTCATCCCTACTGGGAGGTGTGACTCTCTCTTGTACAGCCATCCCCAATGGGGACTCATCCCTACTGGGAGGTGTGTCTCTCTCTTGTACAGCCATCGCAACTGGGGACTCATCCCTACTGGGAGGTGTGTCTCTCTCTTGTACAGCCATCGCAACTGGGGATTCATCCCTACTGGGAGGTGTGACTCTCTCCTGTATAGCCATCGTCACTTGGGACTCAAGCCTACTGGGAGGTGTGACTCTCTCCTGTACAGCCATCCCCAATGGGGACTCATCCCTACTGGGAGGTGTCTCTCTCTCCTGTACAGCCATCGCCACTGGGGACTCATCCCTACTGGGAGGTGTGACTCTCTCCTGTACAGCAATCGTCACTTGGGACTCATCCGTACTGGGAAGTGTGACTCTCTCCTGTACAGCCATTGCCACTGGGACTCATCCCTACTGGGAGGTGTGACTCCCTCCTGTACAGCCATCCCCAATGGGGACTCATTCCTACTGGGAGGTGTGACTCTTTCCTGTACAGCCATCACCACTTGGGACTCGTCCCAAATGGGAGGTGTGACTCTCTCCTGTACAACCATCACCACTTGGGACTCATCCCTACCGGGAGTTGTCACTCTCTCCTGTACAGCCATCCCCAATGGGGACTCATCCCTACTGGGAGGTGTCACTCTCTCCTGTACAGCCATCACCACTTGGGGATTCATCCCTACTGGGAGGTGTGACTCTCTCCTGTACAGCCATCCCCAATGGGGACTCATCCCTACTGGGAGGTGTGACTCTCTCCTGTACAGCCATCGCCACTGGGGACTTATCCCTACTGGGAGGTGTGACTCTCTCCTGTACAGCCATCGTCACTTGGGACTCATCCCTACTGGGAGGTGTGACTCTCTCCTGTACAGCCATTGCCACTGGGGACTCATCCCTACTGGGAGGTGTGACTCTCTCCTGTACAGCCATCACCACTTGGGACTCATCCCAAATGGGAGGTGTGACTCTCTCCTGTACAGCCATTGCCACTGGGGACTCATCCCTACTGTGAGGTGTGACTCTTTCCTGTACAGTCATCGTCACTTGGGACTCATCCCTACTGGGAGGTGTCACTCTCTCCTGTACAGCCATCCCCAATGGGGACTCATCCCTACTGGGAGGTGTCACTCTCTCCTGTACAGCCATTGCCAATGGCTCCAGAGTTGAAGAATCTGGGTGCTGCACTGGCCTGCCTGCAGTCCAAATCTGTCACAGCACATCAAGAAATAAAAAATACGACAAAGGAGACCCCGAACTCCAGCAACTGGTCTCCTCAATTCCCAAACTTTTACAGAGAGTTGTTAAAAGAAGAGGTGGTGCAACACGGTGGTAAGCATGCCCCTGTCCCAACTTTTTTGAAACGTGTTGCTAGCATCACATTGAAATTGAGTATATATTTTCTTAAGACAAAATTTCTCAGTTTCAACATTTGATATGTTGTCTTTGGTCTATTTTCAATATTTGTTTATGTGACAAACTGGGTTGTATATCTAATTGCATTGTTCTGTTGTTTTATTTCTTTTCATTACTATTATTTACTCTTGCTTTAGTTTTTTTGCTTATTCAGCACTTTGGTCTACACTAAAGTGCTGCTTGAAAGTGCTTTATTGAGTGCTGAATTGAATTTAATTGCTCTACAGGTATTGGAGGTTGGGCAGGTTAACACTGATGATCTTGTCTGCAGACCTGACAATTAAGCACGAATATTTCAAAGAATCATGATTATACAGTCCTTATTTCAGCAGAGCAGCTCCCACCATGTTTTTTAAATCTATTTTTGTCTGCCAGTTCTCGTTGTATGAGGCTGGCCACATGAGATTAATGGGGTTAAAGCTTCACACATACACAGGAAAACTGTAAAAAGCATATATTTTAAAAATTGTTCTTTAGATTGCAGATAGAAAGCAAAGAAGTTGAGTGATGTTGATTAACGAAGGATAATCTTTTTAACTTTTCAGCAAGGAGTTGTCTTCTCATTTCCCTGTCATATAAGGGGTGAAATTTCTAGAAGTGATGAAGGTACGAAAAAACAGATACCGCCCAAGCCTAATGTAATCCCATGCTGACTGCATCAGCACTGACCGCTTGGCAGGCAAATTGAAGCGGGTGCACTAGAGGGCTAGTGATGTCTTTTGGGTGGGCTAGTCTTCCCAAGGTCTTCATGACCATATATGTCAGAGCAACAGGGCTGTAGTCATTTAATCCTTTTACTGAACTTTTTTGGGGCTAGGAATATTGAAGGAATGGCTGAAGCAGGAGCCAGTAAATCAGCACAGCTCTGGAGGGTGAGGCACAATGTAGGGCTGATGCTTATCTGGTCTTTTGTGTCTGGAAGTGCCTTCACAGATCTTCAGTGCAGGTGAAGGGACAGGCAGGGTGAGTGAGTGAGCAGGCTTTGGTTGTGCATTGGATTAATTGGAGCAAGTGGATGACATGCAATGCAATGCAATTTTATTTATATAGCACATTATCACAATATTACATTGTCTCAATGCGCTTTACATTTCTGCCACGTAAAGACCCCCCAGTGAGTAAGCCAATG
>JAODKM010000032.1:10224052-10257171 GCA_026780845.1 Petrocephalus sullivani | reverse complement strand
AGTAATGGGTAACTGCCTCATATGTTTATGGTCTAGGTAGCACTGGCACTAAGTGGCAAGTGTGTGTGTGTGTGTGTATGTGTGTGTATTTATGTTTCTTGTCAAGCTACATTTGGCTACTTCATTGGGAGCAAGCTGACTTTAATTAAAACATTGATCATTTTATTATTTTATGCCTATTCTACCTTTTAACTATATTGTTGAAAATGCAGCTCATAAATTCATCTCAGGTGCTCTCAGTCGATGCTTTTTCATGCAATAATGCTTCATTTTAATTGATTTGCAATGTCTTTGTAGAGAAAAAAAAACAATGCAATGATTTAACAAGGTGCAAAAGGTGTATCAATGTCTTTCTCCTCCATATTAAGAGGTGGTCTGTACAGCAGGATTATATTTCAGAGAATTCTGAATGTTCTTTGCAGTATACTGCTGTTTTACAGTATAATGCTTCATAATTTTTATTGGGGATGTATCATATTTATCATTAATTAGCCTAGTTTCAATTTCAGTTTCACCATGGTTCAGTTTTTCACTTCAGAATCTATATCACTGATTACGGGCCAAACTGGATAGCATCAGCTACAGAATCGGCCACAGGCCTGAGCAGAAGTGATTCACCACTGCCCCAAAGTAAATCACGCAGCAATGAGTCAGTAGTACAGTAATCACAGGAGCAGCACGGATGGGATTTCATCCCCCCTCCCCAAGTGTGATTTTCTATTCATATTTCCACCGTCCAGTTCCCAAGCTGGCTGGTGATGTACGTTGCCTGGCCTGGATTGAAACTAAAAGACACTGAAAATTGTTTGTCTTTACAGATTTGGAACTCAGCTCTGTGCACTTAATACTCTTCTCCAGTAATCAGCGCAACTTAGCTGCCCTTGCTAAAAATTATTGCGAAAATGTGCTGCACTGTTTTTCTTCTGGATGATTAAATATGTAGCTCTAGCTTTAGGCTTAATTTTTATATAAAAAAAAAGTTAAAGGTTTTGTCATTGGCAGCACTACACAGTAATGGCTATATGGCTGATATTTTCACGTGTGACTTAAAAGTCAAGATAAAATATAACTCATAGTGCATTGCATTTTGTTTGACTTTCCATTATTCATGTTAAGCTCTGATTGAATGTCATGGCCCACTTGCTGTCTAATTTGCATAAACACCGATTCATGTGCTGGCTAAGTAAGGCTTCAGCAAGAGCTGACGGTGACCCTGCTGGTCTCTTCGCGGCACGAGGGACAGCTCAGGGTCTTGTGAAGGTGAGCGAGTACTTGGCTCTGCCATCGGTGGCAGGCTTCTCCTGGGACTCTCTGAAAATGACTGAGAAGAAGGATTTGCCCTCAAGAGGCATGGGGAACTCTAAAACCATTGCTATGGAAATAATTTCCAGTGTTTGAGTGGAAAATTAGACTTTTATTGAAAGCGAGACCACACAAGAGCCCTGTACGTATTAAAGTTTCCCCGTTAACATTTATTGAGTTATTTTTGTTGCAGGTCCTGATGCTGAATGCTGTTTGGCCCTAAAAATAGAGGTGTGCAGTTAGCTTGCATGATAAATGATATTAGCACTCATGATAAAATCTCAGCGGGAACCGTGAATGCTGGGCAGGTAATGACGGGGTTCCCAAGGATATTCCACTGAGCTGTAGCTCAAACAGAAACGAAGGCACTGAGCCAGGCATGCTTGTGGGTGCCAGTAAGTTCTGTAGAGGGCACAAGAGGATTTCAGGGTCAATCATACCTTAGGTATGTGACATTTGTGCCTGGAGGAGCATTTCTAAAGCAGTTTGCCCTTAAAATGTACATTATACAATGTGCATTTAAAGGAGAAGGCAGGGATTTTTATTGGCAAGACCACAGCTTGAAAGCAGGTGATAAAAGGCTGAGAATTTGGGATGGGTGGGGGAATCCAGTAATCGCCGCGCTGCTGTCTAGGGAAATTAGCTTGGATCTGCTCTTGTTGAGCTTTGCTCCACACGGGGAAATTTATGTCCCGCTGTGGGCTCTTCCCAGCTGTTAACGATCAGCGATCTGCCCAGGCCTGACTCATGATAGGCACTTTGGTAATAGAGGGCTATCATTAGACCATGAACCCTTTACTGGCTTTAGTGTGGCAGCACGGGACATCGTCTTTGTCAACCTGCAGCCAAAGTGAACGCCATGCTCTCAAGTCGGTGACTTCTGCATACATCATGTCGGACTCGCCCAGAGAGTGAAAACCGCACATGCACATATACTCCGGGGCACGTTTTGTGAAGTCTCCCGCTCCCACGGGGCAGGATCCCTTTCGTCCTGCCCTGGAAAGTGCTTGGGGCTGAAAAGCTACACGTCAAAACGACCGCATGCCCACCTAAATCCAGCCTCTTTGAACCCAAGCCCAGCTAAGAGTTAGTGTTGAGGTGAACGTCAAAGCTCGGATTCCGCCCTCTTCCAAACCCTTGCGTCTAACCTCAAGGCTGACTGCAAAGGTTTTCGGCTCCTCCAAGTTATCCAGGGTCAGTTGGCTGTTAGTCTACTCCAAGACTTCAAGCAAGAGACCACTAGAGCTGTTTTTGTTGATCTAGGCCTTGGGGGGAAGACCACTGGTCTCCTGTTCATTTTATATCACACAAAACCAGTATCATTTATTTTACAGTGCTTACTAAATTAGTTTAACTGCAGCAATAATATAAATAAAATAGTATATACATGGCATAAATGTAAAGGTTTGCGAGGGCATTCCCTTTCACACAAAGACCTGAAAACATAAAGTGAATGGAAGGGTTTTCCAAAACCACAGATGTTTAGAAAATTGTTCAAGTGCTCATATCACTAATGCCGAAATAATGATTTAGTTTCCCAGGGTGGCAGTGGAAATCCTTTGTTGTTGGCAGTAAACATGGAAATGTGAAATGCGCAATTGTTTTGTTGAACAGTACGGTCCCGTCAAAATGGTGAAAGGCATGTGCTTTTTATGACCCTACCTGCTGTGAAACGAGTACTTTGGCGAGGGGGAGGGGGGGTTCCTGGAATGTGTACATGCCCAGGCCCCCTAAATTAACTGCATCCCTAATGGGCCCTCTTCATGCCTGTGGATGGTTACATCCATTGAAGGGGTGAATAGTCATTAAGGCACTGGATTTGATATAGTTTATAGTATATTGTTTTCTGGGGTATAAATGTTGCTCAGGTTGAAGAATGGGCTCATTTACATCTGGCCCACTACAGAACTCATTAGTTACTCACTTATAGTTTTTCACACAGAAGCTGACTAACAGTTTAAAGTGCCAGGCCCGCTGAATGAGTGGATCTTTATACACTTTACTGCTACATATTACATGTTCATATATAAAATATTATCCAGAACAGGGTTTCAGGTCAAACATATGATGGACAGCTAGAATGAGCACCTGAAAAACCTCAAAATCTAAATCTAAATACAATAACATTAATAAACTAAGCGATGAAAATCAAACCATGGAACATAGTGGGGCATCCAAAATTTCAATAACTTCCGTTTTTTTGCTTGGCAGCCTTGTGTCATGCAAACTTGTAAAATTATGCTTAAACTTTCCACAAGCATTGCCTTACTTAGTTGCTGGATGAGGCCTCTTTACATTACTACTTGTGTCACCAATCTTTAAGATTAAACATTTAAGATATTCAAAATTAATTTGAAACAGTAGTGTTGGTGACCTCCTTAACTGACACACGTTTGTGAACTCCTGAATTACAGCGCTGGTGGAAACTAACCTGCCGGTGGTGGAAACCACTACCCATAGGTACTGGTGTACTCCTGAATCCATCGATGTTTGTGAAGTCCCAAAACCAGTGGTGCTGGAAAACTATAGAATCCACTTGTGCTGGAAAACTGTAGAAGTCACTGGTTCTGTTGTTCTACTGGATTGTTGTGTCCAGAGGTGGAAATTTCAGGTTCGGAAAGTAAAAATCCAGATCGTAAGTTGGTTTCAGCCGACCACTTTAGTACTCAACTGTTGAAACAAAGTCACGGTCTGGATTTTTACTTTCTGAACCTGAAATTTCCACCTCTGGTTGTGTCCTGCTGAACTTCTGAATCAGCTCGTTCTGGTGAATTGAATGGACAGTCAGTGAACTGAATTTCCCCCAACAGGGCAACAGCCCTCACAAAGCTCTGTAATTATGGCTTTAAGAATGACATGTGGCCACTCATACCATGATCTACCTATCACAACAAGAGTGAAAGTGTCAGCCTCCTTACTATGAATGTGTACAACAACAAAGAGGAATTTCCCCACACATTTGTACAGCAGCCCACACAGTGGCAGTGACAGCCATGAGTTCCCACGTTCTTGTTTGTGTCATTTTGCTCTCAGTACTTACAGCTGCTGTCCTTCAGCACTGCCCAGGTCTAGTAGAGGACCAAAGACATTTTAGCAAACCTAAAAGACAATGAACCTGACATTCAACAATTACCTGGTAAAACTTTGTAGTCTTGATATGATCACACATTTGTCCCTAACCACTACACCACCTGCAGTGCAGGCTTGATAACAGTTTAACACAGCTTAGTGTAAATGGGTCATAAAACATCAAAACTACAGGTAAAAAGACACACAAAATCAAAAGGTACAGTATAGGTTCCCCTGCCAAACTCACAGCATGCCCTTGCAGACAAGTGTACATACTGTGAGTACTGAAAAGAGGTTCCTACCAGCCACCTCTCCCCTCTAAAAACAGGATCCTACCAGTCACATCCGACCAAAAAGAACTTTCTACCAGCCACCTCTCCTCCCCAAAAAAGAGCCACCTCTCCCCCCTAAAAACAGGTTCCTGCCAGCCACATCTGACCAAAAAGAACTTCCTACCAGCCACACTCCCCCAAAAAAGAGGTTCCTAGGTTCCTACCAGTCACCTCTCCCCTGCATAGACCATTTATTCTGTGCAAACACACAAAACAAAAACATTAGAAATCTATTCCTAACACTGTCAGCCTACATAAATTTAAGATGTACAGATTTAAAACAACAGAACAGATTTAAAATAATGAATTGATTCCCTTAATACTGAGGGAAGGGTGTCTATGGAAAATCAAAGCTCTGCTGCTAACCCTGGCTTCCACTGTCCCGCCGTTGGACGCCATTGCCCCTAATGCTCAGCCAGGCTTATGTGCTTATCTGAGAATGGATTTGGGAAGTAGAATCCCTACCAGCACCCATGGTCTGGACACAGTGCTCCTAAACCCTTTTCAACTATAACTTGACTCTCCATAAAAAACATTTTCCTTTTATCCACATTTGCTCTGAGTCACCCAGCTGCTCTGATAACGAGCAGAGACCCTGCTCTCCTGACCGACGGCCTACTCCCATCTGTCCTGTCCCTCATCCATCCGCTGTGTGCCACATGCATGATACATGGTGTCTATATTATAATGCAGCCCTTTGCCAAAAACCAATGACAAGCAGCAAGTTTACATTTAAATCTTATACTGCTGCAAGGCAAATATGAATTCTGCTGTAATTAAAACATTTCTTTACATACTTGCACCATGCCACATAACAGAAATAAGAATTGTGACAAGCTGAGAAGAAGAGTCAAGGTTTGGAATATTTTGTCATTGAAGCACTAATTCTCTTTTGTCAAACATTTACCATTAAGAAGTGGCAGATGATTTAATTGAATATGACACCAGCTTTATTCACTGAAGCTATGGATTGGTCCCTGATGCGGAGTTTGGATGAGAAGCTTCTGTCTTTCCTTCCCTGAGGAGAGTTTATATTCGAATCAGTGGTCAGATCCGGTCATTGATTATGTTGCTGTATGGAATAAGCTGTTAGTTGCTGTGTAATGTTATGAAACCCCATTGTGTCAGTTACATCTGCTGTAATCTGTTTATTGATGTCATCTTAATGGCGAACGTAGCAGGCCAGCCTGGGAGTCCAGAGGGTGCCTCGCTGGAAAAGTGTTGTATTGGTCCTAGATCGGAAATAAACACAAGCTTTTTATTTTGCAGTTACCTGGAAAGTGACCTTTTAAAAGGAAAAGCGTCACTTTACATGAGATCTCAGGCAAAAAAGCACTCTGTCACAGCTCCCTCTTTTTAAACAAACCCAAAGAGCAAATGTCACACAGAGCGGAAGCCAATCGCGGATGCACGGGGCAGCGGGACAAAGCAGGGGCCCTCGGGCCCGCAAGGCCAGCTCCGAGCGCTGATGGGCATGACGCAGCGGGGAGAGCACGCCACTGACTCTGCTGGCTAAAGGTTAGCGCGGTGCAGCCCGCAACGTGAGCAGAGAGCAGCCGGACACATGAGATGTCATATATTATTCTGCTCATAATAAAAAATTCTCATGTGTGCAAGGAAAATCATGTATGAAAATAAACTTCGGAAACAGTGAACCTAAAATACTCTGAGCGCTGCTGACTTTCAGACCCTCTGTACAAGTGATTATGAAGGTTTTGAACTCATCGACATATCATCCTATTAAATGGGTGTAGTCTCAGTCAGAGATACAGTTTTGCCAAGTTGGCAGCCAAACAAGACATAGACTTCATCATTGAATTTTTGTGGCGCAGTGTTCTGTTGGAGCCGTGTTAAACCAATAAAGCTAACGTTTAGTATGAAATCTGCCCTGTATTGTTGATTCTTCCTTAACTTTCCCAGGGAAAGAAGGCAGCCAATCTGCATCAGCCCCCCCGTCCCCCAACTATACTTGTGTAATTTGGAAAGCATGGCCATAGACCCCATGGAACCCCCACATGCCCCACACCCATGACCAATCTCCAACACAAATCAATCACCTGAGCACAAAACGTTAGCTGTGGGCGGGTTCACATCCTAACTGACCAATCAGCTCATTGAGGTTTCGATGGCGTCTAACACAGCCATTCACGTTTGTTTCTCTGGGTCTTGTTTTCTTGCTTTATCTCCCCACTAAACAGACACACACAGGAAGCTAACTTAGTTTATCCTACACAAGCACTGCTTTTTGTTTCCAAACATTGAACACTTCATAAATATTCAGTTTTAACTCCCACAAAGACTTATTATTTTGAACAAATCGGTAGCTAAATTGGTATTTTTGTTTTATTTACTTCATTCCACAGTTCTTTTTTGTTCTTAAAATTTCTCTGCAGCTGATGGTGTCATTCAGCTAGTTCTTGGTTTCCATTTAGTTCACACCAAATTTGATTAAAAAGTCCTTGAGAAACATTGCAGCCTTTGGCAGGGCGGGGAGGAGATTATGAGTTAAGTAGAATGGGGTAAAATGCTGTCATATTTTCCATCTCCAGGTTTTTGAACCAAGCAACCATTTCGATTCACACCAAACCAAATTCCCACCAAAATGATCCCAGCCTATTGAATGACTATTAAATGTTTATAATCTATACAGGACATACATAGTTGAAGTGGTTAATAGCCAAGGCATTTATGTGGTTTCAGTGCTCATGGGTACGAGACACAGACACCCATTGCTGTCACAGCCCTGCCCATCGTAATGGATTTTACACCTCATTTCCATTCAAAGCCCTCCATGGGCCTGTAGAGCCTTTGTATAGCAGCATTGTAAGGCAATATTGTACGTAAAAAATGACCAAATTCATCATTATATTTATGATGTTTGGGTTCGGCTCACTTTGGTTGTTAATGTCATTTGCATTGGCATATTTTTTTGTCATTTTCGAGGTGGATGTAGGCATAGAAAGCACTGGGGAACTGTTAACTTGAATTCACCAGCATAGACTCATCACGCTTATAATCTACGTAATGCCATCACAATAAAGACAATATTGTGCTACTTATATATAAAACACAAGATGGTTTCCTGACTACTGTACTACTGAGACAAGGAAGCACGGCAATATTACACCCAGGAGTCTTCTTCTCTTAAACCTAATGTTATGCAGCACCAAGCATGGATTAATAAGCAGCTGTTTAGCCAATGACTGCACTTGCTGTTGAGAAAAGCCTGTTACGCCCAGGGCTAACTGGAATGATAATGAGGCCACAGTCCATTATCGCCACAGTTCTCCCAAAACAAAACTTCAACTGTACAATAAATTCTTTAGATACTAAATCACTAATAGGAGCTAAAATGGTTTTGTTAAAAGAAAATCAGTTGTGATCTTGGAAATATTATTTGACACATGGAGAGACGATATAATGTTGATAATGTTTTATGTGACTTTTTGAAGATTTTTGGTTATTTCCGTATGTTATCATGTTGGAAAATCACATATAATCTCAAATACTTTACACATTCATTGTAGAATTCAATCTAATTGTGCTTTTGGTTTCAACCATCCATTCAACTATCCATCCATGTGCCTGGTACCTGGAAGCACAAGAAACACAGTTGGGGACACAGTTGGGTCATGGTAGGAGACACCCTGGATGGGATGCCGGACATTGCGGGACAGCACATTTAGTACATTGAACTCACATGTTTAAAACACAAGCATGCATGTTGCATCTGTCATAAAGGTCCTTGTATCAATTGCATGAAGAACAGGGACTTTTAAACGCTGCATAACATGAATATTCACAGAGAGCAATTAAAATCCAGTTCTCCGTTCACTTTTCCTGCGAATTTATGAAATGCAACATTACAACATGATTCAAAGTACATTCTCTGTCTTTTTATTGTGTATTCCTTTGAGAAGAACTATATAATTTAAAAGGCCTTTAAAACATTTTATATAGAATTAAAAGACAAAAGTATGTAAAAAAAATAGCACATCTCGTTCCTACAAAGCTCATATTAGATGAAATATTCTCTAGAAACATTGTATAATATTTAAGTCAGTCCTCTTAGTGATAAAAAAAAGAACAGGACAGAATGAAAGTACTGAAAGGCCAATAATAGGATAGAAACTCAGTGCTTCTGCAAGGATATTAACTTCACCATCCTCTGCTGATTGTAAGAATCGATATTACCTGGCTCATTAAGTCTGTGGCAGTCATGCACATACCCATCCGAGAACAAAATTTCATGCTAAAGGCAACACTGGCAGAATTCCCTGAAGACTAAATATTATAATTCACAAGCTTCTTTCATAGCTTGGTGTTTGGGACCCATTAAACTGGCCTGTAGCTTTTGAACAAATGAGACCTGCCACAACTTTTCAGATTGGTTATCTGTTCTTCAAGCTCTAGGTTTTCATCGAAAATAGATTTGATACATTGGATTTCATCGTGTTTTCCCATGGATCCATAGTGCTAACATAAATGTGGGAAATATTGTGAAAACATCTATGCAGTTATGTTTCAAACTGATTTTAACATCGAAGCATTTGAAGTTGTGAATAAAAAACGACAACGTGCTATACATTACCCAAAAGAGTAGTTAAGGAATTTACTCGCAATTGCAAACCACAGGAGGATATGAAAACAGCATACTCCCCAGTGGGACTATAATTGAGAAAATAATTCACTATTCACAGTGTTTCTGTGGTTAAGTATAGAATTTTCTGCCTTTTGGATTAATAAAATTAATTATATTTTTTCTTCCAGGAATATGAATGTATAACCGTGCATTTATAAGATATAACCAGGTATTTTATTTGGTTTGAAATAGTCTGCTTTGTCTGTATTGTCTGCTAAAAATTAAAATTCTCAAAACACAGGTTTTAGACTCAAAATTTCCAGAAGCTGGTAGCTAGTGATAAACACTTCACACTTTACCAAGGGGCCTATTTAAGGCCTGAGGTGATTAGGCATTAAATGTCCAATATTTATGCTGCGGGGAAAAAAAACTATTAGCAGAATTCAAAAGCTTTCAACAAATGACATTTTTATATTCTATTTTATATTCTTTTTATTACAGCATTAGTTCGGGTTTGAAAGAGTCAATCCTACTTAAAAATGTAGGAGGAACATTTCTGAAAGCTTCACAAGTGTCCATAACAGCATTTGTGGCATTTTTGCCACCCTGGCCAGGGAAAGGCACCTTTGTCCCACTACAGTAGGTTATAGGGGTACGTCTGCAATTCCGAAAACAAGTGATGCAGCTTGGGAATGAAGGCCCATTTATGAGGCTTTAACAGTACAACAAGGGCCATCACCTCTAACTTGAAATATACGCATACAGTTTACAGTCCGAGTAATTGAGTTTGCATTTTGTTATTCTCAGCATTTTCATTTCTTCAGACATTTTTCAGATGAAAGTTATAATAATAAAGCCTTGGAGTTAGTCTTTACTCTCACCTGGACGACGGCATCGTAATTGGAACCATTTCCCGGTTCCATAAAACCTTAGGAGCGTAAATAATAGCCCTGCGGAGGAACACGATAAGAGCTCCTATCCCCGAAAGCGACTTCTCCCTCATCAGGCGTTAGCTGTGCTGAAGGCCGTTCCCTGGCCATTACAGCTAGCTAGGGAGAAGCAGAGGGAAATTGGAATGGATTAAGACGCCGCGGCTCCATCGCAACTCCGACCGCAACAGCGGGAAAATGAGAGCCCCACCTGGCGTTGTGGCATGTTCGTTAATGGCGCTCGTCCTGATGTCTTTAGCGTCCTCATCAAGGCAAATGAGCGGCAGAGAAAGCCCATTTGGCCCTCCAGCACACATGCTGCTGGGCTCACTACAATTTTCAGCAATGAACAGAGATGTTTCCCGGTAATTGGATGCGAGTGGCACTTTACAGAAACAAATAAAGCTATTTTAATAATGAACGAAAAAATTCTTAATGTCCTTAGCATAATCTTTAACATGACAATGCGTTTGTAATTAATCTGAAATGTTTTCAGAACTGAATATTCTAGATGTTTGTGCTTCTTTAGCTAAAGGATATTCTACTTGTCTAACTTTAACACATCATCGTGTGCGACAAAACTGTGTTAACATGAGGGATATTAACAAATGTTTGGGAAATTGCCTGTAGGCTGTCTGCGAAAAAAATTACATTGGAAAAGTACGCCGAGATGGCAGGGAAATGACACAATGCTACCAAATTTGGCTTTTCTCACCTTTGCTTGCCATAAGTAGACAATTTGTGGATGTTTATTGCCATATTAAGGGCATTTGACACGAAACAGCTGTCATGCGGCGGTGTGACGCACCTCTGGTGTTAAATGTTTTTCCACGGCTCTCTGAGGCAATGCCGCTCCTGCCACCTTCTGGAGCTCCCGTGCAAGGCCTGAGAGAGGCCCTGGCAGGCCGGCGGCGGGAAAAGCCCCTGGGGGCGCTTCCTGACCAGCAGTGTGTGCTCATTCATACCCACATCGCGGCTCCGCCGGAAGGAACACGGCGCGCCGAGGACGCAGGGACGCTGCGCCTGAACACCCAGGTGTCACTTCTCGGGCTGTGCTGGGAGGAAATATGCAAAGTTCCCAAATGGCTCTCACACAGTCACAGAGAAAGCCAGTTAGACCAAGAATGACATCACCAATTACGCTGCGGCTTGACAGACCACAGCAAAAAGGCAACATGGGCACTACAGACATTCATGTGGATAGACCAAAGTTAGGCAAACTGACACATTCCAGAACAAGCAGGTCTGTTTTGTTGTGTAACCAGTGTGAGGACAAGCGTCTCATTTATTTTTAAACCTTTTACTTTGACTGCAGTGCTACAAGTTTAATTTTATGTGCTGGCTTAAGCTGCGTGTGATCAAAGTGTGACAGTCGGCCAACATAATATGTATAGATAGTCATGCAATACGGCTAAAATCACCTTGGTCATTCAGACGGGGCTGCTGTAACTTTCCCTCAACTCAACAGGTGTCTCTATTGATCCTGATAAAGCTGGATTTGAGGCAGTGTAGTAAAACAGCAGAAATCCTGCCCTCTCAATCCCTTGTACGTGTCATAATATGTAAGATCTATCTTCTGTAATTTCACAGATTCAACGCTTATGTGTCTGTAAGCTTCGGAAGCATTGACTGGCCATAAAAATTTTGCCAAAGTTATTCCATAGTCACCGATAGCGTAAAAATACACAAGAGCATTACAATAAAGTAGCATTTAATTATTTTGGTGATGGAAGAATCTAAAAGACGTGCAGGTTGTATATATTCACCAAAGCAATCTGGGTTTGAGGGTATAAACGTGGACTTTCCCTGAAGCTACTTGGGCTTAGGATTCGTCTCCTAAACTCTAAATCTCACCCTGTGTTATGGCATCTACAAATAAACGCGGAGTTCTTTAAGAGGCATGCTTTTGTTGGTGCAAGAAAAATCCATATCTTTATATTGTCAATTTCTAAAATGGAATGTAAGGATGAGCGTGTTTTTCCTTCAGGGTAGAGCTCTGGCCACTGACCTCTACTTAGATGCCAGGAAATAAGTCCTCACTGACATGCGCTCCAGGCCAAGGCAGGTTAGAAAGTGGCTGCTGGTCCCCTTCCAGCATGTCCCTCACTGGTTCCCCCACGAAAGCCACCCAGTCAGTCGAGCAAAATCCTCAAACCTCAAAGTTTGTATGAACAAGCTCTATTTTAATGGAAATCCAGAAAAACAGCTTGATAATGATAGGCTTCTCTAAAAAGTCTACCAGAGTTCAAAGAATGGTTGGAGAAACCTCCTCCTTCCAAGATCTCCTTCAGGTTTCGTGTATCTTTAAACATCATGCCGGCTTTGTATTCATTTACTACCTCCAGTACTTGGATCATCAGGGTTTAGCTCCTCAATAAGTGTTTGTCCTGGAGATCGCACCACATGCAGCCAATTCATTTTAGGACACAGAAAGACGGAGCTGAAATTCCAGATGTTGGACTTAAATTGGTAGCAAATGTATAGCCTTTAGCTGGCCTATTAGCCTTGCGCACTGGAGGCAAGTGGCGTGCTCCAAGATGCCCGGGCTTTTTCTGAAATAATATTTGAACAGTGGTTATGGATGTGAGCGATCCTTTTCTCATCTCCTTCCATTTCCTAGAAAATGCAGAGCGGTGTTTTTGGTTCCATTTCTTGGAAGGTGGCGTGCCCGCCGGCGGTTTACAGAATGCAAAAGGGTGCACTTCCTGCTTCCCAGAGGGTTTCATATGTTACCCCGAGAAGGCATAAGGTGTTTATTTTCCCATACAGAAGCAAAGTAACGATAGTAACGGTGGCATCACCCCGTGCCGAGTCAGCTGCCAGCTTTGTGCTGTGGTAACTTTGTCATGAACAGTGGGGCCCTTGTACCTGGAAGATGACTGGACACAGCTCGTGGCGTTAGCATGCAAACGGCAAAGCCGAATCAGCACTCTACAGCCATTAATTGTTCTTCAAAGGCTTTAATAGTCTCGTTTTCTTTTAAAGAGGTGTATTTGCTTGGTATTTGCCTGCAGACCAAATGTGCAAATAAAACCAATGAGCTAAACAAAGAACAAACTTTGTCACCATATATGAGCTGCCTACATATGTTTAACCGAATGACGGTCTGCATTGCCTAAAAAAAAAACAACAGAAAAGAGCTTTAATGTTTGATGTCTTATTTTTAAAAGTACCAAAACAGACATCTATTTCAATGGAATTCAGAAAAATTTCTGTCGTATTCATGGCTGCCGAATCAATATGCTTTGTCTGAAATTGAGACTGGCACACCTTACCCCAGAGTTCTCCTGCTTTAAAATGTGAAGCCTAATAGCTCGTTTAGACTCCTCAAAGGACTCATGCCGATTATCTGGTACACTGGGTCTTCGCAAAGGTCTTTGGAGTCATTTACTGTTTCCCAGAGAAACACTCTGCACTGTATTTCAGAGGCTCACCATGCCTGCAGCTGTATAAAGAAGTACAGATTTATTTACTTCCCCTGCCCCCCCAGGTCTTAAAAAATTAACAGTCACTATAAACATCTGCTCCGCAGCCCAGTTTTGATAAAGCGGCAGGCTTTTCAGAGCGAAGTTCCTGTCCTTAAAAGCTTTATTGCAGTGTTCCTCAAGGTGTTTGGCGTGGGAGTTCGGCACCAGCTTCTATTGCAATGCAGCAAGACTGGGGTGTGGAGGGTAATTAAGTGGAAGCTTCTACTGATCTTCCCTGAGCTTGCTGGCCTGCCACTGCTTGCCTGGGCTACTGACTTCCTTGAACCCTGGGGGACAGAGTCAGCTGAGCCACTGTGGGGGGATGGGGTTTGGATTGGCCCAGAAAAACTGTGCCCCCCATACACTGATTGACATTCTGCGTCACCACTGACGGTTTACTACATGGCACTTTGATTTGTTGGGGAGGCTAGACTGTAACCTGTGATGCTGCCTGCAGGAGGAACAGACTGTTTGTTTGTAGGGACCTGATGTGTCTACATTTGAGTTATTTCAGTTCCAAGAAAAAAACAGATTAATGCTTCATTTACTCAAATATGCCTCTGATGACACTGGGCAGGCACAATTGATAATAAACTTAAGTTTAATGCACTGATTATATTTCATTGTTTGTACCATGTCTTGTTGAAAAATAGTCTTTGCCTGCAAAGATTTAAGATTACGTATTCAAGAGCTTATCATCCTGAAGTTCCTAAAGTAAAAGTCTTTGTTCTGTTTTTTTTAACTTTGACACTATGTTCTGTGTGTCTCACTTTGACACTGGCTTTGTGCCTGCGTCAGATGATGGTATCAGAGAGCTGCTGATACCATGCTGAATTTCTGCCGTTTCTTCTAGGCAGAGGTACTTAGAAAGAAGAGAAACACTGGATGCAGTCAGTCTGTGAGACCTGCGATTTTGGGGATGTCATCTGGAATGATTCTGTCATTATAAATCCATGAAATAGGCTTGAAAGTGGGAAAATTAGTCTCACCTTGCAGTTAAAAATGAGCAGCCCAAGCCAGGAAGGCCACCATGTTATAGGGACAAAGGCAAACAAGGGGCCATGTGGGTCCTTAGGTTGGTGTCTCACACCACTAGTCTCTCTGCTAAGCCATCTCATACTTTTCTACTGTCCAGTAGCCCATTGCCTGGATTTAGCAAACCTGCAAAGGTGTAAGAGCCTGCTAGTGTATCACAACCTGACACTGATATTTTGCTCATCCATAAAGCAGACACATCAGTATCGAATTTCAAGTGTTGGTTTTGAGGTGTTCAGCTGGAGTGCACCTCCCCACTTCTGGTTGCTCTCTGTTGATGGCATCTTTTATTAACTCAGTTCAGGTCATGCTATCCCGGCAGATACATAAGGGACATGGAATGCCAGTCCATTGCAGGGAATGCACTCAAACATTATTGATTATGTAAGAGGCACTACTTAAGCCAAGCTGGTGTTTCTGGACTGCAGGAGCAAACAGGGGGGCAAAGAGGAAACAGTTGTACATATGGAGAACATGCAAGCTCCACACACACAGAACCAAGGGTGGGAATACACCCGCAAGCCCCCGGTCACCTTCTGCTCGTCATACATAGGGAAAGCCAAGTACACTTAGAATTACACCCGAACACTACAGCGGATGCAGTGATGTTATTTTGAAGGGCCCTTATAGAAAGAGCCACAACTGCTAGTTCACTGTGTAGTCACAAGGGGGTGTTAGTGGGTGGATTTACTCATTTGCAAGCAGAAGATTGTTTTGCTAAGCAAGATAAAGGCTCTGTAACATGAGTCTAGGCATTTTAATTGACGTAAGAGGGGAGGAACTGCATTGCTGTCTTTTTACCCTTTAAAGAATATGTAACCCTAACTATTTCACCATCAAAAGAATATTATTTCCTACATCCTTTTTCTGTAACCACTCAACCAGTACAGAGTTCTGGTAAACGAGGAGCCTGGTTAATAACTAATATTATCAATTAAAATAAATGAATAGATAATTATACTGTATTATTTACTGTTATAACATAATAATGCAGTAGTAATAAAAGAAGTACAAGCTTTTATTTTATTTATCTGCAATAAAATAAATACTAAAGAAAATTAATTGGCACCCCTTCATATATGAGACGGCTGGTTTCTGGAATAGGTGCCTGGCTAAACATGATTGTGGAGTGGTCATGGAAGATGGATGGATGGATGAATGCATGCATGGATGAGTCAATAGGCCTTTACTATATAAGAGTTTGACGACTGCAGTTTTCTTTCCCTGAAGGGGCCGCTATTGCATAAAGCAGAGAATAATAATGTGGTTAGACTGACTTGCTGCTTGGCCACTTGACCAGAAAAGTCAGGGAGAAACCAGCCGGTATAAACTGCTGCTTTGCAACACCAGAGGGGGATATTGGCTGAATATATTTTGTCAGGAAAATGAAGAGTAAATTTGCAGGAGTTGGATAGGTATCCAGTGACCAGCAGATGAACACATTCATGTGTTCAAGTTACAGATAGGGTGTCGCTCATAAACTGAAGTGTTTGGCACTGCTTGCATGTTAATCCATTGCTACAATAGTCATCCAGCAGACAGCATGATCTCTTATAAGTGACCGCTTGTGAACCCTGTGTTTCCTGACAAAGGTTTGATAAGGATGTGCAAGGTACTGATCAAGAGTCAGGTGAATGAGCATGTGGTCTGCCATGCAGCCAGTCTGCTTATCTAATCCCTTAACTGCTGACTGTAGTATCTTGTGGTTTGTATTGTGATATCACAATACAATATGTTTTATTTAAAATCTGAAACATATTAAATTTAATTCTTTAATTAATTTAATTCCCAGTGATTGGGACTTTTTATTCTTAGAGAGGCTCTCATCCGAAGGAGTATTCAGTGGGAGGGAAATGCCACTTGACAAGAGTCGCTCAGTGTAGGAAGCATTCCTGCAATTTTGGACAAAGGACCCCAGCTCTGTATAAAACATCCCTTTTATTTTACTTTTGTGAGAAGTGCACAAAGGTACAGCTTTGGAATTCAATAACTAAAGTTATTAACTTTAGGCACCCATAGCTGTGTTTCTGCTTCAGTTTTCCTAAAAAATGACATTCTATTAATTTAGTTTTGTGTTATGCTAATAATTTTATGCATTCATGGGATTTCTCCATAATGCTTGTGTACTCCATTCCACAAGCCCTAGATGCTATGGTGAACTTGTATTAAACTGCCAGGCACAAGCAGTGAATATAACACATGAAAGTCCATAACACTAACAGTTCACACTTTGGTGAACTGGCTAATTTTCATTGCATATAATTCTTATGTACCAACATGAAATAGTCCAGGACACATTACATTGTGTCAAATCAGGTTTTGGTCTACAAATCTCATCTGTTGCATTAAATAAAGTAAAAGTGAGCAACCACTACCCAGCACTTTACCGACATATCCTTTTTGTCAGTGTCATGGGTTTTGCACACAGTGACATATATTTCTGTTTGATCATGGCTAATGACCCACAGTGAAGTCTCTTTTATCCTGCTTTTGATATCTGATCTGAGCCTGATTTTCCACGGGCACATAATATGCCTGCTGTATTGTGATGTCATCTTGTTTGGATTTTAACCAGATTCTGTTTTTTTTTCAGATTTTTCTTATTCCTAGTTCCTTCTCATAGGTCACTGTTTTGAACAGCTTTATCTTGGACATCCCAGTTTTGCTTGGAATTGAAAAAGATTTTTTGAAAAAGTTACTTGTCTAACAGACTTTTTCTTACCTGCAGTGGAAGATGGACGGATGGATGGATATAATGATAGCTGACTCTCTGTTTCAGTCAGTATTTCAGAACTGTGCTTTCAAGGAAATGGGTCTTCAGGGCTAGGATAGATCTACTATTACTCAAATCCAGATCACTGAAAAATGAAACCAGTAATTTTGTCTTTTCATTGGCTTCAAAGACAGTCAGTAAAGTAAAACATACATGCACAAACATAATGATCGCATGTGAGTTTGAACTGTTGCAGAACAGCCATGAAAATCAGGATCCATAAGATCAACATTCATTTTCAGTGCAGCTTAAAACTCCACCACTAACATCTGTCCCCTGGTCATTTATCCAGGGCTGTTTGCCTGTTTCTGATGGTGCCCTGTGGGGTCTTCTGTCCGGTGTAGCATACACCTCCTCTGTTACCCTCTCTGTGGCTTGCGGCACACAGTGTGTGCCATAGTGGGATAAGCATGCAAGCTGCAGTTCATATTTACAGCACAAAGAGCGCCTGCTCGTAACTCGTAGCAGTGGGTTTCTATGTTGTGCAGATGCCTGGGGTAAGAAGCTACAGAGCAGCATCATCTGACATTAATACAGCACATGGCTGTGAATAACTCCACATAGTTTTGTTTCTGCCCAGTATCCTCCTGCCATTTATTTTTTAATTTTTCCACTTTAATTTGAACTTCAGTATGCTTCTTTCATTAGTACTGCATGAAAGAAAACTGAAAAACAATCTACGTGTTATAAATTATGTAAGACAGTAAATATAAAATGCGATAGAATAAAATCAAAAGAGAAACAAGGTGTGAGAAAATTCTGGGGACATGCTGTCCATATGGTAGACAAGTAGACAGCACTATTATGACACTTCTAATTATAACAATAATAACAGGATTTATGCATTGTAAACGAACGTGCTGTGCATACACTTTGTACCATTTTATTGAAGATGTATTTAAATATTGTCACGTTATGAAAGACTCCAAGGGCAGGTGTTGTGGCAAAATAAAACAGGTTTAATTAAACTCAAAGAGCAGAAACTGGAAATGAACAAGATGATGAGGGATCAGGTGGGAAAGATATTGCGGAGAACTACACGGGCTAATGAGAGCAACCCAGATGGAGACCGGGCTAGCGACGATGATGAGGGATCAGATGGGAAGGATACGGCGGGGAAGGACATGGGCTGACGAGAGCAACCCAGATGGAGACCGGGCTAGCGACGATGATGAGGGATCAGATGGGAAGGATACGGCGGGGAAGGACATGGGCTGACGAGAGCAACCCAGATGGAGACCGGGTTAACGGCATTGATCAGGCATCAGACAGGAAGGATACTGCAGAGACGGACACGGGCTGACGAGAGCAACGCCGATGACAAGACTGGGCTAGCAGTGAGACAAGCAGCTACTCAAAGACACAGACTGACGTGGGGCAAGACGCATCAGGTGTGGCCCATAAGGAGGGTCAGGGAGCCAGACATAACACATATACAGAGGTGCAATGGTTAAACTGCAGACTTGGTGCTACAAGTAATGGCAGATTCAGAAAATTCAGTAAACAGCCCATCTCTGTCTCACTCAGCAAAACTGCATACGGAATGACATCTGAAGATACATGGCAAGGAGAGCCACCATTTTCTTCCTCCATTTTCAGTGGCAATACTTGTTTTACAGGAATAAGCATGTTTATAGACAGTACTCATTACAATATTCTCAATCTTCATAGTCATCTAATAAAGAAAATCCATAGTCATTAGTTCACTTTAACCGAAATGTCTTCAGATCATAGGTGGAACCTCAAAATGGGCATTGATCATAACATAATTAGTAACAACTAAATCTCCATGCCATAACTTGCAGAATTTTGGTGCTTAAATGCTACTGTGTAAATAATTGGATGTTTACCTACCATTCATAGAGGAGGTGTTTGTGTTGGCCATGAACCTCTTTGTGATGTATAAACAAAATCTTCTTGTGTGTGTGACACTCCTAGAGCCTGCTACCAGGAGAGTGTCTTCACAAAGTGGCATTTCTCCACAGAAATGTCACTTTTAGAAAATAAGTGATATACTCACACTCAAGAAAGACCACGTCCAACTACACAGCAAAGATCACCTGAGTACATAATCATGATGTTGGTCTGTGAAATCACACCTCCCACCCTGCAGCTCAGGCCATGACCTGAATCTGAGCTGCATTTTCCCTTTAATTGTAGGTGGGAGTTGCCCAGCAGCAGAGCAAACTGGCACAATTCACTAGTTTGGCTGCCTGGTCCTCAAGCGACGTTTATTTTTATTTTTTTCTTTTATTGTAACTTTTTACAATATGGCTAAAACTTGGACTCTAGGCCAGAATAGAAAATGAATAGTAAATGATAAAAATTGGGAATGACTTTTTTTGCACATAGTTTGTTGAGTCTAGGCTGATGTGAGGCTCAACACCCAGCTGGGATTCCTGGGTAGGAAGAATGTTAAAACTTCATGAACATTTCCTTAGCTAATGACACTCAGATGATCATCGAATGGAGTCAAGATAAATTACCCTTATGATTATCTGGACTGAAGAAAGACAGAGGTACTAATGTGAGGGAGACAGGCCAATGATGTCATACTCACTAAAAGTAACTTTAACTACAACAACATCTAACAGGATTTTTGGTTTCTTTTAGCAATCTCTCTAACTTATATCCCCGGTTTCACGATCTTCAGTTTTTGTTTATTTGGTTTTTTTTTTAGTTTACTTAACAGCTGTTTACCAACTTTTCAGGTGTATTCCATGTTTATTTCAGCAACTTTCAATGGTGCATAAAAGTACCCTAAAAGACTGTGACAGATCTTTAGTGATGAATGACTGTTCCACAGTCAACATTCTCTGCACCATTCGGAAACCCTAGGTTTACATTGCAGCATTGGACAGTACACTTGTCAGCCAAGAGTGTGCGTCAGTTGTATTGCTAATATATTTAAAGTGCAGAACCGCGAGGCAGCCACAATTCGGTAAGTGTGTTCAATGTGAACTTCTCAGGTGTGTAAATTTTGAGAGTGGCTGCCCCACGCTTTAGAGGGGTTGTTTTGTGAGACAATAGCAGGACTGTGCCTGTTCAAAAGACGGCTTGCATAGCATTAGCACACACTCCAGCTAGGCTCTGCCTCATCGGATTATTACCTCACCTGCAGCTCATGACCTCATTACCTGGTTGGCTACATTGCCTTACTGCGTGCACTTAGCTCTGGGAGGTATTGTGTGTTCACACTGAGCCTTTGTTACCTTGCCCGTCTGTGCTTTTGCCCGACTTTTGCCTGATTTAGCTGTTTTTGCTCTTAGGATTCAGTTTTTTCTCTGTGTTGCCCTTGCTGGACCAGTGAGTTGCCGCTTGTGTTTATCTACTGATTTTGGATTGTGATCTGGATTTGGGGAAAAAAAACCTGCACATCCACATTTGGATCATTGCATTATAATTAGGAAGTGATGACAAAATGTTAATATTATTGTTCATTCATGCAGTTCTTAGAGATAACATGAAGACTAATGGTTAAAGGCTAATGATACATTTCAGGAGAACTATGGTCATTCAGAAGCCACAACAAATGTTTTAGATTGTTTTTATTGCTATTACATAATGCATTTTCTGGCAGGCATGTGCAGAGGGGTGTGCTAGGAGCACCTGTCCCTTGTGCCCAAACTACCTAAAGTTCCTCCTAAAGGTACTGAGTGACCCTTTAATGTATGTGTCAACAGTTTGAGCTCATGCTCCTTAAAAAAGTTTCTGTATGGTACTGTTGTTTGCCTTCCCATGCTGATAGAAAAAACTGCTAATTAATAATGAGGAATTAGTTAAGGTCAGTCTGAATTCTCGCCATTATTTACTGATATCTTAAAAGTAAGTTCTAAGACGTAAGCAAAGACAATACCACAGTAAGCATACTAGAAATAAGTTTTTCTTTTTTGAATGTCAGGTTTTTTGAAAGTATTCTTGAACCAGATGGCACCCTTTTCTGCTGAAGTACCTTGGGATATTAAAAAAATAAACGACTTGGTTGGAGGTGGGTCAGTCCTGGCAGTTCTCCTATTAGGCAGTGTTTCGCTATCCTGTCTGCTTTTACCCTGGGACTCGAATGGGAAACATAATTGTGCCAGCACATTTTGGCATTCATTCCATTCTGAGGTGCTCTTGCATGTCCTATTGGAAGGTGTGGAAATATTTAGCTTTGACCCTCTCTATTCCGCTGGTTGACTTTCAAATCTGATCAGTTCTTCCATAACCTTGTGTTAAAAGAGCTTATTAGATTTGACCTCATTTTGCCAGGAACCTATTTCCCTAATGCATTTGTGATTTTATTTCTGGCAGTGCAAAAACATCCTGTGTCCTTACAATTTAGGTAAAGGTCACTTTTTTTCTTTTTTCCTTACTCAGTACAAACTATGCAAAGTTTCCATGTCATTTCTAATGGCCTGTTTTATGGCTTTTTTACCCTTGTAATGTGCACTTAGAACATAATGAGAAGTTTTTTAGAACCATCATGATCAAAGCAGCCTGTATTAATATTTGTTTTCTATAAAGTTTTTAAATGACCATTAAAAGTAATAATAACACAATAACAGGAGGCATTATAACTTTCATGGTGTACAAATAAGCTATTCAAACTAAAAAGTACACTCGCGGCCCGATTAAAACAAACACACTTTGAAAATCGGGGAACAGATTTCCATCAACAGAAGAAGCCCGTTCAATTAAGAACAAGGAACAAAAATCAGGTCACCTGTGGGCATCTGAGCTGTGGAGTCACCCTGTCAGCTCAAAGACAGCGGATTGCTTTCTTGCAGTTATTTTTATTAAAGTACTGTACATACTCTATATGGCTCAATAAATCATGAGAAACTGTTCATCCAACCACTCAGGCAGAAATTACAAATGGTGAACTGTAATGTCTTCCGCTTAGCACATAATCATAACAGTCCTCGGTGATTTACAATTTATATTAATTTAAAACAAAGTGCAAGTAATTGTGACAAACTCAGAAAGGATTCTAGTCATTCAATGTTCAGAAGTAAAGGATGTAATTCCTCATTATGAATCACAGTGGGATTAGGGCTGAACGAATTGCGATTTATCTGACAGATATTGCAATTGCAATTTCATTTGTGATTTTTTTAAACTCAGTATTCACTATATGTGTATAAATAACTGTAATTGAGCACAACCGTGAATTGAAATCTGAACTGCACTATACATTACTCCAAAGCTAAGAATGGAAAAATATGAATAAAAAAAAAATTGTATTTATTCTAACAAAAATGATATAGAAACATATATCTAATAAACCATGGAACAATTCTTTAGCAACCCGAACATGGTAAAGTGATCGTATTTTTACATGCACATTTCAAGTACGGCGTTTGCAAACACAAGGGTCAAATTAGCATTGATGCATAAAACTACTATCACAAATCTGCGATTGTGTTAAGTTAAATAAAGTAATGAAAATAAAACAATTCCAGTAATAAAATTATTAGGGATTTTGAGGCTAACACTGCTTGGACCCCTAATAATAGGACCTTTCTGTGAACAATCTCTGACCATGAAATAGGTAGGTAATTCACTTACAGCTCAGCAGCGGAACCGATATTTTTCTGCACTGGGCATGTAACATTTTCTTTGGGTTTCATGTGTCTGTGCTACCTGAGATAGCCCCCCCAAGGTAGGATTGGGAAATTAACAGTAAACACCAAACATTAAGGTGCTGTTTCAATGGGGAGAGGAAAGGAAAAAGGGAAATGAGTCCAGGACAGAAGAAATGAAAAACAGGCACTTTAGCATCGGGACTTGACCAGTCCATGTCACACTCCACGTTACTCTGTCAGTATCGGAACAAACAGAGGTGGACTGAATTACCCCAAGTAATCATGGTCACCTTACTCCCTTCCCCAGAGGGATAGCGCCCTCCCATGCACACTTATGTTTACAAAGTCAGAAGAAGGTTGGAAATTTGGTCCCTTATTTAGAACCAAAAAACACGTCTGGTCTGATGAATCAAAGCCTGTCTGAGCCTGCCCCACCTTTACTATACAAACTATACAAACATGTCATGGAATAATTATGGTCAGAGCTCACTTATTAAAACACACCACATAGACAGCAGATATGTTCTCTGCTTGCTTGCGGGCATTATTTACTCTGTTTCGGAAATCTTGAATTGAATTTGCCGCACATCAAACACTTTTATTTTTAAACATATTTATTTGAAATTGTACATGTATTTTCATCTTTTGATGTGAAGAGTGCATGTCCGAAGGAGGGAATGCATTACTTCACCAGCCATCCCTCAAAAGATCATCCGTAGGGATCTTCAAGACGTTGATGCTGCTGGTGTTGAGCGGGACAGTTTTAGATGCTTCGATCATACTTATGATTTTCCATCTGCCCACAACTAACAAAGAAGACCTTTGTGAGGTGACTGAATCAGTTTTTTCCCAGTGCTTTGGAGAACTGTAAAAGCTTCTGTACATATTTAACTATGAGGCCAAGGGCATCAGGGGTCACTGCCAGTCACCGGTAATTGGAAAGCTGCAGCCTGAAACTTGTGTGGCCCATTTGCATCATTCCTATTTGCTCCTATCTCAGAAGGTTTATTATTTTTCTCGCTTATCCCTGGCAGCCAACAGGCAGCCCTGCCCTGCTGCTGACGTTTTCCTATTCCTGGGCATATGACTCAGAACAGTATTATGGAGAAGCGAATGGAGCGTGACATATCATTTATCGTTTTGCGGACGCTCTTGTCTTATAAAAGAGCAAGCCAGAAATAAAACTTCGAAGCATGTAAGTTTGCCTCCGTTTCCGTTCTTCGTCCCTGCCCAGACCTACTTGCTGGACGGCTGAGACCGATTCTGGAAAGCACATGGGTCTGGAGATGCCTGCTTCCTAAGCAAACAAACCTCCACTCAGCTCCTCTTGGATTATTTGACCTGTTGCACTCTTTGCACTCACAAAGGAACTCCAATAGGGTCACGGGAAAGAAAGTCATTCTCACATGCAGGAGTAACTTTGAAGAAAAGATGATCAGAAACTTCTCTGTCACACCAACACTTTCATAAAATATCATTTTAATGCCAAGGTATAATTGCAACAACCATTTCTTGAATGTCTGACAAAATATTGTACTAAACAGCACCACCCTAAGGTTGGTAATGAAAACTTCAGGCAATCAAAACATTTTCTGCCTCACTAAGCTCATAGATTTCAGTGTATCTCCCATCACCTTCTATAGTTATGGAATATGGCACATTTTTAAATCCAGCCAGGGAATCAATGCCTCACCTAGTCTTTCTGATTATGCGCTCTTGTGCGTTCTCAACACAGAGATCATGTAAAGCGCTTTGAAACAATGTAATGTTGTGAAAATGTGCTATACAAATAAAATTGCATTGCATTGCAAAGGTGGCCGGCACACAGTTAACCATCCAGCACATGGGTTCAGCCATCAGGCAAGATATTCCCACTTTGCCAATATTCCTTGTTGCTTTGTGGACAAGGAATTGGTATGCTGTAAGTGAAGAGTTAAAGAGTTAAAAATACTTTGATTTGTAAATATATGTCAATATATCATTGTGTTCTTGTTGATTGCAGATAATCCTGTGTATATACTGTAAATAAGAATATTTGCTATATGTGTTATTTATTTATTGCGTAAAAGGAACATGTAATCATGCAATTATGCCTTTGGGAAATGTGAGGATTAGAGTTTGCCCCCGTCCCTCATATAGTGCATTTTGAACAAATATGGGACACGATTTGTCCCATATTTCTGGACCACGTGATCGAAGGGACACAGTGAGAGTGAAAACTCTCACAGGAAAGGAAACTGCAGGGATTTCACAGAAGTGCCTCCCGCTCTGCCTTTCTTTGGGGTATTTGTGCTGTACATGTAATGTAGAGTGCAGCAGTAACCTAAAGCTGTGTAAACCAAGTAGAGCAGCACAGGGGGAAAGCTGCTGAAAATATAGATATACAAATCAGGACCACTTATCTGAAGCTCAAGGGTCCAAAGGTGAAATCACACAGACATCCCTGGGATTAGATTCATTGATTTTCCCATTACAAACATGGCATCCTATTCTACTAGGTCACACACCACCTTTGCCTTTTGTTTGAGACAAACAAATCGATGAGTCATTTATCTTAATCTTATCTACAAAGCAATATATAGCAAAATTTGCATCAAGTTAGAGCCTGTGTGATGACACAGTGGTGATAACACTGCAACCAGGGTTTGTGAATCTCTGACAGAGTTCCAGCATGTGGAATTTGCATGTTCTCCCCATGTTGTCTTGGGGTTTTCTTAAGTCCAAAAACATGATGAGATGAACTGGAGTTATCAAATTGCCTGTTGGTGTGACTGGTAGACTATATTGCCAAAAGTATTGGGACACCCCTCCAAATCATTGAATTCAGATGTTCCAATCACTTCAATGGACACGTGTGTGTAATATCAAGCACCTAAGCATGCAGACTGCTTCTACAAACATTTGTGAAAGAATGGGTCACTCTCAAGAGCTCAGTGAATTCAAATGTGGTACCATGATAGGATGCCACCTGTGCGTTCCATTCGAGAAATTTCCTTGCTACTAAATATTCCACAGTCAACTGTTAGTGGTATTATAACAAAGTAGCAATTGGGAACAACGGCAACTGGTTGGCTGCGTAAAATCACAGAGCGGGGACAGTGCATGCAGAAGTAGCCAACTTTCTGCAGAGTCAATAGCTACAGACCTCCAAACTTTGTGTTTCCTTCAGATTAGCTCAGGAACAGTGCATAGAGAGTTTCATGGAATGGGTTTCCATGGCCGAGCAGCTACATCGAAGCCTTACATCACCAAGTGCAATGCAAAGCGTTGAATGCAGTGCTGTAAAGCTGTAAACCACTGGACTCTAGAACAGTGGAGATGTGTCCTCTGGAGTGATGAATCGCGCTTCTCTGTCTGGCAATCCGATGGATGGGTCTGGATTTGGCGGTTGCCAGGAGAACGGTACTCGCCTGACTGCATTGTGGCAAGTATAAAGTCTGGTGGAGGAGGGATTATGGTGTGGGGTTGTTTTTCAAGGGTTAGGCTTGGTCCCTTAGTTCCAGTGAAAGGAATTCTTAACGCCTCAGCATACAAAGTCATTTTGGACAATTTCATGCTCCCAACATTGTGGGAACAGTTTGGGGATGGCCCCTTCCTGTTCCAACATAATGCGCTCCAGTGCACAAAACAAAGTCTATAAAAACAAGGATGAGTGAGTTTGGTGTGGAAGAACTCGACTGGCCTGCACACAGCCCTGTCCTCAACCCAATAGAACACCTTTGGGATGAATTAGAGTGGAGACTGTGAACCAGACCAACATCAGTGCCTGACCTCACAAATGCAAGAATGGTCAAAAATTCCCATAAAAACACTCCTAAACCTTGTGCAAAGTCTCCCCAGAAGAGTTGAAGCTGTTATAGTTGCAAATGGTGGGCCAGCTCAATATTAAAGCCAATGTATTAAGAATGGGATGCCATTAAAGTCCATGTGTGTGTAAAGGCAGGCGCCCCAGTACTTTTGGCAATATAGTGATTGTGCTCTCCAAAGAGTTGGCGCCCAATCCTGAGTTATTCCCTGCCTTACTCCTGTAGCTTCCAGGATAAGCTGTGGACCCCCATGACCCTGAATAGGACAAGCAGTTGCATGTTCAGAAAAAGGATGGATGCACCACATTAGCACCCTTAATCATCACTACATAACTACCATATGTCTTTGCATTAGCCACAAGTGATAGCCTTTGTATGAGGAGCTGGCATCACGGCACAGGGACGTCAGGATCCCACTCAGTCTTGACACCTGTGCTCCATGACAGATTTTATGATCTCAGGTGCTGCTATCCTTCCCAGAGTACCACTCTGCCTTCTGGTGCCACCTCCCTTGGGCTGATGCAGCACGTCTGGCCATCGCTTCCGTCCCCCCCCTTCCCCCCCCCTCTGTGTAGTCCGGCATGTCTTCACTTCTGGACCTAAATATCCTCACTAAATCTTTCCTCCCTCCCATCCACATGTCATGTGATTCTGTTCACCATCCACCCAAAGCAAATCTACCTCTTTTTCAAAAATATCAACTCCGAAAAGCTTGCCTTCCTGCAAAGCCCCCATTGGTCAGGTTTTTGCCCTCCCTGTTTCCAGGTAAGTGACCTTCTGCACACCCTGAGACACTGAGGTCCTTTTCTAGCTGGAGCTGCCATGACAGTGCCTCGAGACACCCATACCCAAAAAAACACACATCGCTAACCTTCAGCATGCAAAAAAAAGAGCATTAGTGGCTAGTCACAGACTTTGAAGCTACAGGGTCAGATTTCACACAGATGTGGGGAATGTCATGGTGAGCACTTTTAGTTGCTACTGCTTTCTCACTCCCAAGGACAAGCGAGAAAACAAAAAGCAGCTTTGCATTTGTCAATAATTTCTTCTGTAATCCACAGAAGTAAAAGATTTTGGCAGCTATCATACTGACATATTTAAAAACAGATAGAACCAGCATTCAATCAAGAGGTTTGTTGCAAGACTGACACATCTAGGACTCTGTAACAAGGATAAAATGAGGACGAACGTCGGACTAAGACTTCTTCTCATTGTGGTTGCTGAGATGAGTCCTGGCAGGGTAGCTCATGGTAAGTCATCCTGATCTGTGGATACCAGTGTGCCACATCTCACAGAATAACAGTTTGCATGTCACTTGTTCAGGGGATTCTGCTCATTACATTAACAGAGATCCACTTTAAACCGCAATTTGTTTTTGTTTGTTGTTTTCTAAGTAAGAAACCTGGGATTTTTATGTTTTGTTTCTTGGCATGTGGTTCAGAACCTTTAATGTGCACTTAGCATTTAACAATAATCTGCACTAATCCTAACTTTTCCGAAGCAGCAAGTTCGAACAGGAACTGGAGTATTAGGATGCAGAAATAAAATGGATAAATGCTTTACAACTGACATCAGCTAATGAACCTACTGAAGACTAAAGATTGACGTCCATTCCAAAGTCTCTCTCTAGACATTAAATATAAGCTGAAATATAATCGATTCTGCTGTTTTATCTAATCAGTATATAAAATGTTCACAGGTAATGAACAAAATTGAACTTGTCAGCTGAGCAGAGGTCTATATTAATGTTGACCACAAAAGGTTGTCTCCTGTTTAGCAAACCTTCTTGTCCTGCAGCAGTATATAGTTGGAAAGGACACAGAGTGAAGGTCAACCTGCCTCGGCTTGCGCTGTCGGCCCCGAGTCCGTGGGGGGCCCCGTCACTGTCACCTGCGGGAGTCACAGTGTGACTCGTCTGCTCAGCAGTTGCTCTTCTTCAAGAGTCCCAACATATAGGCATCCCTTACTGATACACTGACACACTAAATGTTCAAAATTTTCCACCAGATCCACTTTGTATTGAGTTATATCTGGATTCGTCACAGCTTGTACTTGCTTAATTTTTTATTCCAGAGAGCCGTACAATTATAGACATCTGTACACATGCGTAAAACTCCACTCTGTCTGACTTCGCACACAGTCTTGCTTCTAGCCGAGCCATATTGGTTGGACTACATGTACTTTATGTTTCTTCTACACAGGTAAACCTGGTCTGGATCTTGCATAATGAGCGCGAGTTGTCTTTGTGGCTGAAGCAAACCGTTTTAGACTAAACTTTTCCACTTATAACCAATAATGAACTTTTATATGAAACATAGTCATAGTAAAAGGCTTATAATGCATAAAAAAATATTCTCATATTTAGAATTTCATGCATGAGACAAACATTTGTCATATGTTCCGAAGACGGCTGATGATCTTTCATTCAGCATTGAACTTGGCATCAAAAACAAAGAGTGGAGTCAAAGATATTAAATCTATTATAATTTGCATGTTCTTGATGGGATTTCCTGAGTGGTACATCAATTCACACGATACATGAGGTTCCCTTCTGCTTAATGCTACATATTTGTTGTGCCTTGATGTTGCTCCATGTCTTCAGAAACGCGCCATGTGATATTCATATGTGACTTCATAAATTATACGGGGTTGTCTATTCTGTGTTTATCCCCCCAAAGCAACATCCTGCTAAATTTATCCTGCGAAAAAACACCGGGTTGGCATGGCAATTCGCAGGGTGTTACGTTTCCCTTTTTGTGTTTGGATTCGTGTGGGGAGGCCACATCATGTGAGGCCTGCCCCCCACCCCCTGCACGGGGGACTTCCTTTCTAACCCTAACAGCATGATTGACCACACATGCCTGCAAATGACTCGAGGGCCATGTTTCAGTTTTCTGACTCACCGGCAGTGGCGCGGACACCCTCCCGCCCCGGGAGAGGTGTGGAGCCACCATCCCAGCTCACGTGCGAGTCTTGCTCCCAGCTCTGGCTAGGACCCCCCAGTCCACTACTCTCACACATAAAAGGCTGTGTTTGCGTAAATTAGTTTTATAGCCACTCGGTCTGCATTATATCAGGAGAAAAGAATGCAAAACAATGACCTTCCCAGCAAACAAACTCGAGTTTACTGCATGAAATACGGAGGAGGGAACTGAGCAAAATACAGAAATGAGAATCTTTCGGTAATATTGATTCAGTCTTAAAAATACATAGCGATAAAATAGTTGCCTTTACCGACATATAATACTGTTTTTCTTAGGAAAAAATAATAAAAGATACTTGTGCCAAAGTTTAGGCACATGCCAATACAAGCCAGTCTGTTTTTTTTTTCACTGAAATTAACTGAAGCATGGAAACGCACGTTAGAGTATTAACCACATGAAAGCCTCATGCGAATTTCAACAATATACATGTGGAGAGTGGAAAGCAGTGCTAAAAAACAAAAGGCCTCCAAGCATGTAGAGTCTCAGCCCTGTGTGGTCCCGGCCCGCTTCTCCTTCCCCTGTCCTGAGCCTATGAGCTGGCTGGGGGCCTCTCTTTCAACACACCCCGGGCTTTAAAAGGGCCAGACTGGAGGTCTGCGCAGGCACTCGTGTCCTGCGCAGCTGCGGGAGGGCTCTCAGAAGCGATGCGGTCGGCGCAGAGCCGCCATCCTGGCCGGCTGCTCCTGATTTATGTCCTGCTCCTCATCCCCAGCAACGGACAGCCCACAGGTGAGGAGAGCATCAGGTTGCATGTGGGGGCAGGCCGCGTTTTGCCAGGGCACGTGCCGGACCCAGGTAACCCTGTAGCGCTGCCCCACCACAGGGCCGCTGGCCGGGTGTCTGTTTCTCATCCCACCTCTGTGAAACATTAGGATTTAATCAGGTAGCTAAGCTTGTCATTTTTTCATCACATTTTTGGTTAATCTCTGCAGCATGTTATTCAGAGTTTTCACTTCAGGATAGGCACCTTCGGGAATTTGCTGCTGGGCTCTGGGGCGGCGGTCAGGGCAGCACCTCGCACACACTGCCAGCGCTGCTGTTCTGGCTTTGTGACGCCTGCATCCTGCCCTCTTGTGTCAGTTACCCAGGAGAGAGAGCCAGCTTACTGGAATGCCCAGGCCAGGGAGACGCTACGGGCTGCGCTGAAGATGCGTCCACTGGACCATCGCGCCAAGAACATCATCTTATTCTTGGGGGATGGTAACCATGCACCAGCGACCATATACACAGAAATACTAGACCAGTCTAAAGTTCTATTTGATATCCTTTCCAACACTGATGAAAGTACTCAAGCTATCTATCTAACTGAAAAATAGCTAGCTACCTGATATTCCAAGGACCAACAGGGGCTTCCACTGTTAACAGATAACTAAATTTGAATCGGGACAAAGATTCTGATTCACTTCCATTCAATGGAGTGACCAGACCCTTGAGTCACACAACCTTTCCGAAACCGTAGAACTATTCTTGTTGAGCACTAAACCCAAACTCAACCTAGACCAACAGCCACACACGGATAGGATTGCTGTGTCACTGGGCCTGAATGTAGCATCCAGTCTCTCAGCACTATCATACAATCCGTGCTCCTGTCCACCAGTTCTTAGACCAGGGGTGGGCAATCTTATCCGCAAAGAGCCGGTGTGTATGCAGGTTTCCGCTGCAACTCCCTAATTAGATCACTAATTAGAGGACTGATAGGCTGAAGAATTCTCACACCTGGGTTTTAACAGCTGACCTTAGGGTTATCTCAAAAACCTGCATACACACCGGCCCTTTGCGGATAAGATTGCCCACCCCTGTCTTAGACCATACGGTAAAGACACTCCTTAATGGGATCTTTAGTTTTGCTGAGAGTTATCTACAAAGAATTTCTGTTGAGTCTATAATTAGAAATTATGTATTGAGCTGAAAATGGTTACAGACCCCAAACTTCTGTGTTTATGTTTCATATGGTTTGAGGGGTTTTGAATGAACTCGTTTGGATGCCGGAGTTTGAGCTTGGAAGTCCGGCAGAGTGCCGCTCCAATGTGTATCAGCAGCATCATTGGGCCACTAGCGTGACCCCGCGCTCAGCCCCCGCGCTCAGCCCCCGCTGCTCCCCTGTGCCGCAGGGATGGGGGTGTCCACCGTGTCCGCGGCACGCATTCTGCAGGGACAAATGGAGGGCAGCTCGGGGGAGGAGACGGTGCTGGCCATGGACGCCTTTCCGTACCTCGCCCTGTCCAAGGTCAGCCGGCCGGGCCGCTCCTCAGACAGCACAGTATGACCTTCAATCACACGTGAACTTTGACTTCCAATGTGAATCAGCACGCGAGTGCTTGTGCCTATACATGTCTGTCTTGATTCACGTATTCTGTCACTTTTTCACTTTGTTATTAAAAGACTTTCAACTTTAAGAAATGAAAGTATGGCCCTTATAAATTACAAATAGGATAATAAATAAATGCACTGATTTATAAATGCTGGGATATCATCCAGGATGCTTCTCAGCCTTGTGCCTTGTGCTTCCTGGGCCCGGCTCCAAACTAACCATGACCTTGTACTGGATAAGTGGTTGGAAGAAGATGGATGGATGAACAGATGGATAATTTATACACGGTTAAAGGAGAGTGGCTCAGCTGCGGCGCCACACTGGATTCTTATGATTTTATTTGCTGCCGGCAGACATACAGCGTGGACAAGCAGGTGGCGGACAGCGCAAGCACAGCCACAGCCTACCACTGCGGCATCAAGGCCAACGCCAAGACGGTGGGCCTCAGCGCTGCTGCTGTGCCCTACCAGTGCAACTCTACCTTTGGCAATGAGGTTCAGTCTGTGCTGCACCGCGCCAAAGCGCAAGGTACTCGCACACAGCCGCTCTCCGCATTCACTTACCATACTCAGGGTGCATTGCTCTATAGTTATGCATCCACATATGCAGTGTATATATTTAGGGATATATAGGCCAAAGTCAGCGGCAGTTCTAGACCATTTCAACTAGGGGGGCCAGACTCGGGCCAGTTGTTCTGTTAGGGGGGCCAGATCCATTTGACCTTAATGTCCTCCAAGTAATACTTATACTAGATTGCCAGCATTAAAAGGCAGAAGAGAATTTTCAAAACCAATGTTATTAATGCAATACTTCGCAATTTTTTACAAATATGTAACTCACTCTGATTAACTTGAGTCCATCACATGTTGTCACACCAGCATTGCACCCCCCCCCCCCCCCCCCCCCCCCCCCCCCCCCCCCCCCCCCCCCCCCCCCCCCACCCCCCCCCCCACCCCCCCCCC
>JAODKM010000032.1:10182617-10207979 GCA_026780845.1 Petrocephalus sullivani | reverse complement strand
GTATGTTTTGTATTTGTACCGCATGATCTGCACGTTTACGGATTGCGTATCATTTATAAATTGCATCCAATTTGTTTTCAGATCATCGGGCATTTGTGGAACGTATCCGTGTATTTGTGACGTTTTGGCAGGATTCTAGCTCCATACAGTATATGCAGTACAGTATATGTTAGCATGTTCATGGGTAATTCATATTGAAATATTAAAGGGACCCAATTGTACTCATTTTCATTGGTCATAATTTTATTTTGGGGTCTATTACAATAGATTTGCATGTTTCAATGTTACAAAAATACATTGCTTTTGTCATACTGTACACCTCTGTTCACTCTGTCCATGCCTCTGCCTGAAACGCTAAGTTTACAGCTATATGGCCCGCTACCGATAACCCCAGTGTGCAGTGATTGTTGGCTGCTCATTAATGTACAAACAAGATTACAAACTACATAAGATACAAAAAGTTTTGAGAAACACATGCTAATTAACAAGTGCATTAGGGACATCAAAATGGAAATTATAAAACATTTGGAGATAACAGTTGAAATAAACTTTTGAGATTAAAATCGAAATAAATTTTCAAGATTAAACTCAAAAGCTTTGTTGCAGTTGAATTCTACAGATAGCTTCTTCGAGCAGAAAGGTTTCCAAAGTGGGGGGGGGGGGGTCACAAGATGATTTGCAGAATATGTCTAAATATGCCTCCTTTTCATTAAACGTTTGGAATTTGAAGCCCATGTGCTAGCAGACATGTGCCTTAATTTAGTGTGGAATTAACCCAGAAAGCAGCTGATTGTGAAGCATCTGTATATTGCTGTTATGTAAGACAATCACCTCCTACAGATATCTCACAGTCAGACAGGTTTTTGCCATTTCACTTTAGACTTTCACAAAAGTTTATTTCAACTTTAATCTATAAATGTTTTATAATTTCTTCCTTTTGGATTGCCCAAATAGTCTTTAGTGTAATCTTACTCATATCATTATCTTATTAATTATGTCACAGATAAACCAAGACACCCCCGCCCCCCAAGAAAAAAAGAAAAGACAGTGATGAACCGAAGAAAGGAATGGAGCCCTAAGATATGGTTTCCTTCAGAGAGCTGATATTCCCCTGACTACATGGTCAGGCAGTGTGTGGCACCCCTGCAGCTGGGGGTTAGGGGCCTTGATCAAAGGCTCACAGACATGTGTCTGTTGTGCCAAGACCGACGTCAGACCAGCGACCTTCTAATCATAGGCGTAGAGACTTAGCCAATTACCCACCCACTGACTCACTGACTCACTGTGGTCTTGAAGAATCGAAACAATTTAAATTAAATACTTTTAGAAAATTATTTAAATTATTAAAAATTACCTTCAATATTTTCAGCTGTGCTTTTGTTTTTAAGAAGCTGCAAATTTTTATTAGTTGGGCATACACTTAACCAAACAAAAGTGTTTGTTGTCTGAATTAAACCAAAATAACATTATAGCCCAGTGAGTTCACTGTTCAAATATAGCTCAGTGAGTTCACTGATCGTGCATCAAAAGTAAATTATGACAGAAGGACATAAGGGTTTCATTGTTACACCCGTACGTAATACTTTTTATAGAATAAAATAAACACACGACACAACATTTGAGAGTTTAAAAAATTGCTAAATTCGAGATAAATGGGCCTAGATAAAATGAAACAGGCGGCATTTGCGCCCAGACTTAATTAAAAATGCGCTGCCTATTGTTTGGTCAATTTCGACTATAATGATGTCCGTAAAGGTGTGCGCTAACGCTTTGGCCATTTAAGTAACATTCCAGAACAAGTGCCGTGGTTTTCTTATGTTATTCTTTATGTCTGTATTTATATTGTATCTATCCTGCACTTTTTTTTGTTTTGTTGTATTGCAATGTACTAGAGAGACACCAACTGCCAGAAAAAAAATTCCTTGTGTGTGCCACACACACACTTGGCCAATAAATCTGATTCTGATTCTGATTATTCTCCGAGCACTTCTCATTTCAGCCACAACCAACATGGCTGCAAATTCCTGTCATTGACAAGCATGGCGCGTCGCCATAGCGACGCCACAACGTTCGTTGGTATTCTCGCGATGCTAGGCAGGCGGGGTGTAGCCTCAAACAGGCGCCGTCCATACGGCTGGGTAACCGGGATGTGTCAGACCGCCTAAACCGGCTACGCGGCTTAGAAACTTGGGACGGGACGCCCTGACGGACGCGATGGCAGCTCCGCGGCCCATTAAAGGCATTCTGAAAAACAAAAATAGCTCGGTTAACGTGAAAACGGGGCCCGAAGTGCGGCCACTGGACAGCCCGGAGCGGGCGGCACTCGGTCCACTCGAAGACGATCCGCAGTGAGTATCCTCACGGCGGCTTCCACCGGCTGTGTGAGAAAATAACGGCAAAGTGATGCACATTTAGCCAGAGTGGGCTTATCGGCTGTGCCCTGTAACGTGGCCAGTTAGCCCCCCAGCTATGCGGCCAGTACTAACCGTAAGCTTCCTGTATATGGTCATTAGAACAGGCGCTGGCCCGTAGTGTGGGTGGGTGCAGAGTCCTTCGGTGCTGGCGCCTGCAAGCCAGCGCCACACGGGCTCGTCCTTTTCCTCTCTCCTCGTATGTATAGGTGTAAATCTGAGGAGGGCGAGGGCTGCCGAGCCAACGCAGGGAACTTCGGCACCACCAACACTCTCATCTGTCTCACCGAAGCCATAAACCATAGCTGCAGATATGAAATATGGGCGTATAATTTGTTGTCAGTTTGTCCTTATTTCTTGTAATCCGCTGCCGGGGACGTGGCTTCGCGACGTTTCGCTTCGGGTGTGCGGAATAAGGCGGCATCCAGCAGCCTTCTTACTTCCGCCGACCTGTCGCAGCACATTTGTACTGTGGCGATCTTTGGGTCGTGAAGTTCCAGATCCCAGGTCGCACTCAAATCACTCGCGGCTGACACAGTTAAATGCTTCGACGCTGCTGTAAGCGAGGCTTTGTGCAAACTCTTGTGGTTTATTTTGTTTATGCAGCTTTTCGCATATTTTAGGCAATGGCATACTGTTAATGAAGCCGTATCTTTAATGAATTGGCAAGTTAGAGAAGTTGTTTATTGATGATAAACTCTTTATGTGCCATTTGCAAAAGTACAGGTACATTGCAGTACATTGCAATTCTAGTCTTCACCTACCCCACCTCGCTCTCCATAGCTTGGGAGGGGGGTCACAGTACAGGGTCAACCGACATGCGGCACCCCTGCAGCTGGGGGTTAAGGGCCTTGCTGAAGGGCCCACAGAGATGTGACTGTTCTGCGAGGAGTGAACGTGGCAGGCCCCTCTTCCCGCTCTCACCACACTTGTTAGAGGAAAAATGTCTTGGGGAAATGCCTGCCTTAATAGAGATTTATGGTAACATTTATTTCCAGCTGCCCCATCTGATATTAAAATAGGCAGTGTGGAGGGGGGTCTCTGAGGATTCTCTAAACAGCTAGACATGGGTATGATATGGCTATCAGAGTACCCCAGGGCTTTAATTTCTGGCTCAGTTCAGGTCATTTGGGGAGTTGGAAACAGAGTGTAACTGGGTTCCTCACACATTACAGCATCTCAAAATACATTGTTTAACCTTTTTTGGGGAGTTTTTCATATAGGATCCCATTGATCATGTTAGGCTGCTTGATAAATTGTAAATCACATTTCTGGAGCATGACTAGGAAGGAAAAGCAAGGAACTTGGTACTCAATGGTATTGTAATGTCAGCCTCCTGGGCTGATTGATCTTTTTTTGGGGGGTGGGTTGCTTCGTATATAGAATTGACTGCAATGCCACTTTTTTCTTCTGAGCACTGTCTGACATAACCATGGGAGTGAGATTTACTGTTTACTCTTGGCGTAAAGCAGTGGCAGATGCTGTATAACTCATCCATTACACTGCCCCTATAATCTGGACCTGTGACGTGATTTTTGACTTGGTGTGTCCTCAGTGCTTATGGAGAGCACAAAAGGGGCCTGATCCCCTAGAGTCTGCTGCTCTAGCCAGACACTGGCAATGGTGGTCAATGGCAGCCTCTGTTTCTAGTTGAAATTCATGACCTCCCAAGACCATCCTTGCATGCACTTGGATCAAGATATTTACTGAGCCTATTGTTGTTTAATATTGTTTATAATATTGTTTATATTTTTACTGCCTTACTTTCATTTACACGAAAGCACTTGTCTTGTTTGTTTTCTGACCTGTTTCTATAGTATTAGTGTATTTTTACAGATTTCCTGAATCTGCTTTTCAAAGCATTCCTGTGTGCAGAAGTATGATTTCCTGTTAGGATGCTCCAGTACTTTTATTGCTGGGATTGTCTGTGTCCTGGCAGCACACCAAAGAAACTTTGAGCCTCTTCCACTATACAGCTAAGCTTCTAGTCTGGCTGGGGCATTCAGAAGTGGCAGTCAAGCGTTTGCTTCATAAATGATGTTGATGTAAATGATGATGATCTACCTTGTCTCCATTGAAACACTGAGGTGTGTTACTATCACATTGTTCAGCTTTAGCTTATGTTCTCAGCCTTAAAACGTCCCAGTTAAAAAGGTTCCGTGTATGGTTCAATGTAAAACCCTGAAATTCAATAATTAATCTTATAATGTGTAATATATTAATGTCTATTGTATAGTAATAGCCAGATTTAAGGATTAATATTAATAGATCTACAGAGTAAATATGATCATGGATGTTGTGTGTACATTTATTTAGCAGATGCTTTTATCCAGATCAGTGTTCCTGGAGCAATTAGGGTTAAGGGCCTTGTTCAAGGGACCAATGGTGACATCACACTGCCAGCCCATGGGATCTAAAGCGGCAACCTTCTGATTACAAGCACAGAGTCCTAACCTGCAGAGCCATGCACTACTCAGGCTTAGGTTTCACTGAGATGCATTAGTACAGACAAGGGCAAAGCAAAAAGCTGCTGGTTATAAACTGGATGACCACTGTAAGAATAAAATTGGATGATTCACTAGATTCACTAGTCTATTATAAGCCTTGCACTTCATAAATGTCATGTAGTTTGTATGTGTACACATGTACATTGTATTGTACTTTTTATATTCTAAGTTACGGGCATTTCTTATTTGGGGGCACCCCTTGGCCCCATTCTGCCCAGATAAGAGGTTTGATGTATGTATGTGTGTATGTGTGTGTGTGTATGATAGACACACATAATTAATATATTATCTATGCGGTTCCTCTAAATGAACCCACATCAGGTTTCATAATGGTCCCTTTCCTATGGCAGCTGACTGTGTTGTGACGAGCTGTACGAGGCACTGCATTGACTGCCTGACTCCAGACACATGCACAGGACTACTTCTGAGCCCAGCAGGGACGCACTTCAATGCTGGGCCCTATTACCAGCTCAACATTTTAAGCTTTGTTCAAACAAAATTTTAGCAGACAGATTTCCCTTGTGACCCGATTGAGGTGAATTCTGCACGAAGGCCTGTCTCAGTTGTCTTTCATTACAAAGCCAAGGGCAAGTTTGGTTTCCCTTGAACAACTGGAAGGGTCATACCAGTGTTTGGCTGGCGGTAATCCATCGAATCACCATGTCCTGCTAGCTGACACCTTAACTGTCTGTGATCAATGTGACGGTGGCAAGGAGCGAGATGGATTACTGTGCCAGCCATTAGTTTCATTCTTGACAAGTGTGGGGGGCAGTGGCTGGGATGATTCAAGACCTGAGTGGGCAGTCTCTTGAAGTGGGTGGGGCAGTGTGGGGTCCCTGATGGTATTGATGAAGGATGTGGGTAAGAATGGGGGTGGCAGGTGATTGAGTCGTGGCACGTCAGCATGTGGACGGTCTGTGCTAGGTGGAACACCAGGGGCCATGTGCTGAGACACTGGTACTGCGTATAACTGGACTTTGGGGATGTCTGGCCTCCATTCTTCTGAAGCACTCTCTCCTATTTGTCATACTACCCCAACATGATGCTGTACCGATCAATGTTTTAGTTGCGGAAAATGACCAAGCCGCTTGACTTAGGACCCTACCGGGAACCTACCTTTAGTTTTACAGTCAAAATATTTCCTTTATGCATCATTTTGTGTTACCCAGTATTGTTTTATGACCTCTGCTTTCTCTGTGTTTTAAGCTTCAAGAGAGAGTTCTTCAAAGTCTCTGAGTGGAACTGTGGGTTATACAAATGAGCTCCAGTAATATAAGTAAATATTGAAATAACCACCCTAATTATTCCTGACTTTTTTTGCTGACCCATTATTTCAGAAAGAAGTCACAGAAATGGGACGAAATGAATATTCTGGCAACCTATCATCCTGCGGATAAGGACTATGGGTTAATGAAGATCGATGAGCCGAGCACACCATATAACCGGTGAGTGGGGAGCAGACCCAGCCTCTGTTAACATCACATTATGCTGCTAGGCAAATGTTTCCTGTTTTGTTTGTTTTGTTTTGATGGTTCATTTCTGCTAAAACATGTGATTCATAAGGGTGATTTTTTAAATGGCTATTTTCTTTAGTAATTTCTGGAGAATGGAATATATGTAGTGATGAAAATCATCTGATTCTTGACCTTGGCTATTTAGTCCATCTAAAGTGCTGGGGTCACCTTAACTGTAGCCCTAGCGGTGCCTGAATGCTGCCGGATCTTGAATTGTCCCCTTGATATAGCATATCCCTTCCTGTCTGCCCCCAGTGAGAAAGTGTCCACAAACACGTAACTAAATCCAAGGGCAAATCCCATTGTGAAGGTTGTCCCTGCTGGCAGTGCAGGGCTTGCAGAGGGGACATTGTTAATTATTTATGGACACCTTCCCCATGATCCTTCTCTACCAGGATGGTGGGGGATGAGGATGACGAAGGAGCGCTGAGCGACTCTGAGACAAATGCAGTCCTCCAAGCAGATGACCTAGTTCAGAAGTAAGTGCTTAAAGATGGGCTGTCTTTGTGATCTCAAATTAGCAGGAGGAAAATGACAGTAGCATGTGATGGTCTCATAGAGGAATATATATGTGGGTGTCATACCGATCAAATGCAATGATGCAATGTCCATTTACATTTTTTGTTAATGTATTTAGTAGATTCTTTTTATTTTTTTTTTTATTTTTACTAAAAGCATCATCCAATAGTGAAAGCATGGTCAGTCCGTCCCTGGAGCATTTGCGGTTACCTCGCTTAAGGGCTCAACTATGACATAGGTCTGCCAGTCACGGGATTGGAACTGGTGACCATCTGATCAGGGACACCGTGTCTTGACCAGCTGATCCGCACACCACCCCTGAAAATGAACAAAAGCGGTACATACTGATTAATAACGGAGGAGGTAATCTGTTTTTATTGGGCAAAATTAAGGCTGCAGAAAGTGATAATGTTTTAGAAACATACAGTTCCATTCATTTGTAGGAAAAGCACTTTGGGGATCTGAAAATGTATATTAAAGTTCTCCTTGCCTGTGTCCTGTGAGTGTCCATACAAATTGATGTTTTACTAGGAGCACTGTGGATTTGTAGACGTCACTTTGACTAGTTACCCTGACTTGTCCATATGAATAGTAACCAATAGTGTTTGTTTGTGTGTGTGCTTATGGATCGGCTGTAGGAGCTTGTAGCATGCTGATATGCTCAGATTAGTCTCAGCAGAGCCATGCTCAAGACTGACGCTGTGCTACAGCCCTAAGGCTGCCAGGTTCAGCCGGCTTTTTAGTTTGACCAAAGAGGGGTCAGACAGTCGTTCTTCACATCTGTCCTCCCCTGTCAAAAGTGTGTGTGTGTGTGCTGTATCTGTTATCTGTCTGTCCCGTGAATAAAATATAAAAATCATAAAAAAAAATAACTCTTGTGTTTCCTTGTATTCCCTTTTCCCAATCCCGTCTTGTCTCGTCATCCCCGTTTCCTTTTCCCTTTTCTGGCGATCCCCAACCCTAGACTGGGGATCGTAACAGTGTCTTTATAGAAGTATGGTCACAAATAATGACCCACTTTTTGTGCTTTAGCTTGGTGTAGCCAGCTTACCATGATGCAGTATTTCTGGTTGCTTTTTACTGTTAGTTCAGACAGGCTTCTCAACTCATAGCGTCAAAAATTGCCGTCCTAGATGTTTGAAGTTTTTAGACTGCCCCCTTTTTATTTTTTGCCAGATATAACACAGCATTCTAGCTCGTCGTAACAGTTCATCTTCCTGACGCACAGCTCTTTCTTCTCTGCCTGTTGAACGGGCTGAGCTTACTGTAGGTGACTTTAAGGCATTGTCAGCAACTGTGTAGTGTCTCTACCTGAGTAAAAGGAAAGTGGGCTTCCTATACCTAAACTTTCTAGGGCTTCATTCTCCTTTCTTCTCACTTCCTGCTTTGCTTCTCAGATAAGTGGGTGCTTCTGTTGGGTTGTCTTAAATGTGTTTTAAATGGCCTTCTGCTTGTCCTGGACATTTACAGAAATGAAAAATTCTGGCCTGGTGGGTGCGGGGTGTCATCTTGTTGGATTGTCCAAGAACTGCTCTGGTCCAAGATTTTAGATTCACCAGGGTTTTTTTGAACTGTTTTTTTTTTTTTTTCTTCTCTTATTTTGGAAGTCCCGACGGCTGTAAATGTCACGCAGAATGGCACATGAAGTCTAAAAAGCTATGGTGAAGAGGTACTGGTGCAGAAGTGCCCCCATGGCTTACACTTTACCCAGGAGCAGAGAGCAAAGAGGCGAAGGGTCACACAGAAATACCTGACCTGCTTTTATTCTGAAACGGGATCCCATCCGGCAGGTCGCACGTCACTCACAGAGCTTTCTGCGTCTGCTCGCCATTTCTCCCAGGCTGGCAGCGGCAGAGGGATCGGAACCACGCTTCCTGACTGATAAGGAGGAGGAGAGCAGTGAGGAGGAGGAGGAGGAGCTTACCCCGGAGGAGCAAGGTAGCGCAACTCCACACGCTAACAGCACCCGGTACAGAGCATGTGGATGTCTGTTCATGTTGGTAGTAACTGTAAAATTCGCTTGTGGTATTTGAGCAGAGGGGTGAGTTTTTTTACGTTGGACTCTTCAGTATCTTTATTAAAATTTTTCCAGAGCAGTAACTAAATCAAAGTCATCTCCACTTGTTGATGGCATTAACCATTCTGAAACTGCTGGTGTTTATTTGGTTTTCCCTCTTTGCTGTGCTATTAAAGTACTTACTTTGGCAAGTTGTCTCATCTGATGTTTCATTCATAAATGAGGTGCTGATAAGCATGCTTTCTGAAACCTGAAGAGCACAAGTCCTGTCAGGAGAGAGTAGGGCACCCCTAGTCATCCCAATCCTGCTGTAACCACCCCTGATGTTTTCCTTTTTGACCCTGAGTGGAAAGGTAATCCGAGGGGCTGCTTTTCTTTGAGTGCCCACATTGAAGGCAGCATTGTGCCTGTGTTGGCCTGTATTTTTCCATACAGAGGTGATATGCTCTGTAACTAATAGGGAAACTGTAGCCTGCCTTCTAGCTGACTGAACATGGTAAATGTGCTGTCAAAAGGGTGCCTTTGTGCCCTTTTAAATGCATAAATCCTGTTCTGCAGAATATTTGCCTGTACTCCTAGGTCCTGTTGCAAAACATTGACTTTGTTTTTAAATCTGCAGGGATGTACAAAAATTAATCAATGGTAAAGTCAGCCGACCCAGTTCAAGACTGTAAAAAATGCTTGATTTGGTGTTGATATAAATTTCAGTGAAATGTTTCAATATTAGAAATTTAAATAACTATAAAACTAATAGTTCATGCTGGATTCTAGCTATCTTGTTCTCTCTACTTCAGTTATTGGGAACCAGTAAAGACTGTTGGCAGAACTCAGTCATGCAAATAGTAATCAGGATTGTGTTTGGATCATTCCATTTTAATTAAATGAATTTCCAAAAGTTTTTGCAAAGGCCATTTGTTGATTTTAAAATTGAATGACCCTTCTGTCAGTTTCTGCAATTTTTCAGTTATTAGTATTGCAGGCTGTGTTTTGTAGTTTGTTGCTACACTGATCGCATCTGTAGTAGGATGTCTTTATGTGCTCAGCAAATTGCCTCATGATCAAAGGACAAGTCCTAAGTGGAATGGGGGCTATCTGCTCATGCTTGTTAAAAATCACATTTTTTGTCTCTTACCTGGGTAATTCCATGTTAAATCACATGCACGTGTCTTGGATCAATATTAAGGGAGATTTAAGCTATAGCTTAAGTTATTGGGGGGGTATGTGTGTCTTTGACTGGCTATATCTCCCTTGATACAAGTTGCACAGAAATGGTTCTCATATCTTTTTAAAGCTCCTTTTTAGCTCTATAGTTTGCTGAAATATGATTGAGGCCCATTTTAATAGGCCAGTGTCTCTGAAGAAGTGTGAACTGATGTGAAAAAATTCTACAGCTATTCAACAGCATTGTAAGTAATTGTGGTTTTGATACACTTCAGATAAGTAATATCATCTTGGCAAAAACTCATAAACCAAAGGCCAAATTTTCTGGTAGTAATCATGACATAAGCTAGCTTTAGTAAAAATTTGACCAATTTTAAAATATAGGTTTTTTTTTCGCTATTCAATTTTTAATATTATAATCAGTCATAACATGGTAACTTTGGGGATAGCATAGTATTGCAATATATCGTATAGTCTGCAACATGTAGTGCTGGAAAAGAGCTTTAAAATGGTATGGGAACCATTTCTATGCAACTTAATTAAGGGAGATCAGAGCCAGTCAGGCAAACAAAATAAGTTTGATTGGTTCTCCTAGGTTATAAGTTGGTCATTGAATTGAGAATCTTATATAAGACTGGAATCTTGAGTGTTGACTAATGGCTGCCTTATATTGGGGTCTTTTGTGGGATTTAAAATGAGGTTAATGTCAGTTAGTATTACATTTTTTAATTAAAAGTGGGAAAAGTAGTTGTCCCAATGAACATGTTGGACCAGTGTGGTGTGTGAGCTTTCTTCCTTTGAATCTTCTTCACAGCTTACCAACTAAATTGTTTGTTCTTCAGAAAAAAAGAAGCAGTTTCGAATGATGAGGAAAATGCACTACAATGAAGGCCTGAACATTAAACTGGCCAGGCAACTTATAGCCAGCGAGTTAGAAGAAGAGGAGGATGAAGATGAGGAAATGAAGGACGATACAGAGCCTGAAGACATCAATGTAGACCCCCCACAAGATGGTAAGTTGAACCCTAATATTATTTGTCTTCAGAATCACATTTCAGATAAGACCAGATGCCTGTTCTGTTTAGCATGCTATCTCAAAGTGCAGACTCTGAATTGTATAAACTAGATGTAAATGACTTTATACCTGTCCATATGCAGGTAATTTAGTAGGAGTTCCAGTGCTCCTGAGTATTGCAGCTGAAGGTTCAGGTATTAGACTTTATTGCATGATTAACTGAAGGACAGGATTGATATGTATACAGTGGAAACAGTTTCTAGTGATCTCGTCTGTCTGGATGAAATTGATCACTATAAATGGATAAGCATTATAACTGATCTTTTTCTTTGTCTCAGGCAGATTACCATCTAATTGTATATTAAATGAATAAATAAACGAAGATGGTAAAACAGACATCACTATTTACTGAAATTTATTGACTGCTTCAAAATACAGTAGAGCTGTTTCAGACACTTTTAAAATAATTTAAAAGTTTAAAAATAAAAATTAAACTTCGGTAATTCTTTTGTCATGTGTAAAAACCCCCAAAATGAAGACTGTAATTGGACTTCTAGATTACTATAAGTACTATAAGTAAACTATTTGTACAGGAATGATTCTCTCCCAAGCTTTTTGATCCATATAAGCAGTTGATCACTGTACCCATGATCACTATAAGCAGTTTCCTTTGCACTTGGGAAATGTGTTCTTGGTGTGTGTGTATATAGGGTTTAAATTGTGACTCACTCTTCCCTCAATATGTTCCAGCTGATGGTCTAGAGTCCTAGAAGATGGCTTGCTCTGCTGAGTCCTGACTCAGCTTTGTGAAACATCGACACCCTTAGTTGCTTCAGAGCTGGTCAAAGAACACACCGCCTCACATCCCTGCCATCTGCGTTTTGTTTTCATGAACAACTGTCAAGTAAAAGCATATCGATCTGACTGGTATTTCTTCTGTTGCCAAGAGTTGTTCCCTTATTGTCAGGAAATGATGTGCAACCTGACGACCTGTAGTGGACTTTTATCAGCAATTAAAAAAAAAAAAACACAATTAAATAAATAAATAAATAAAAGGGGGGGCGGGCAGAGCGGTTCAAGCCCAGCCTCGGCACGTCTGTGGGCCCTTGAGCAAGGCCCTTAACCCCCAGCTTCTTGGGCGCCGCACAAGGTGGCTGCCCTTCATGGCCAAGCTTACTCTCATGGAGAGCAAGGTTGGGGGGAGGTGAGAAGACAATTTCCCCACGGGGATCAATAAAGTATCTCAAAATCATTTTTTTTTTCTCTCCCTGACTTTTGAAGACCTGGTCCTAGAACCTCTCTGCAAGGCCAAGCAAACCAACAGGCTGGGGGGGGGTTGGGTGTTCATTTTATTTTATTTTTTCCTATTCTTGATGCCTACTCTTTAGCCATCAGAACCACCATTTGTGACTTTTTTCCACCTGAAATGGTCTTTGTGTGTTTATATACGCTTTCTTCATTACTCTTTCTTTAATGAGATTCATTCTTATTCTTTATATTCATTGTAAACAGGCCACTTCTTAAACTTCGCAGGCCAAAGCCTCTTGGAAAAGTAATAAATTATCATTTTATTTCTCCATATAATGCACATTTTAAAAACTAGCTTGATGCACTGAAGTACAGAGAACTTTTTTCATAAATTATGTAGGCTTGATCTACTTTTGAATATTTACGTTTTGGTAAATGTACGTGAAATACAAATTGGCCATTGTTACAAAAAGCAACGTTCCAAAATAAATGTCCTGTAGAAACCCTGTGACATGCATCATCCCCCCAAAGGGTGGCCATAATTTCCAGTGTTTTATGCTGAATCAATGCTATGTTAGCTTTCCAAATTTATGAGAAGGCATTAGGGACTTGCACCCCGAAATTGCTTGAACTACTGATGAGATTACATTTTGTGAAATGTTGAAATGCTACTAGTATTGTTTTTCTGTAAATTGTTTACTTTAATTATTGTTCTTTTCAGTGTGAGATTGTATTTGCTAAAGGGGAGTTTGCATAAGATTGCCATCGTCCTTGTTTAGGATACATTTGTTTTATAAATGGTCTCCTTTTGGAATCTTCATGCCCTTTCTTATTTTGTCGCCAAAGTTCAGTTTTTTCACAGATCAGCAGAAATTATGAAGGTGCAGTCGGTCCTCAGTATCTGCAGGGAGTGGTTCCAAAGCCTCCTGCGGATACCGAAATCTGCAGATGCTCAAGTCCCTTATGTAAAATGGCGTAGCTTTTGCATATAACCTACACATTCTCCCATATACTTCGATTCATGCCTAGATTACTTATAATACTTAATAAAATGTAAATTGTTGTTATACCTTTGTACAACAAGTATAAATAGAAAATATAAATTCCTTCATTCTCTCTATCGCATGTACACACACACACACACTGTGTTAACACTCACTCACTACAGCACCCAAAACCACACATCACTTCATTCGCATGGATTCAGCATAGGGCTTGACACTTGGCAAATTCAAATTTAGCTTTTTGAATCTTTCTAGAATTAGCTTTTCTGCATATTTTCGATTTACTGTTGGTTGAACCCATGGATGAGGAACACATGGATATAGAGGGCTGACTGGATACTTGGCACAAGGTAAATCATGCAGGAATTTTACTTCAGTTCTCATCTTTCAAACTCAAGTGACTGATCACTTCTATGCCCACAAAAACCAGGAGAGGGACCCCATGGGATATGGTGTTCTGAATGCTACAAAACTTGTGTGCAGATGGAACAAATTCTGAATTTTGTTAGTCTTAAAAAGAGGATATGGTTGAGTTAACATCCTAAATAATGTTACTTAGATGGAGCATAAAAATGTTTGCAAACATGTAGTCAATATCACATTTGCTACATAAATCTGAAAGAAATGTATTTGTAATTTGGGAATAAAGATGCATAGGTCAGGTTTGTAAGGCTGATATACACGCGTCCTTATAGTTGACATTACCAGGACCTCTGGAGTGGTGCGGCCATGGCATGTTAGCAAAGTTGTACCTTTAATAGGAACCTCAGGACAATGATGATTCATAAATTCAGAAAAGATTAATTTTAAAATCCCTGACCACCAAGTGCAAAGGACATAATTATCAAAAAATTAACTAAAGGATATTTAACCCCCCTTTGACATTTCGTAGACACAAGTATGCTTTGCATGTTTGACACCAGGATGTATTTTTTTCCTCTGTAGATGAAAGTTTAAGAATGATTACCTTGTGGTCCTGTTTTCTAAAATGATTTCGATATGTTTCGCTTCTTTTTGTTGCTTGTTAATTTGGCATGTTCCTAAACTATAGGATGTGTGTATTTTTTGTCTCCATTAATAAAAGTGTTATAAAATGGTTTCCTCCTGGTTGGGAGGGGGGTTTGATGCAGTTGATCCTTTATGTGCTATTTTGTAGGAGCACATAAACATTCCACAGATTTTACATATCCCTTCTTACTCTAGAGACACACGCACACATGTGCACACACACACAAGTGAAACATCCAGTCAGCGCTCAGGATCAGCTATTAGAATGATGTTGCAGAGAAGTTTTCTTGCCTTTGGGCTTGCTCAATAACATTAACTCTGCCAGCAATGGGATTCAAACCAGCAACAGTCCAAACATGCTCACAGACTCCTAAGCTGCAGTATCACACACCTACTTATCTACCTCAATGGGAAAATTTATGAATGAATGGCAGATGTTTCCTAGGAAGGTATTGGTTAATATGGGAACAACTCCTTTTGTGACTACTGATTATTAGAGGAATGGCTCTTGCTGTGAAGGTACTGTTACTAGAGGAAAAAAGGTGATTAATTGTCGACACACAAGGACAAAATGTGTCCTCTACATTTAACCCATGATGGGGAGCAGTACCTTAGCAGTACTTGCAGGTCAGGGATTCAAACTAGCAACCTGTTGATTGCATGGTTGTGTCCCTAACCATTACACCACCATCTGCCCCTGTGAAGGTACTAATTACTAAAGGAATGGATCCTCCTATTAGGTACTGGCTAGGGGTGTATGGTATAAGTGATATAAACGGTATAAATTTGGCCAACGGGAGAGATTTTGATTACACCGGCCTACCGCCATAGTGGCTGTTGATGACCAGAGCATGTGAGGGGAGCGGAGCGTCTGTTGGCTCTGCCTGCTCCTCCATTCAATGCCGGTCCGCGCTCCACTAAAATGTCATCCCGCTCCAGTGAAATCGCTCCACGCTCATTCCGATTTGGGCATGCCTCAGACTCGGTATTGGGGTGAGACAGGGCAACCACTCCTGCCTTTAAATAAAACACCGCTCCGCGCTCCGGTTTGGCCATGTCTCAGACTCGGTATTGGGGTGAGATGTTTAATTAGATAAATTATATTTAGCTCGGCAGCGATGTGTTTTATCCATTATAACCGACACGTTTTTATGAGATTATTGATGTTTATTTAGCTCGGTGGCGACATGTCTTGTTGATTATAACCATATATTTAACTTGAAAAATGTTTTATTGGGTATAACGTATATAAAATACGTACACGGATTACGTATTTAGCTCCATAGCAATGTGTTTGCTGAGCCGGTATGAACTGAATAATTATTACCTTGAGAAATCTACAATTAATGTTAGGAATTTTAGTTCTGATATGCATTTAACTGCAGGGCTAGTTAGATAACACGTAATTTACATTTTCAGGCACATGCAGACTTGAGCAGTATAGCAATATTGTTCATGAACTTCAAGTTGAAGTTAGCGTGTTCATGCGAGTGTGTAATGCTGATGTGATAATCAACAAAGCCCTGACAGTTAAAAAACATCAATGAAGACCTGAATATACATCAATAATGTAATAAAATTGACCCCAATGTACATATGATTAATCTAATAAAATGCCAGTTATAGTCGATAAAACCGTTCGCTATGGATACATTAATAATGTAATGAAACGTCGGCAGCACTATCAAGCTAAATGTAAACGATTTCTTAATAGGACGAGCTCATTACAAAGACTGGTGCAACCATAATATGCATGTACATGGTTTGGATTTAAGGTCTCAGATACTGAGCAGAAAAACATAATCTGCAAAATACGCAGATTGCAAAGAGAGGTAACACGAGCAATCTGTTTTAAGTAAGTATGCACATTGGATGGTCTTCATCCGAATAGGGATGGAGTCATGCAACTAGCCTAATTTTATTAGTTTTATAGCTTTTGGTTCTGTGTCTTAATTATTTTCTGCTTACCTACAGTTTAAAAAACCAACCTGTGTTCTTAATAGAAGATATATTGGTGATAAAAACACGAAAAAGTTATTTTAAAGGTTTTCCCTATTTATTTTTCTAATTAAATAGGGTTTTGCATAATAAATGTTCTTACTGTAAAGTGACATTCACGACTACTTTGAAATGTGTTAACAGTTTAGCATATAACTGGCTGCAGCGCATTTGCTATGAGTGTATGTTACCCATTCAAAAACAGTTACATTGAAATTCACATACCAAATTATATACCGTCTGTGGTTCAAATTATACCGCAATATGAATTTTAGGCCATATCGCACAGCCCTAGTACTGGCTACTAAATACTAGAGGAATGGCTCCTCTTGTGAAGGCACTGGCTACTAGGGGCCGGGCTCCTCCTGTGAAAGTACTGATTACTAGACGAATGGCTCCTCTTGTGAAGGTACGTGCAACCCTACTGATACAGATTTCGCTGACAGGGGAGGGGGGTCCACCTCCAGAAGGCACTGGTTACTATTGCTAGCAGAGTGGTCGATCGCCCAGTAGGTGGTGGTGTTTTAACGGGCATGTGGAGCCCTGACTTCTAGCTGGAAGGGATGTAAAATGAAAAGCTGAATGACAATGCTTAAGACCACTTCCCAATTTAAATAATAAAGGATCTGGGAAAGTGGCACTTAACTATAAACACTATTTCAGTGTTACGGCGGCGCTTCGCGGTGTCTCCTCCGAAAGTGAGCAGGCTGGGGCGCACTGGGGCGTGGGATCCACAGGCCGGCCCTGGCGTGGACGGGACCGCCCGCAGCTCTGCAGGCTAGCTAGCTGCTCCGCTCAGCGACGGCTGTTCCTCAGGTTGGGACCGCGGTGTCTGGCTGCTACACAGGGAAATGCAGCGCACCAGCCCCCCGTAAAGGAATAAGCGGCTTTATTTGACGCAATACCCACGAAGCGGTTCTTCCCGAAGGATGGCCAAGTCGCGGTGCCGCTAGCGGCCGCTAAGCCCGCAGCTCTCCCCAGCCTCCCCGCCTCACACGCTCACTTTCGCCGCCACAAGGACGTCTCGCCTTCCTCCCTTTCGTTTCGCATTCCCCTTACAAGATGGTGACAGTGGATTTTGAGGAGTGCCTTAAGGATTCCCCCCGCTTCAGGTAGGCCGCTGCTTTCCTTGTTCTCGGGGCCGTATTTTAGCGGCGTCGGTGCGGTGATTTCGGTCACGGCGAACCGGGCCGCTGCTAAATGGCCGGTGCTTCCTTAGGGAAGGAGAGTGTGTACGGCTGAGTGCTGTGCCAGCCCGGGGTAGGAGGAGGGAGAGGCGGAGTACGTGTCCGTGTGCCACACCGTTTGTGGCTGTGTGTGTGACAGTGTTTGCTGTCTGGCGCAATGTGTAACTCTGTCACTGTGTGTGTGTGTGTGTGTGACAGTGTGAGCTGTGTGACTCTGTGTAGCTCTGTCACTGTGTGTGTGACAGTGTGTGCTGTGTGACTCTGTGTAGCTGTGTCAATGTGTGTGACAGGGTGTGCTGTGTGACTCTGTGTAGCTCTGTCACTGTGTGTGACAATGTGTGCTGTCTGACGCTGTGTGTAACTGTGACAGTGTGTGCTGTCTGACGCTGTGTGTAACTGACTGTGTCATGTCACAGTGTTTGCTGTCTGACGCTGTGTGTAACTGACTGTGTCATTGTCACAGCGTTTGCGGTCTGACGCTGTGCTGTGTCATTGTCACAGCGTTTGCTGTCTGAAGCTGTGTGTAACTGACTGTGTCATGGTCACAGTGTTTGCTGTCTGACATTGTGTATAACTCAGTGACTCCATGTGTGGCAGTTTTTGCTGTCTGAGGCTGCAAGTGACTCTGTGATTCTGTATGTGACACTGTGCATAACATTGTGTGTACTCAGTGCTGTGTACGGCACTGTATGTAACTATGGCTCTCTGTGGGATGCAATTTGTGCTGTGGGGCGCAGTGTGAAATACTCTATAGCTCTATGTTTGTTGCTGTGTGATACTCTGTGTGTAACAGTGTATGCTGTCTGATGCTGTGTGTGGCATCTGCCACAGATAAGACAGCACATCAGAATAGGAAAGTAGAGCTGGGCAGTATGACCAAAATTCTGTATCATGGTATTTTTCAAAATTATGACGGTTTCACTGTATGCAACTGTATTTTTTTCCCCATGCATCAGTGGGTGTTAACCATATTTTCCACTTCAATTACTGCAGTACACTGGCTAGGAATATCCTATTCTGCTGTGATGGGAATTATACTAGAGATCGACCGATATATCGATTCACAGATATTTTCCCCGATATTCAAGCATTTTACCATAATTGGTTATCGGTTTTGTAATATCGGGTTCACCGATAATCGCTGCCATCTTGTGGGTGTTTTGAGAATTACGCAGCGCGGCGTCTGAGGGGAAACAACAACTGCGTGCACAGGTAAAGTATACTTACTTGTGACTCACAGAGTCACGTAAGATAATCCGTCAAGTCCTGTCAAAATAAAGACATAACTTTGCCTGAATTAAATAATATACAGCCATTAATAAGCACATGTTGTAAATATAAGCGCTGAATTTAATTCTGTCTCTGTCTACATGCTCATCATTTGTCTCCTGAAGTTCCAATACAGACGTAACTTGCCCGAATTAAATACAGCCACTAACGAGCGTCTGTATGCTCATCATTCGCCTTGTGAAGTCGCTTCCATTTTGCTGTTCACTCACCGGGTTGATGCTCATGAAATGCTCCAGCACAGCCACCGCATATAACTTTTAACAAGATTCACTAAAACACCCCGAATTATATTAACATTTACTATATATGTGTATATATATTTATATATTAGTCTGAATCTACAGTGCCCTTAATGGGACAGGGTTGGGAAATAGTATTATTTACAGTTTTGCATTCCCTTCCATAGTTCTGCATATTTGAACTATTAAGTTCCCACCCCACCCCAATGTCAAACTCACTCTGATGCCTTTGCTGTCTCTCTCTCTCTCTCTCACACACACACACACACACTCTCTCTCTTTCTGTACATCTTGTGTGTAATTTTAATACTGTGGTTTCAAATTGCACAATTCACTGATGGAAGAAAAACATTTGCAAATGTAAATGCAATTGCAAATGGAAATGAAAAAGTCTTACTAGGGAACAATTGCAAAAGTGCTTACAAAGTGACAGTTGCATGTGCATAACGTACTGTGCATAGTGCCGGCCAAGTTGGGAGTCATTCCAAGGTTCTGACACCAGATGAGATATAGTGGTGGGTGAATTTTACATGCCTCATCTTCATCCGCATTCTGCCTCTCAGTGCATGACTAAGTACTGGGTCTCCTGAGCCCAAAACTCCAGCACCATGTCCGACTGCAACATCCTGTCTCAGAAAAGCAGGAACAGATGTTAGAAACCCAGAAAGAGCAGGAATCATGGAGGATGGGCTCTTAGTCCAACATCTGTTGTATAATGAAGTATTTATATCCAATGTTTAATATCTGCCTCTTTTTAGGGGTTTATGTCTTTGTTTGACAATCCAGGCTTGGTGTAACTTGTCATTAATGAAATTCTGAAAGGCGCAATTATCCCTGTAATGTTTAAATTCATGTAACATTTTTTGTGACCTTGCATGGGATGTCTAGAAAGATTAGAAACTGGTAATCTAAATGCTGAAATAGTGTAGCTAGTGGTTATTGACTAATATCTAGAATTTACGTCTCTCAGGAAAAATGTTTTCACTCCAGTCAGTTAAATTGTTTTGATGGAATAAATTAATGCAGTAATTAGAGCTGGAAAACAGTATGTATCATGGGAACATGAGTGAAGACAAACCAGAGTAATCAATGTGAAATATACTGTATGCTTTAAAGCAGTGTTTTTCAAACCAATCCTTGGGGAGCCCCAGACAGACATGTTTTGCTTTCTCCAAGCTCCCTGGGAGTTGCGAGGGAGCAAAAATGTGGACTGACTGTCAGTGCCCAAGGTCTGGCTTGAGAAACACTGCTTTAAAGTGTCAGAGTCACTACACATAGTGCTCTTCCATTATGCGGATAGCTGCTACCCACACAGGTCTGAGAGAGACAGGTGTTGTTCCTGCAGAGTCAGCTACAATTCTGTGGTGGGTGATATGTTCAGTGGAAATTTTCACCCTGTTCAGGTTTTCTCTGCATACTGTGGTTTCCTCCAGCTGTCTGGATGAAGTTTCACCTCTGCATTGCCCAAAGTGTATGTCTACATGTGTGTCCAGGTTTTGCAATACTTGTGAGGACCAAAAGACCTCACAATTACAGAAAACCCTGAAAAAATGTGACTAGTGAGGTCAAAATGCCAAAAGTTGTGTGTTTTATTTGGTTAATTATGGTAAAGGTTAGGGCAGGGTAGGGGTTAAGGGTGTTGTGATTGGGATTAGGGTTTTTCCCCAAAGAATTGAATGGATGGTCCTCAGTAAGATAGGAATGCAAACGTGTGTGTGCGCGTGTGAAAGAGAGAGAGTGTGTTTGTGTGCGTGCGTGCGCATGCTCGCACGTGCCCTTATCTCCCGCCTCCTGCCCTTTTCTTTTTAGGATAGACTCTGTTAGCCTATGCTGAATAAGTGCTAAAGGATGAATGGATTTGTCTGGTTAAAGGTTCAATTTGAATATTCAGGAATCAAATAATTTTTATAACATACCCAAAAAAATTATACTACAAAAAGTGGTTGATTTTGTTGGTAGCTTCTACTTGTTTTAAATATTTTGATTGTTGAATGTTTTGAACTAATTTTACAGAAGTATGTTAGCTGAATTTTATTAAGAATAAGTATTTATATCCATGTATTCTTCACCAAGAAGAGGTGAGTCTGGTGCCTATCCCAGGAGGAACAGGGCACTTTGTGGGGGACATCAGTCTACCCAGGGCCTACACATAAATTGGGCAATTTATAGGGCTGGGTGTTGCCTGCTAGCACATAATACAATATTCAATACCAGTGTCAGGATTCAGTGGATCACAGTGCATTGTATGCTGATGGTTAACACTCCAATATTAAAATAGGCCAAATATAATCAACGGACATTAACAGCCTTTAACTACCAACGATGTCAATATTTTGAATAAAGTTGTTTCGCACTTTAACTTCTCGTTGCATAAACTATGCATTTCTTTGTGCATATATAAAGGGCGCGTTGTTTGTAAAAAAGCAAATGTGGAAAAATAAACATATAGAATGAGACATTTGTCTGTTACTTAAAAATTTCAGAAGTAGCTGCATTTTTGCATTGCAGTGTACTTACCATATGCTACATAAACAACATATTTTGGTAACACTTCACTTGAGGGGGCACAAATACTTAGTAGTAACTCAGTTACTACTGAAGTTCAGGTCATGAACAAATGTAGTAGCTACTTGAGATAAGAGGATGCATCATAATTCATTAATGATGAACGAATGTGAGATCATTATTCCACTTGTGGTATTCACTATTTGTTCCTTCAGTTTTTTCTTAGTTGTTCCTTCAGTAGTTCACAAAAATTTGCAGAATTAAGAAATATAGTAACTAGGGATAGGCCAATCCACATTTTTGTTCCGATCCAATTCAGATACACAATTTCTGATACCGATACAGATTCTGATACAAGAGCTCTTTTTCATTTTTCATTCACTTTTCATTTTTAGAGGATATCACAAATTCAGTTTTAACTAGTTATAATTCAAATTCTTGATATCAGAAATTCAATTCTAACTAGTTAAAATGCCAATTCCTGATATCTGAAAATCTAATATAGCTAGTGATATTCAAAATGATTTTTCTCATTATTTTCAATGGGAGTTAAAGTTTTAACTAGTTAAATTTTTTACAGACTGACGAAAACTAAATAAGTAAGCATCGGACATGGATCAATACCATATGGCCGATACCCGATCCGTCTAATAAGGTTTGAATTGGTGCATCTCTAGTAACAAATATAGTAACTGCTTGGAATAAATGATGTGTCACTATTAACTAATGATGGATAAACATGAGATCTGTATTTCACGTTTGTTATTTATTTGTTCCCTCGATAATTCCTTCAGTAGTTCACAGAGGTTTACGGAAATAACAGATATAGTAATATAGTAATTGTTTGAGATATTATGTCATGATTCATTAATGATTAACAGCATGTATCTAAGACTTGGTGTGAGATTAATTACGGTAATACATAAGTAGTAGCACAATATGATAATATTTGTGCCCCCTTAAATAAAATGTTACCCATATCTTTAATAGGGGTGCAGCAGATCATAAACTCACAAACTCATTCATGTATCAGATCAGTTTAAAAAAAATGAGGCAGGACAAATTTAACTTTGCTTTCAATTTTTTACTCAGAACTTAAATAGCACTTAAAGCATGGAAATTTTGACATGCTCCATTCATGTGAACACGAAGCTGCTTCACCAGCATCCTTTCACTTCAACTCAACATGGTACAGGAGTCCGTAGAAGACATCCATCATTATCGTTTTCTCTATTATGTCGAAATTATGACTTAGTTTTGCTTTGATCTGAACATAACCAAAGTTTTTTTTTTTGCCCCTTGAAATTATGACATTTTCATTAGATCACGAAATAAAAGTAATCTCAGGAAAACAGAAGGTGTAATTAGACTTGCAAACAGCATATCTTAAGAGAAAAAGGGAAATGGTTTCTATCAAAAATGCCATGATTAATGCTATTGAATCCACATCGTTTTTTATTGCATTATCACCAACAATCTATAATTCCTTCCCCCATTTGCAACAGACAAGGATTTCCCTACTATGACAAATTAATTTGAAGCCCTACATGCATGTCCTTTATGGATTTCTATAGTATTGATGTTTAAAATGTTTAAAAATAAATAAAACATATTCTGTATCTGTGTTAAATGGTACTGTAGTAATTCAATTAAAAGGTTCAGAATAATGATGAAAAATCGTGACAAGCTGAACTGCAATGTAATTATTAATTGCATTATTGATGCAGCTCTAGTAATTTAGAGATGCCAAATACTCTAACGTCATGAGTCAAGAAAATGATACATGCAAACTCCACAGATATCGCCAGGAACATCAACCATGGAGGTGTGAGGGTGCAGTATGACCCACCTTGTTGCTAATATGATTTGTACAATTCCATGGCCGGTTGCCGTTTTGAGGAATTATTCCCGACACATACCTATTTTCATTTTGGCACAAATTTTTGCCACGGATTCACCATCATTGTTTTATTACACCCTCCCCTTTACTTGCTTTATAACTTAAATGTAGCGTGGGTGCGTACAGCAATGATTTGGCACTCCACCTTAATCCTAGAACGAATAAATTAACTCCGCTGTACTTGTTGCAAGCTAGCCAAATTGGAAAATTCATAAAGGAATATGTAAATGGAAATCACTGAGCGTAGGAGCCCTCTCACCTTCCAGGAAAAAAGGAAGTGCATACATATTATATAGAGATCGAAGAACTCAGGATTAAAAAAAAAAATCATTTTATTTTAACAGGCTGTTTAATCCGTCGGTCAGTTAATGCAAGGCTGGTTAAGAGGGATTGTACTAGGGGTGTACGGTATAAGCGGTATAAATTTGGCCAACGTGAGAGATTTTGATTACACCGGCCTACCGCCATAGTGGCTGTTGATGGCCAGGGCATGTGAGGGGAGTGGAGCGGTGAGAATTTCCACTCCTCGCCTACCAGGCTGTTGGCTCTGCCTGCTCCTCTGCTCAATACCGGTCCGCACTCCACTAAAATGTCATCCCGCTCCAGTGAACTCGCTCTACGCTCATTCCGATTTGGGCATGCCACACACTCGGTATTGGAGTGAGACAGGGCAACCGCTCCTGCCTTTAAATAAAACACCGCTCTGCGCTCCGATTTGGGCATGACACAGACTCGGTATTGGGGTGAGATCCGCGCTCATTCCGATTTGGGCATGCCTCGGACTCGGTATTGGGGTGAGACAGGGCAACCGCTCCTGCCTTTAAATAAAACACCGCTCCGCGCTCCGATGTGATGATGCAGCTTCAAGGCACCCCGGAAGTTTTAACTTTATCCTTCTTGATTAAGGAATCGTTGACGTTTAGCATGATGGCTCAATTGAATTAATTGAATTAAATCCACAAGATTATGTACTGTGATTGTTACTGTCACACAGTGTGCTTGCACTGCATTACGTGTAGCAGAGCGGTAGAAAAAACAGAATGGCGAGGCTGTACAGGGGTGTGTTTCCCAAAGGCATGGTTGCTAACTAAGTACATTAGCAACTTTTATAGTTAGTTGGTCTCATTCAGTTGTATGGTTCTATGTTAGTTGCTAACAGGAGCTTTTGGGAAACGCACCCCAGACAGCGAGACTCCCACAGGGACCCATTCTTAAAAAAAATGGAGAAATTTTTGGCAAACTTCTGAGTCATGAATAGTTCCAAACATTCACGGTAGTGATGGCCAAATGAAGCTTCATGAACCGTTTGCTGTATTTTCTGACTCCACTAGATGGTGCTCTCTGTTCAAAAAAGGGCTCAAAGCATGCCCCAAAGCAAAGCAAGATCACCACCTAGTGGGGGTCATAAAATACAGCAAATGGTTCATGAAGCTTCATTTAGCCATCACTAATTCACGGCATTGAATCACGGCCATTTTGATTTCCAAGAACTTTAAGCGGCATGTTGGAAAAAATAACATTAATAAACATCTAATACAATAGCTGTCATTAATATACTAAATCTTATTTTGTTTTTATATGTGCGCAGCATTAGCTGTTAATGGTTATCATAATTAATTTATGACCGAAGGTAGTTTCACAGCTATCGAGCTAACGTCCCCATGTCACTGATTATTTTGTCAATTGTTACTGATGCAGGGTAACGTTACATATAAAGTTATTCTTGTTATCAGCGGCTTCATAATTACGGTTAGCCATTTCGTCGGCCATTTCTGCACAGTTACAAGCTTTTTCTATTGGCACAATTCGAGGTACACGTTGTGTGTTAGCTGCTTTGCT
>JAODKM010000032.1:10161522-10179428 GCA_026780845.1 Petrocephalus sullivani | reverse complement strand
TTTCAAACTGGATTTAAGGAAGCACTTCTTTACACAGCAGGTAGTTAGAGTATGGAATAGTCTTCCTGATAACGTAGCCAAGGGTACACACTTACCTGCCCAGACAGTCCCATCTTTCGCTATGTGAGTGAGGTAGGATAAATTACATTTAGACATGGATGAAAGTAACTGTCTGTGAGTGTATGTGATAGTGCCGTGCAAGATCACTTTTGTGTATTACTTTAAATATAGAAAACAAGTGTCAATGTTGAAGAATTTGTTACCGGGTTTTTTGATTTGCATTTTTCTTTGTGTAATTTTTTGCTCCATCAGTTTCAATAATGTTCTATTTCTGAATAAATGGGTGAAAATTAAAAATTTCTTTTTTATTAGATTCATTGATTAAACGAAAAAAAATAATCGACAGATTAATTGATTATCAAAATAATCGTTAGTTGCAGTCCTACCACAGCTTCTTCGGGTCTTCAAGGGGGTCCAGTAGTTGGAATTTGTGATTATTTTCAAGCAAATCGGAACTAAGCTGTAAAGTTCACCTCATGTCTAAAGAGTCAAGGGCTTCAGAGGAAGGTCATGAATGTAAAACAATTCTAAGCGTGGTACAGTGAATAGCAGAGAATATCAGAAGCCTGCCTGCTCTCTGCTTTTGACAGCTGGTGAAGCTGTGCATCGGAATGATCGACGCCGGAAAGGCCTACAACATGGCTAACAGGCAGTTTGCCAATGGCATCCGGGAGCTGGCCCAGCAGTCCTCCAAAGATGATGTCATCGAGGTACGACGGCGCCGCTCTCCAGACTGTTGCTGCATGTGTTTGTCGTTCATTAACATACTGCAGCGGTTCAGCTTAAGCCCCTCAGTTGATCAATTGCAGCATCTCTCTTGGGAACAAACAAGCAGCAGCTGCTGGTGACCCTTCATAGGAACATGATGTTTATTTTCTGTGTTAGGGGAAAGCCTTGGTTTTTTCCCCTTTTTTGGCCTCTTTATACATGTGAGATTACAGATTATTACAGGCATTGTGATACTTGTGTTTGAGAATTTCTGTCATTTTCCCTAACATTCTGAGACTTTTTGTTCTATTCCCCCCTAAGTCAAGTCTGACCAAGTTTGCGGAAAGCCTGCAGGAGATGATCAACTACCACACGGTAAGCAAATGTGCCCCCCCTCCTGGCTGAAAGGAAGCCTTTTACAATATTTGCATCAGGCCTTTTCTGCCTGCTGAAAGCTGATCTTCGCTTGTTTGATGTGCTGGGAGAGAATTTGAGAATCACATCAGCCTTTGTGGTATTGTTTACCTGAACAGCTGCATGTATCCAGTACATCTGCTCTAGAGGACAGGAAAAAGTAAATTGGTTTACATCAATCTCTGTCCTTCCTCAGATTTTATTCGACCAAGCCCAGAGGTCTGTCAAGTCCCAACTTCAGATATTTATGAAAGAGTGAGTAAAACCTCTACCTGTCAGCTTAAGTAGATCTTTTTTTTCTCCTGCATCTGCAGGTAGCAGGCCTGTTTTGATTGTAGTGGCTAGAATCCAGCTGATCCAAACATTTTGTTGGCATATTAAACAGAAAGTAAAGCCCACACAGGTTAGCTTGTGGCGATGCGTCACTTATCTGAACCAGAAGTCAGTCAAATAAAGGGGAAGTTTCCCTGATGCCTTAACCACTGTCGTTTCCCATTTGAGCAAACAAGCTGTAGTGCTTCATCTCACACCTCACACTGTGCTATGTGTGCTATGTGCTGCTGGTAGTGTTCTGCTGCTGAATACATTCACAGTTTAGTGTTTACGCTCCGTGGGTGCACGGTGCGTTCCTGAAACAGGTGCATGGTGCCTTGAATGGAGCACATCTGTCCCATTGCAGGGACCTCAGGAAGTTCAAGGAATCGAAGAAGCAGTTTGACAGGGTGAGCGAGGAGAAGGAGACGGCCCTGGCCAGGAACGCGCAGGCCACGCGCAACAAGCAGCACGAAGTGGATGAGGCCAGCAGTATCCTGACTGCCACTCGCAAGTGCTTCCGCCACGTGGTCCTGGACTACGTCCTGCAGGTACCAGCATGCCCCCGTCCTGCTTCTGCTCGGCTTCAGTTTCCAAGAGCTAAAAAGCTCTTTTGACCTACTGTGAAAACTGCAATAATCAGACCTGGGGTAAATACTTTCTCCTATATCACATTGCCGGCAGTAAACCTGTTTAAGAGTGAGTAACACTCTGTGCATGCTTATGTCCTGCGCTCTGTGTCGCTGCAGTGAGAGTGTAATGTGCGTCGTTCTCCTAGCTGCTAGAGCCTTCCCTTCGAAGCCCTGTCCTGTTCCCCTGTGTCCTTCAGATAGGTGCTGTAGCCCTCCCTCGGGGCCCTGTCCTGTTCCCCTGTGTCCTTCACATAGCTGCTGTAGCCCTCTCTTGGGGCCCTGTCCTGTTCCCCTGTGTTCTTCACATACTGTAGGTGCTGTAGCCCTCCCTCGGGGCCCTGTCCTGTTCCCCTCTGTCCTTCACATAGCTGCTGTAGCCCTCCCTCGGGGCCCTGTCCTATTCCCTTCTGTCCTTCACATAGGTACTGCAGCCCTCCCTCGGGGCCCTGTCCTGTTCCCCTATGTCCTTCACATAGTTATTGTAGCCCTCCCTCTGGGCCCTGTCCTGTTCCCCTGTGTCCTTTACATAGTTGCTGTAGCCCTCCCTATGGGCCCTGTCCTGTTCCCCTGTGTCCTTCACATAGTTGCTGTAGCCCTCCCTCTGGGCCCTGTCCTGTTCCCCTGTGTCCTTCACATAGCTGCTGTAGCCCTCCCTTGGGGCCCTGTCCTGTTCCCCTGTGTCCTTCACATAGTTGCTGTAGCCCTCCCTCTGGGCCCTGTCCTGTTCCCCTCTGTCCTTCACATAGCTGCTGTAGCCCTCCCTTGGGGCCCTGTCCTGTTCCCCTGTGTCCTTCACATAGGTGCTATAGCCCTCCCTCGGGGCCCTGTCCTATTCCCCTCTGTACTTCACATAGGTGCTGTAGCCCTTCCTCAGGGCCCCGCTTCCTCAGTCTGCTTTTGAATTTAACCCGGATCTCTTTCGGGTTAGTCCGGGGTACAAAGTAAGTTTCCCTTTGACCCGGCCGGATCAGGGCTATGGCTTAACCCGTCATCGAGGTTACAGTTCCGGCCAGTCCCTCATCGCATTTCAGAGTCCATATGATGAGTCATCCCGGCTGCAGCCCTGTGCTGGGGTTTGCGCTTAGCCAGATTGCAGCAGCCTCAGGGTGGCACCTGGCAGTTTGTCCTGGTGACCTTCTGCCAGGAAAGGCTTTATCTGCCTTTCGGAAAATGTTTAAATAAAGAAAACTACAGCTATAATAAACAGCAGAGTAAAGGATCCTCTTTTTCACAGCAGCATTGTGACTAAGACTGTGCTGTTCTTAATAATAGAAAGAGAAATCTGACGCGCATCGAAAGAGGAAGTGTGATTGTGGATTAATGTCCATCACTGCCTGTGTCTGCTCGCTGCTCTGTACCCCTCTCATGCATATAACGGTCTTTAAGGGGCTGGGCTACCCCAGTGTTTCCTTTTTTAGCAATGAAAGTAAGGGTCGCTATTAATAGTTGGGTAAGAAATTAATGGAATACCCTTGTCTGATCTGAATGACTGATGTGGTTCAAAATCCGTCAGGCTATTTGGCCCTGGAACGCATGTTGCCTGTAGCCTCCTTCTATTTAACGTTTTTATAATTCCAGCAGTCACAAGTTTAATGTGTGTGGGACGGGAGGAACATTTCTGCCTGTGACTTTCCAAAAAGAGCTGGCTGTTTGCACTCCCTGGTGGTGGAAGAAGGGATCAGCACATACTGCATAGTGGAAGTGCCATGGACAGTCTTCCTCTCGCTGAGATTTATTACACCAACTGTTAACCTCACTGGCAAGTTGGATGAATAGTCTAAACGGGAAATGGGCTGATATAAAGTTCTTGTGTCATGTCATTCTCCAGCTGTGTGCTGCTCAGTTCCTGCAGCATTGGCACACCCTTTGTTATGTGAACTACGCTGGATTTAACATGCAGTCATGCAGAGTGTCTGTTATGACATTTTCTGTGAATTCTAGTTATGATGCAATACGCAAGCCAGTATTCATATTCCTCATGGCTGCATTGTGGGGTCGGCCTGAGACTTTGAAGCTGCCAGAAGCTTCCTCTGCTTTTCATGGTGTGGGACGGCACTGTGTCGCTTTTGAAAATGTGAATGGGGGATAGCTGGGAGTAGTCGGCACGGGTGGTTATTTTTCTCTGGTACCTCTGCATATTGTTACTGCAGTGTCATTGTGAAGTGAGCAAAAGATGGATTTCACCCTTGTCTGACCTTCCTTCCCAGATCAATGTTCTGCAGTCTAAGAAAAGGTCTGAGATCCTCAAATCGGTGAGTAGGCATATTGGCACTCAAAGCCAATGTTCAATCAACTGAAGACACAGGGCAGCCTGCAGCTCTGGGGCCTGGCCCAGCCCTCACCTGCGCAGTCCGGCCTTTTGCAGTGTGCCCTCTGCCTGGCTCTCGCCTGCGCAGTCTAGCCTTCCACATTGTGCCCTCTGCCTTTCAGATGCTGTCCTTCATGTACGCCCACCTGACCTTCTTCCACCAAGGCTACGACCTGTTTAGTGAGCTGCAGCCGCTGATGAAGCAGCTGGGAGGACAGGTAAGCGGCACCTCTGTGCCCACCAGCGCACCCTGATCCAGCCGCACAGCTCTGATTATATTCAGTTAGCAGATAGGTGGCACCTCTGTGCCCACCAGCACACCCTGATCCAGCCGCACAGCTCTGATTATATTCAGTTAGCAGATAGGTGGCACCTCTGTGCCCACCAGCACACCCTGATCCAGCCGCACAGCTCTGATTATATTCAGTAAGCAGGTAGGTGGCACCTCTGTGCCCACCAGCACACCCTGATCCAGCCGCACAGCTCTGATTATATTCAGTTAGCAGGTAGGTGGCACCTCTGTGCCCACCAGCACACCCTGATCCAGCCACACGCCTCTAATTATATTCAGCTAGCAGGTAGGCGGCACCTCTGTGCCCACCAGAGCACCCTAATCCAGCCTCACAGCTCTGATTATATTCAGTAAGCAGGTAGCCGGCACCTCTGTGCCCACCAGAGCACCCTGATTCAGCCGCACAGCTCTGATTATATTCAGTAAGCAGGTAGGTAGTAGGGGTGTAAATCACAGCTTTCCTCACGATACGATACAATATCAATTCCTTAAGCCAGCGATTCGTTTTTTTTCGATACCTCAGAAATTCCCACAATACGATACGATTCGGTTCGATACTGGATGTTAGTAGATGAAATTTCACACAATCCTTTACATTACAATGAATTATGCGAATATAATTAGCATTTTATCATTTTTTTGGGGGAATTCTAAACAAAATCTAGTCCTCATTACAAAAGTGTAGTCAAGTATGTCCCAAAAAATAAGCAAAATAAAGTGCAATAAGGTAAAAATAAAACTTCGGATGGATGTAGATTAACATGGTGATTAATTTTTATTTTGAATTGTCTTCTTCAGACAAATACAAAAGTGTAACAAAAAGTATGTCCACAACAAGTAAAATAAAGTGCAATAAAGTCACATAAAAAACATTGCATGGATAGATATAGAATGAGGAAGATTAACATGACTGACTTCTACGGTGAAACAAGTATGTCAGTAGTCTTCTTTGAGAGTTTTTTTCTAAGAAAAATTAACTGGTCAACGTGTTCAGGAGAAAGGATGCTACGTACTAAACACACGCTCTGAAGGTATGCAGTAAGTCTTAGCCAGGTCTGCCAAGAGAGGAAACTCTGTCTCACTTTGACGCTGTCATCTTTGAAAAACTTTTCCGTGATCTTAACTTTTTCTAGTTCTTGTTTTAGTCGCCGGTTATCTTCCAACAAAAGGTTCATTTCAGCTCTCCTAATCTGACATAAACCACACTCATAAACACTTTCAGGTTACTGTGCCACCTCAAAGGGGTGGACTTCGGTCAGGATGGGTTTTCAGCATTTTCTATCCTGGCTGTTCTGTTTAGGAACAAACACAAGTAGCGAATGTCATACATTCAGCATAAAAGCTAATTCTAGTGGTAGAGGCAGACGTTTAGGGATGAGAGGTTTATGTCTGCAAAACGCACACTAAATGTCTATCCTGGGGAAATTGGTACAAGACGCTAAGATGGCTAACAGCGATTTAAAGTGAATGTAACATTAGCGTGGTAGGACAAGCGAGCGGATCCACTAAAACTTAAATCAAGTCAAATGATCATATTGAAACGGGCCTGCATGATGCACTGTAAGAAAAGTCCATAAAAATAGGGTCCAATGTACCGTGTTAATATTAAGGAATTCTCACAATTCTCAATTTTCTGCCAGGACATTTTTTTTACGGATTTTTTTTTACAGTGTGCCACCTGCAGACGTTATGCTACATACTGCCAGCTACAGTGTAAAAGTCCAGATCATGTGTACGTCGGAGTGAATTATGAAAACAATACTGGAACAGGTGAAAAAATAAAAATGCATGAACCGATATTTATGTGGTCACGTCGCTGCATTGGATTGTTTGCCATTTAAACGATACATCGATTTGTATCAATGTATCGTTACATCCCTAGTAGGTAGCACCTCTGTGCCACACCAAACCGCCTATTATGATCAGACTGTGTTAAACCATGTGACAGAAAGACAGGGCAGAAAAACAGGTGTTATTATAAAAAGTAGATGTTTACAACCAGGACTGTGCGCCTTTCTGTTCTGCAAAGTTGATGTGACAGTCCAGTTTCAGTAACAGTTGAGTGGTGCACTGATGTGGAAATTTTGACCAATACCGATAACCAATATATTTTTGTCTAATATCGCCGATACTGATGGCCAGCATATCTTTAATATCGTTGATATGAATATTAATATATTTTTAGCATTTATAAATAACTGATTCGTCAAATATCGCTGATACCTATAATCAATATATTTTTGTCTAATATTGCCAATACCGACAACTGGCTAACCTCTGAGACTTGACAGTTAGTTTGATTACCATCAATTGAATTAAAACGGCCCAGTCCTGCTGTAGGAGGCCTAGAGATAACGTCTGGGGGTGTGGGAGGAGTATGGATCAGACGGGAGGGGGGTGACATGGCCGTCCAGGCAGTATTGCACTGTCATTATTTGTCAGCTTCTTTGTCATTTGAATACATGCTCATTGTAACTATTCTAAAAAAATATAGGTTGGAACACCAGTGTTCCATTTTAAAGTTCAGAATCTAGTTCATTTTACAGATTTTATATACACTCTACTGTACCTGTGGGGTAGTTTTTTTGCCAGCTTACTGAAGCTTGTGTGTGTATACAGTCAGAAACGGACAGAACGGTAACGGTTTGATCCCCGAATGGTATTTGATCCCCGAAGAAAATCACAATGGAGTCTGTATGTTTCTGTATGTTTGACATTACATGCTAGTAACTTTTTTATACTATTAGTGTGTCTATTACAGTTCATACTGTCATGTCATGGGAAACATTGGTCATAGGGCAAATGAGAGAGTAATGAATAGAATTTAACTATTTCGAGACATAAATGACGTTAAGAGAGACAGACATTAAAACATACATAAAGAAACATTTAACCTAATTGATGGGAAAATATTGTAAAAATTGCATGTAAGTGGAATGTGCAATAAATTAATAGCTATAGTTATGTGTCATGACTAGGACTAAGAATATTCTTATAAGATCACATTTGTTGGCTTTTATATTTCCCGATGGTCCATCCAGTACTTGTAGTAATTGTAGAGGTTGGGGGTGTGGCAGGAGTAGGGATTAGATGGGAGCCAAGGTTGACCGGGCTGCTCAGGGAACACATTGTCATGCTGCCAGCATGTTTTCCAGTTTGCGTGGACTTCGGTGTTTTTCACTGGTCAGTTTGTAGTACTGTGAACTCACATGGTCATTTATCAAATTTGTTCTGTTTTACACATTTTAAATTTTGTTAACAGAACTATAGTGCAGTGGGCTCTGGTGCTTCCCATACTGGGCCGCAGCGCTGTTTACACAGCTACCTCATCGATCTGTTTGGGAAACCCCAAAAACACCCACGGCAGATGCCAACATCAGCGGCTGCCATGACTCTAGAAGAGAGAGAGGAGCAGTGCAAGGAGGGGGGGCTTGGACAGTGGGTGCCTTGCAGAGCGCTATAAACCACCTGTGTACCATCTGCCAAGGATTGCTTAGGATATCAGTCACAGGAACAGTAGGAAATCTGGATCTGGAGCTTGTTTGAGTCATTGGTAACTGTGATGTGCACACGTTGCTACCATGAAGGAAATTGATGTCACGGAGGGCTGGTACGTGTGGGGGTGCGGGGGTGAATTCCCAGTGCAGGGCTTTAAGGCCGTCTCCGTGGCTGACCGTGGCAGAACAGCATTACCTGGCGGCACGTAGGGACGCCCTCACTATGAAGCTGAAGAAGGTGCAGCGAGTTTACGCAGAGATACTGAAGAGCTGCCAGCAGGTGGGTGTCAGCCCCTAGAGAAGCTCTGGGCTAGCAGGGCTAGCATTAGCACAACCAGCAGCTGCAACTCAACATTCTGGGTGATTCTAGCATCGCCAGTAATGAACCTGACTGCTGAGAATTGCTTTGAGTGTATCTGTATGGATTGAGGTCCATTCTAACATGCTGAACATTAGTGTTTGCTAATGTTCATATATACCCTATAGGTGAAGGTGATTTATCGTCATTTTTGACACAGCACGCAACGTGTCCTCTGCTTTTAACCCATGTGAAAACGTTGCTAGATTATTTATTTTGAATGTGTGCTATAGAGAACTTAGTTGACTAAGTTGACAAGTAGCCCACATCTGGCCTGGTGTGTATCAGCGCTGTGTGTGGAAGGTAAATAAGTTTGGTTAGTGAGGAGTACCTACCTGATTGGACTGGACATGAGCTCATGGGGTCAGGCTTGATCCTCTGGTGTGTGTTTCTCTATCATGTTTTGGCTTGTTCGGGGTGGTAATTCCTGGCAGTCTCACGGACATCGTGAAACGCTCTTGGTTACTCAGCTAATTTTGTACTGCTCACATTTTGCTCGTCTGTTCCTGGGAAGAGGAGAAACATTCCCAACAGCTGTCATTGCCATCATTGCAGGCTCAGCATTTGTGTGTTCATGTGAAAACCAGTATCCCTGTAAACCTCTTCATATGTATCACCACCTGGACACTTCTGAGAAGTCTTTAGATGCATAAGGCTTTGTAAAACATGTTTCCAGTATCTTTAATGTCTAGCAATCTGACTTAAACTTCCAGCATCTGCTAGATTGGTGGTTTGCATCTTTCACAATTGTTGCTCACTTTAAATCACTTACTGCAGAGGACATGTTCAATGAAAAGCACAAGGTCTGCATATCATGACTCTCAATAATCCTCAGAGATTGTCACGGCCCTCATTTTCATCAGATGGTCAGGACGTGTGCTAATCCTACCCGATGATGGACAGCCAGTGTCCTGCTTCTCACCAGCAGCCCCATTCTGTTTCTTACCCATTGTGAAATTCCTCTTTCAGCTGGACCTGCTGGTGATCAACATAGCCAAGGAGAAGCGAGATATGGAGCTGAAACATTCCACCATCCAGCAGAAGGTGCTGTCCTGCCGCTCGCCGGGGATCTCGCTCTGTGCCGTCATGCTGCAGGAAGAGCAGTATCGGGGGGGCAGGCTTAGCCTCGGCCTAAAAATAACCCCTGTTGGAATGACTCTCCGGCGCCCTGCTGTCCATTAATCACTTGCGAGGCCCAGCTCCGCTCCCTCACATGCTCCACAGTATTTTGCAGAAAGCATGATGACGCACCTGGGCTCATCTAGAGATCACATGACCTCTTTTCACCCACACACATTAACCACAGACCGAATTAACAGCCTTAAGCATAGGTTCATTGAAAGATGCAGTCTGCCTTCGGCTGCAGTGACACTTCTGTTAATGTACTGTGTGAGAGCATGGAGTGTAGTTTTGGGTTGCTGGATGGTTTTGGTTCCAGATGCAGGAATTTGCTTGTGGTACAGGAAAGCTTTCTTGCTGTTTAGGCAATATGGTTAGAGTAATGAGCTGTTTACCCTGCTTTACTATGAGTCAGACTTTGTCTGTGATGACCAATATGCAGAGCTAGAGAAGTCCATTTAAAGCGGGAGGGTCAAGTTGCAGCCTTGACCTTCCAGTGACCTCTGGCGAAAGCGAGCTTGTACCAGTCGGAGAAATGACGATGCGAAGGAAGTCTGGCTGAAAGGAGTGAGCTTTACCCAGCATTTAAGGGGGAGGGTCATCCACTGGGGGCGGGGCTGAGCTAGCAACTGGCCACAGATTGGGTGATCACACGCTTCCTGTTCCTCCTCATTGGCTGACCAGCCCCTGCTGCCCTTCAGCACACATGCAGTCTCTCTCCTGCCCTCCCCATCCTGTAGCATGCTATTTTGGTGTTGTTTCTCTCCCTCCAACCCCCCCCCCAGCTTTCTGTGTCTCTCCCCATATCTGCAGTCTCTTACCTGATCTACCTTCTCTCCTCTCCACTTCGCTCAGGCTGCTCTGCAGGTAAGACTTTGCTTCTCTCCCTTTCTCTCTCTCTCTCTTGTTTCCTGCTCTCTAGCCGGGCATTGCAGTGGCATGGGGGACGATGGTGTTCCTGTCCTTGTCCTCACGCTTGTCATGTGACACCCCCCACTCCTCTTCATACCCGTGCACTGTGAGAGGTCTGCTGTATATAGATGGCTGCATTAAGAGCCTACTGCCTATTTCCATGTGTTTTGAGCTATAACTGGGTCCCGTGCTGCTGCTGCTACTGCCCTGGGCACCTGTCTGCTATTTGATCAGTTAATGTTCTGTGTGTTTAACTGATTTCGCTTTAACTGGATTCCTGTTTAAATAGCAGTGTATTAATGCATGTTTAGCTTAAAATAAACACTGGCTTACCTGTAATTTTATTGAAAATTCCCCTAGGGTGGAATTTAGTGCTGTATAAATAGAGCAGAAATAATTTCTTTATTGAGTGAATTGGATCATTATACTAGCCCTGCCGGGGTGTACAGTAGAGAAAAGCAGGAGCTGTTACTGGTGACCAAGCAGTGAAGGTAACCAGCTGGTAGCTCTGTGCCGCCCTGCGGTCAGGCACCTGCAGTGGTAACCTTCACATGTGCTCGCTCGGCTGCGACAGATTGGCTCCGGAGTTTGGCTGGTACACCCACGCCGTTTTTATCCCTGTGTGCGGCGGCTTGATCAGCAGAGCGATGCCGCAAGTGGCAGGTTGAGGCCACGCACTCATCCGTGTTCTCCGGCCTTTCCTCTGGTATGATGTGTTAGGCAGAAGGGTGTTACACTCTTCTTGGAGATAACTGACACTTGCTGCTTCTACGCATGGAGGTCGACTCTCGTACATTGCTTTTGTTACACGTTTGAATCCAACCTGACTCCAGTCTCTCTGGTCCCCAGGACTTTTCGAATGACGACACCAAACTGGAGTACAATGTGGATGCAGACAATGGAATTGCCATGGAGGGCTACCTCTTCAAAAGGGCTAGCAACGCGTTCAAAACCTGGAACAGGTAGGAGGATGCTGCTCTCCAGCCTGGGCCAGCACGCACCACCCTGCTCCTGCCCCGGAGAGAAGGCAGTGTCACGTGGAACATGACTGAGGTCTTCCTGCATGCCCCTGGTGGACGTCTGGCTGATGTCCTTCAAGCAGTACTTTATTAAGGGTGTCGATGTAATAGCTGGGTCAGAAAGGTTGTGTACCCAGCTTGGTGGCCAGAGCAGAGGTGGGCTACAGAAACAGAGCAGAGTTTTACTGTTGCTGTTGACAGCCCAGAATGTCCCCTTAAATCAACAAAGAGCTGTAAACATGCATTATTACAGGTTTTGGATGATAAGTTTGCAGCTGTAGTTTTTTGTAACATGTTCTCTGTGTTTGCATGGGATCCCTGTAGGTACACTGCAAAGACATACTATTTAGCATATGTTTGTGTGTGTGTGGTCATACATGTATTAAAATGTGAAGAAAAAAAACCTGTTATTTTGACATTGTAGGTACATTTATTGGTCCACACAAGGGCAAACTCAGTTTTAAAATCTGTGAATGCAATTAAGGTTACCTCTCCCTCGACTTGCATGAGAGTTGTTTCTTCTTGGTGGTGTTTTTTGTTGACTTTCTTTCCATCAGTTTGTCAATGACAGAAAAGCTGTGTTGAGGCACATGGTAGAACCCAAGCAGCCTTACAGTTAGTGGGTCATTTACCTACCTGGTCATTACAAGAAGCCAGTGTTATCAGTCATTTCTTTTAACCCTGATGTTTGTGATTTCATTGACTTGGTCTGTTTGGGCAGTTTTATGAATGTTGGATACCAAAGGAATGATACTTTTATCAGTAATGCTTTTCTTCTTAGGCGCTGGTTCTCCATTCAGAACAATCAGCTAGTTTACCAGAAGAAATACAGGGTATGCAGAATACATTCTTTTTCATCCTATAATTTCAAAATGCTCTTGCACTTTACATTAGACCGAAATATGCCGATGTGCCAGAACATTGTGACCACTCACAGATGATCTTGTAAACACAGCACTTGTCAAGTTCTGGGATATATAAGACTGTAAGCAAACAGTCGATACTCTTAGTGAATGTGTTGGATTCAGATGAACTGAGCAGGAGTGACTAACAAGGGCTAAATTGTTTTAGCCATTTCCCTTGTTCAGAACATCTCTGAAATGGCAAGGCTCATGTGGTGCGTCAGGTCAACCATAGTGAGAACCTATTGACAGTAGTCCATAGAGGCACGAACCACAAACCAGAAACAGGGTGTTGGGTGGTCAAGATTCATCAATATGAGATGTGAACAAGTAGTAAAGTATAGTAACAGACTGCCCTGAACCTAGGTATTATGTACATAGTCTTCATTTTTATTGGTAATGTTTGTGCTATTCATTTATTCCATGAAGTACACACCAGCCATGTTTACTAGCTAATTCAATGATAACACAGATGTTTTGGAGGTTGTATTTGCGGCAGCACTTAGGAAGGTTTGGCCCTCTCCCACAGGATATCCCCACCGTGGTGGTGGAGGACCTGCGGCTATGTACCGTCAAGCACTGCGAGGACATCGAGAGGCGCTTCTGCTTTGAAGTGGTGTCTCCGACCAAGTGAGTACTGTCAGCAATGCATGGAACCAGGGACCAGAAGCTGGTCCCAGTCCTGTCTCTGTCCTCATCTGTACATGGGACTGGGATTCATGTGAAATGTGAGCAGTGGCCAGTCTCAGTCCTGTCTCTGTCCTCATCTGTACATGGGACTGGGATTTGTGTGAAATGTGAGCAGTGGCCAGTCTCTGTCTTCATTGGTACATGTTTATAATAGTCCAGAATAAGGTACAGGTGGATTGATATTGAATGTGATGATTAACTCACGGCCACCCTACTGCTTTTCTCTTCTCTCCTACTCTTCCTCCAGGAGCTGCATGATGCAGGCAGATTCAGAGAAGCTTCGGCAGGCCTGGATCAAAGCCGTGCAGAGCAGCATCGCCACAGCATACCGGGAGAAGGGCAATGATGTGGATGTGCGTAAGGAGGCAGGGGCGCCGCACCCATATTTATCCCCATCACCCTCTTCATCGACCCGGTCACCTGACCACCGGGGTGCTTTTTCTCCACAGAAGCTGGACAGCAGGTCGTCGGCATCCACGGGCAGCCTGGACTTGAGTGGCGAGCCCCGGGAGAGGAGCCTGAAGGGGGACAGTGCCCTGCAGAGGGTCCTGGCCATCGCCGGCAATAGTCATTGCTGCGACTGTGGCGCAGCCGAGCCCCGTTGGGCCAGCATCAACCTGGGCATCACACTGTGCATCCAGTGCTCCGGCATCCACCGGTACGCCGGGCTCAGGGGGGGTGGGGGTTGGTGTCCACTCAAGACTGTCTGGGGGAGGACTATCCAGAGGGGGTACAGATTACACATTTTATGCCATTTTAAAATTGCGCCGTATAACATTATGAGTGGCATAGTCACAGAATATCACAGATTGACAAAAAAAAAATTAAGCTGATATGGCACTGACCCCAGCGTCATGGGCCGCCAGCTAAGGGGCTATAATTACAGAATGCCTCATGATTGGTTGAAGAATTTCTCATCACCCAGTAGCTGAGTTCATATTCTGCTGTATTTGGTGAATGTTAAATTTACTTCTCCAGTAATAATGAATGTTAGGTGTGCTGCTACTTATCTGCCAGGAGCCTGGGTGTCCATTTCTCCAAGGTGAGGTCCCTGACGCTGGACACGTGGGAACCCGAGCTGCTGAAGGTGAGCAGGCGGGAGTGTAGGGCCGACACGTGGGCCCCCAGCGACATAGGGCCGCACCCTCGGCACAAGGGCATGCTGTACAGTGTTCTGACACTGCATTGCCACAGATGGGGCAGTGCTGAAGCACCCTCAGCAAATGGGAATGCTGTACAGTGCTCTGCTGCTGCATTACCACAAACCGGGCAGTGCTGAAGCACCCTCAGCACATGGGCATGCTGTACAGTGCTCTGCTGCTACATTACCACAAACCGGGTAGTGCTGAAGCACCCTCAGCACATGGGCATGCTGTACAGTGCTCTGCTGCTGCATTACCACAAACAGGGCAGTGCTGAAGCACCCTCGGCACGTGGGCATGCTGTACAGTGCTCTGCTGCTGCATTACCACAAACAGGGCAGTGCTGAAGCACCCTCAGTACATGGGCACGCAGTACAGTGCTTGGCCGCTGCATTACCACAAACCAACAGGTGGAGGCATGCTGAAGTACCCCCAGCAGCATACTTGAGGACCACTGATCGAACCGTCAAAAAAATATTGATATAGTTATCAAATTGGGAGGTCAGTTTCCAGCACTAATGCTTATGCTGATTATGGCAGACTTCACTTTCATGCTTCCCAGGTCTGCCTGAAACTTAGACAAGTTTCTGGGCTAGCACGGTATTGAATATTGTCATGTTATACTGTTACTAATTGTTTTTTTTGCTAGTTATCATGTTTCTGGTGAACACTAAATTAATACTAAAATCTAAATTTGTTGTACTAAACATTTCAATAAAAGCAGTAAACTCATATTTTGTACATTAGATTTGTTTGTGTGTCTGTACATCTTGTTTTGCATATAGTAACTATGACTTGGACCCCTGATGACTTGTAAGGTAACTTGCACTTAGAATAGGGTGGCTCCACTGCAGCCCTGCTGCGGTGGACGAGCGGTTCTGTGATCATGCTGCCGTGTTTTTGAGTCTCCTGTTGTACTGAGCCCCCTAAAGGTGCATATGCATTGCAGCTCATGTGTGAGCTGGGGAACAATGTCATCAATAACATATACGAGGCACGGCGAGAAGAGCTGGGGGTCCGCAAGCCCAAGAGCGGGGACTGCAGGTAACCGCGGTGACGGGCCGCCGGCAGCAAGGACCGCCTCCCCTTTGTCTACCTCTCACGTTTCACTCCTTCCTCATTTCCCCATTGCTCTAAGACCAGAGGTCGAGGTCTACATCCGAGCAAAGTACGTCGACAAGAAGTTTGTCCTGAAGCCGTCGATCGCAGAGCAACGGTCCAAGATCATGGCCCTGAGCAGGCGGGAGAAGAGTCTGGCTAGCAGCTCGGAGCACCTGCCCCCCCGGCCACCGCCCCCCACGCCCGTCCTGCGTCTGGCCTCCCACGCTTCCGGTGAGCCCTATGAATCGTCACTCGTAATCAGCACACTTTTCTGAAAGCTCTCTCTCTGTCCCGGTTCCTTCTCCTCAATTAGGACTCTCCTGAGACTGTAGCCTACGCTAGTGCTGTCTCTTCGCCATGTGCCTGTCGCTCTGCCCACTCCTCGGTTGGCCCGCTTCTAGCCTCTTTACTAACCCTGCTTTCGCTCCGTGCCCTCTGACCTGCGATCCCTGCGTAGCTGCAGCCAACAGTGAGGAACCCAGCAAAAAGGCTCTCTTCTGTCCTGATGAGCTAGACTCTCTCTTCTCCTACTTTGACACGTCCTCCAAGCTGCGCAGTAGTAAGTACTGGAGGGTGTGACCCTCCCCCCCACACCCTCTCCATTTGGGACCGTAGTTTGGCTCATATCAAACAGCCGTGAGGGTGTTGCGTCCTACTGCTGATTGCTTTTGTAGTTTGTCTCACATCCTTCAATGATCAAAACCCTGTTAACTGCTCAAACGGCCGTCCATGTCACGTGAACAGCTGGCTAGCCACGAGGAGGGGAGCTGTTTCCAAAGTGCAAGGTTTTGATCACACAGAGGATGTGTGACATGTCTTGTTCCCCTTGTGTGAAGATGGTTTCCAGGGCTTCTCTTCTGAGGAAGCAAAGGTATCACTCTCACGCAGCCCAGCTGTCTGATGGGGCTGTCCTCTCTACTGTATCGCAGTTAAGAGTGCAGAGAGTGGCACCCAGAACAGCGCAGCGGGGAGCGGGGAGACGTGGCTCAGTGGGGCATCCTCCACCAGCCTACCTGACGCAGGTGCCAGTCCTCTCCTCCTCAGTGCCCTGTTTTTAAAACACAATCAGTCATGTCAAATCTTTTCCCACCCTCAATATAATATTACAGTTATCAAAATTCCAGTGAAAAACACTAAAAGAAAAATATTAAACAAAGTAACCCAGTTGTGAGTGTGCACCAGTGGCAGTGTCCAGAATTAACATTGAAGCTCATAATCAATAGTAATTATCATGAACCTGTCACCCTGTGATCCTGATTAACCCCAAATAAGGATCAGCTGTTTCTGTACCATCGTTTTGGTTGCATACAACTGCGGAAACCATGGTGCATAAAGAGTTTGCAAAGCATTTACAGGACTTCTGTATAACAGTATCGATCAGGAGAGGGTTACAAAAGAAGGCATTGCCACAGTGACATCATCGAGAATTCAAAACTAATGGAAGAACAAGGTGAAAACTCAGGGAGGCTACGATGAGGCCTAGAATGACATAGAAGGAGCTGCAGAATGATTTGGCAGGTACTGGTCACTTCCTACATGTGACAACCATCTGCCAACCATCCCCCGAACACCAGGCCCATGGGGAAGCACGTCGGTGGCAGCCTCGTGCGGTGGGCCAGCTTCGACTTGGAATGGAGCTCTAGTCAAGATAAAGGGAATCGTGGGTCGCTCCAAATACTCTTGGCAGAAAACCGGCAGGCATTTGCCTGAAAACTAAAGATGCAGAAGTTCACTTTCCAGAAAGATAATGCCCAAAAGCACATATCAAAGCCAACAAAGTAATGGCCTCACAAGATGAATATCAAGACTTTGGAATGGCCCAGGCCTAAATTCCATTGAAAACTCATGTAGTGTGCACAGGAGATGATGCTCTTCCAGTTTGAGGGATCTGGAGATTTTTTGTAAAGATGATTGTAATAAAATTGGCAAAACGATGAACTTTGATCTGTCTTACAGAAAGTTGATAGACTCTCTTACTCAAAGGACTGAGTGCTGTATTAGAAGTAATAGGTGCTTCAAAGTATCAGTCAAGGGATGTGCATACTTATGGGACCATGCTTTTCACTTGAATTTTGTTAGTTGCAATATCATATTAAATGTGGAAAAAGATCTGACATGATTTATCCCAGTTATTACTAAAAAAGCACCTGCAATTTTAGCAGGGGTGTATAATTTGTTAGACTTTGTACACTGAGTGACTCCCAGTACTAGTCTTATGGTCCATGTAATGCCTTCCTCTATCATTGCCATTGTCATTTAAACCTATTGCCGGGTGAACAAACATTTTATCTTAAAAGTCAGAAAGCAAACAAGTTATGGTATACTCGGGGTTATAAGATCTGTGTAATTGTATACTTAGGGCTGATGTTGGGGTATATCTCTAGGTGTGTGGAGTTTAAGTCAAGGGAGGTAATGCTGAGATTATACAATTCCTTGGTGA
>JAODKM010000032.1:10146305-10158958 GCA_026780845.1 Petrocephalus sullivani | reverse complement strand
AACTCTGAGCTATTAGTTAAGTTCTCCCCAAGCGAGCTTGATGGGCCGAATGGCCTCCTCTCGTTTGTATAGTTCTTGTGTTCTTATGTTCTTATGTTATGGTGAGCTGTGCTCACGCACCACGCTTATGTGCCATGTTTCCTCTCGCGCCTCTCCAGGGCTCCATGGTCACTTGTGAGTTCCTGCTCCAGAACGCAGCCAGCGTGAACCAACCGGACGTCTACAGCAGAGGGCCCCTGCACCACGCCACCATTCTGGGCCACACCGGGTGAGCGGCTAGGTCAACACCTCATCGCTTGCTGCGGTGAACTTCTCTGTCCATTCGTTCTGTGCATGTTGCCGATGCATTTGAGGCTACGTGCCTTGCTTGTGGGTAGCAATAGCCCCACTCCAGGAAGTAACGTGAACACACTCTGTCATATACCCCCAAGGCAGACAAGTGTCATGGATCGGTATTTATCTCCCTCAGCTTAACCATAGGGAGGCTCTGTTATCATCTGACCATCATCATGTGACGTCCATCTTTTAGCCTCATAGTCATTAAAGTGGAAAGACCTGCCCTGGCAGATCACCACGGCAATGCTGTAACCAGTTTAACTATGCTGTGTCTGGACCAGCCAGGTGTGCTTGTTCCTGAAAAGGGGAGCCAATCAGAATGCGCTGGATGTGGATAACAGGAGTCCCCTGTCCATCGCCGTGGACGCAGCCAACGCCGACATAGTGACACTGTAAGTCGACCAGTCAGGCTGTCTCATTTTTTTAGCATAGTGCATAAGATGTATATCTTTTCTTTGTCACAGTTTTGTAGAGTAGCACAATCTTATAATGTAATTAGAACAAGGCTATACATTAGGAAAAAAAATCACAAACAGTTAGCCCATATCACAAAGTTTCAAAGCTGTATGTGGCATATAAAAATGAGCCACGAATGTCTGAAGTTGGACCGATAGGCTTGTTTGGAAAAATACATACCATAAAATTTCATAGGGCTGTAGTTTTAAGACTATTAGAGATATGGACCTGATAATCTATAGCAAGCCTGAAATAGGTATACAGTGCTGCTTGAAAGTATGTGAACCCCTTGAGCAGTTTAGATGTTTCTGTTGTTTTACTGTGATTTTCTTATTTTATCATCACCAGTTTTATGTATGAAATGTCAGATATATGTTTATCAATTGCATGTATTTGTTTAGTGGGACTTGTTTAAGTAGCCCAAAAACTACATTAAACATGGAATTAGTGTATGTGCAATAGTAAGTGAACAGCTGCATTGGTTAAGTCAAGCAGGTAACAGACTCAGGTGAAACACATTTGGGTGCTTAATTGATCATTTAAGCAGACCAATGAAATGAGACATCCTTGGGAAAGGGTTTGGCCTGCACTAATTAAAAGAGAGAGGAAACCAACCAAACCATTGTGGTCCCATACAAATGCCAAGAGCAAAGGAGATATCCGAAGACATGAGAAGAGGGTAGTTACAGCTCATCAGTCTGGGGAGGGCTATAAGACCATCTCCAAAAGATTCCAACTCCATCTGTCCACTGTAAGACAGATAATGTGCAAATGGAGTGCCTTCAACATGATAGCAACTTTGCCTAGACATGGACGCCCATCAAAAATATCACCCAGAAGCACCTGAAAAATAAGAAATCAGGTAAAGGCCAACCCACACATCACCTCTAGAGAGTTGCAGACCTCTCTGGCAGCATCTGGGACAAATGTGCATGCGTCTACAATTAGATGAAAATTGAATAGCCATGACATTCATGGGAGGGTTGCTAGAAGGAAGCCTCTGCTCTCAAAAAAGAACAAAGCTGCCCGTTTCAACTTTGCCAGAGAGCACTTGGACAAACCAGAGGCCTTCTGGAAGTCCATTCTCTGGACAGATGAGTTCAAAATAGAATTATTTCATTATAATCAAAACCATCATGTTTGGAGAAAAGCCAACATGGCATATGAAGAAAAGAACCTCCTCCCAACAGTGAAGTATGGTGGTGGAAATGTGTAGGTCTGGGGCTGCTTTTCTGCTTCTGGACCAGGACGACTCCATATTATCCAAGGAACCATGAATTCTTCGGCATACCAACAAATTCTTGAATCTCCTGCCTTCAGTCAGGGAGTTGAAGCTGGGACGAAAATGGATTATGCAACAAGACAATGACCCAAAGCATTCCAGCAGAACTACAAAGGAATGGCTTCAGAGAAAGAGTACTTGTACTCTGGATTGGCCCAGTCAAAGTCCGGACCTTAACCCCATTGAAATGTTGTGGCGAGACCTGAAGAAGTTGGTTGAATTCTGGCTGAATTCTGCAAGGAAGAGTTGGCAAAAATGCTCATAAGCAGATGTGAGAGACTGGTTAGTGGTTACAGAAGACGTTTAGTTGAAGTAATGGCTGCAAAAGGAGAGCCACAAGCTACTAATTAAATAAGGAAAATATATATCTCTTTGTGTGTGTCCATTATTTGGAAGGTGTGCTTTACAAATTGGGATTAGGTAATAAGGTTATTTTAATGTTTTTTTTTTTTTTACAAAAACAGTGACCATGTCTGGAGGGTTCACAAACTTTCAAGCAGCACTGTATTTTTGACATAAAGTACCAGGCATAAAACTCCTGTTACTCCTGTATGTGTAACAAATCTCACACATTCATCTCGCTTAATGTGTAGCCATGTGCTCCATGCAGATGGGTCATTTCCCTGGGTTTGGGTTTGCTCCACCTGACTGAGCACTGCTTTCGCTTATCACTACCTGGATGAGGCCTCGGTCTTTGTGATTTAGGTTATTTTAAGTCACTGTCCTTGTCGTGCACGCTGCTGTCACCTGGTACCCCATTTAGCAGTGACACTTTTTCTCCACAGGCTCCGTCTGGCCAAGATGAATGAGGAGATGCGGGAGGCTGAGGGTCCGTATGGACAGTCAGGTCAATATAACAGTAACAGCCCCACCGAAGTACAGTACAGGAAGTGCATGCAGGAGTTCATCAGCCTGCAGCTGGAGGACTCCTAGCCCAGGCGGGCATGTGGCTGGCAGGCAGCCTCCGCTTGAGCCCAAAGCCCACGTCAGCTTTCAGCTTGCCTGCGCAGTAGCTGCACTATCAGCAAGTCAAGCAGGAATCCCTCATCCACCCTTGGTACTAATGGGTCAGGTCTCTCAGGTCAGCTGGCCACAGCCAGCAAGAATCACCAAACAAAGCAGATGATTACTCCCTCCTTCATGTTTCCGGCCATGAAAATGCAGTTGCGTTGCATTGTGGGAATGTACAATAATCCAGATCTCGCACGCATTTCTTCTCTGGTTTTTATGTGCAATGTCCTAACATCACTATTCTTAAGTTATTTTGACTCCTTTTAACTTTTTAAAATATAGTTTTACTGTTTAACAAAATTCTGTTCCTTTTAAATACATATATCTAAAATTTTTGAAGAAGGCCATAAAAGCTAATTTAATTTTTTATAATAATTAAGAACTAAGTCATACATTTGTGCTTTCTGAAGAAATATATGGCAGGATTGTGATGGAGTCCTGAAACTAGCATTTCAGAGTAAATGACAAGTAGTATTTGTGAAACATAGTGCTGCATAGCAGTTTGCGTTGCACAGAGGTAGGACCTGGGTGTTCCTTTTATTGCTGTCTTTCATTTTTTATATGAAGTATATCGGTACGTTTTGTTTTTAAATGCAAAGTTATACAAAATGTGGGCTCAAACATGGGCATCACTGAATAGGCGTGCGTGTGTGCACCAACCGGCATCCCATCCAGCGAGCACCCTATGCCGCCTGGGATAGACTCGAGACCCTCACTAGTATACATGGCTGGGGATGGATGACATTCATGCATTATATTTTATCTGTACTGGCCAGTCCAGATTGCTTGTGATTATATCTGCTAGTGTGAGTACTGCCAAAATGGATCAGATTGTTTCTATATTGCCGATAACTTAAAAAAAAGGATATAAACATAGAACAAGGGAGAACAGAATAGCATGTAATACTAACAATAACCACTAGGTGGCAGATATGCGGTAGCTATTAGCTTATTTGACCTGCAGTTTGAATGAAGGTCCACAGCAAGAGCAAGGGTTTGGGTGAAATAGATCAGTTTCATAGAACAAATCCCAATTCCAGGCTTCTTATTTATGTACCGGTGGTGTATAGCAGCCGTTCCTTTGACTTTTATCTCAGTGTTAATATACAGCTTTTCAGAATGGTCAGTTTTGATTCTGTCATTAATGAAAGAATATATATAGGGAGAGGAGCCCATATGTGTATAAAACATACGTAGCATAAATATGCAGTGTAATAAAGAAAAATGGTGGGATTCTTATTATAGGTATATTATGTAATTTGTTGCACTTTGCTGAGCCATAGAAAGAGGTATTACACTTCTGCCATATTTAGAACTCCTGAATGTTGTACTGAAGTACTGAAATACAAAATAGTAGATGCATATAAATACATTCTGAATATATATTGACAAATGAATACTTTGAGGATGCCAGGTGACGAGCAGGCATCTCGTATGAGACACGAGCAGGCCTGCTAATGCTGTGAGGGCAGTGTTAGAGGGTATTAGTACAGGTCGCCCCTCAGTGAACTGCCCTACTTGGCAAGTGAAGACAGTAGCACCTAGCTGAAGCATTATCGGTAGCTTGGTAGCAATCAGGTCTATGCAATTAATGTTCTTTAGAAAGAGCAGCTATGCATAGACATTATAGCCTCATCACTATATGTTTCTAAAACAAGTTAAAATAGCAGCTTTTAACAGAAGTGTGAACGTGGCTGACATCCGTATACAGTAAGATGTGTGTTAGAGATGTCTGTGACCAAAATACCATAACAAAGGCTTCGATCCTACACCTCTCGAGCTGCATTCCTTGTTTGCAGTTGGTGTATTGATTCCACTTTCTGTTGCTAATCGTCGCCCCTCCTTTTCACCTCTTTTTCTCAATCTGTTATTTGGGATTTCGTGCCTTTTTCTGTCCTGTGGTTCTTCAGAATGCTTAGGCCACTGCACCTGTATTTTTGTACGTTGAACATGCACTTTAAATACAACTTGACTGATAACAAACCTGAGGATTCTGTGAGTCGTTCTTTCTCTTCCCTCCCTGGGTGACCTAAAAGCTGATGGAACTCGCACAGATTCCACGTCATGTTCTCAGAGCATGCTTTTTTGAATCACGGGGTTGCTCTTAAATAAGTCCTGCATCTTTCTCCGCACCTGCTGCACTGTTTGCTAAGACTTCAGACTGGCTGCCAGGTTTCTCTTTTGCACAGTTTAATTCTGCTTTTCTTTCCCGAGCTGCTTTCACCTGCTCAGAGGTACGACCGGCGCTTTCTGTCACTCTGAAGGCATTAAATGCATGCCTGTGTGCACTTGCTTGATGCTAACGATGGTGTTTGTTATTATTTTTAATGTCTGTGTTTAGTTCTCTTTGTGTACGTTGAAGCTGTCTTCAGTGTGGATACTCCTGCTGATGTCGCTCTTGTTCCTCTTTGCAGGGGATGAAACCTATCAGGATATCTTCCGAGACTTTTCACACATCGCGTCCCATGACCCGGACCGACTGAACCGCTTCCAGCCGCATGATTCCCAGAGGCTTTGAGTGGGGCCCTGAGATGCCCGGGGCTTCCCTGGGGGAAGAGGGAGCAGCAGCCTCATCTCTGAGAAAATGTGTCTGAAGGGTATTACTTTCACAGCAATAAGTGTCATCTGACTGAAAGGCTGCTTTTCAGCACAAGACCGAGGACCATCCACTTTACACGGATGGCGATCCATTACTGACTCGCTGCACAAATGCAAACTTGTAGTCAGGATCTCAGTAATATTCTACCAGTTTAAGAGCAAAAATCTTGTTCTGTCATGTTACGTCACAATTATCTGCTGTAGTATTGTCTAAACATTTACCGTCTCATGTTGTTTGAGTCTGTTACAGCGAGCAATTAACTGAATCGGTTTCCATTTGCTTATCATTATAATCTATAACATTTACATAACTGGAACAGTGAAGGGTGAATTTTTTTTTCAGACTGCTTATTCAGAGGACTGCAGGTACACGTCATGAAAACCTAATGCTTCGAACCTGTTTTCGAAAAGCTGTATCTGTATCCATGATATCTGTCTACAAAAGCTTAGTTGCTCTTAAAAAATGTGAAGCTGCCTATGGTTTGGCTGTATTCCTATATTTTGCCTTTGTATGTGTAATGGAGTACTCAGTTTTTTCCAGAACCAGAATCAGAAAAACTTGATTGATCCCAGAGGAAATTGGTCATGTTACTACCACACAGTCACACAGAGACACAAGAGAAGATCGTAAGAAATATAAGATATAAGTATATAAAGTATAAGCAACTGAAAAAAATTATAAAAGAGAGTTTGCGCTATATACACTATGATATATACATAAGAGAAACAGAAATACATTAGATTAAATATAATAAATAATGCTAAATGATTATTGCACATAGTAAAACCATATAAATTACCAGATAAATATTGCACATCCGAGTAGCAGCAGGTTAATTGCACAGGCTAAAGTATGAGTGTGTAACAGGATGGAGTTTAAGTTTTAGCATCTGAAGGCTGGGTGTGAAATCAGTGTGAGGAGTTATAGAGTCTGATGGCTGTAGTTAGGAATGATGATCTGTGGAGCTCAGTGGAACACTAAATGCTAGTCAGCCTGTAGCTAAAACTGCTTCTCTGATCGGCCACCACACTGTGGAGCAGATGATCAGCATTGTCCATGATGGACTGAAGTCTGAACAATATTCTCCGGTCAGCCACCATTTCCAAGCTGTCGAGTTCCTCCCCCACTACAGAAGCCGCTTTCCTGATCAGTTTGTTGAGCCTCTTGGTCTCTGCTGCTTTCATGCTGCCACCCGAGCTTGCTACAGAGTATAAAATGGTGCTGGCCACCACAGACTCATAGAACATCCACAGCATAGTGTTGCAGACTGTAAAAGACCGGAGTTTTCGTAGGAAGTACATCCTTCTTTGACCCTTCTTAAAGGTGGCCAGAGAGTGCTTTGACCAGTCCAGCTTATTGTCCAAGTGAATGCCGAGGTACTTGTTGTCACGATCTCCACATCCACCCCCCTAATGGACAGGGCAGTAGCAGGAGACTGTCTTTTTAAGTCAGCCACCAGTTCCTTGGTCTTGTTGATGTTGAGCTGCAGTTGGTTCAGCTCACACCATTCAACAAAACTGTCCACCACCTTTCTATATTCCTAGTCGTCTCCATTCCTGATGCATCCAACTGAGTCATCTAAGAATTTCTGCAGATGGCAGCCCTCCATGTTGTATTTGAAGTTGGATGTACAACCCCAATTCCAATGAAGTTGGGACGTTGTGCAGATTGTAAATAAAAACTGAATGCAATGATATGGAAATCTCATAAAACCATATTTTATTCACAACAGAACATAGAAAAGATATCAAATGTTTTCCCTGAGGAAACGTATCATTTTAATAAAAAATTAAGGTAATTTTGAATGTCATGGCAGCAACACATCCCAAAAAAGTTGGGACATAGCCATGTTTACCACTGTGTAAATGTCTGTCTCTGAGGAGATCAGTTGCTTGAGTTTTCGGAGATGAATGTTGTCCCATTCTTGTCTGATACAGGATTCTAGTTGCTCAACTGTCCTAGGTCTTCTGTGTCGTATTCATTTTATGATGCACCAAATGTTCTCAATGGGTGAAAGATCTGGACTGCTGGCAGGCCAGTTCAGTACCCCGACCCTTCTTCTACAAAGCCATGATGTTGTAACTGATGCTGTGTGTGGTTTGCCATTGTCATGTTGGAGAATGCAAGGTCTTAACTGAAAGAGACATCATCTGGATGGGAGCATATGTTGCTCGACAACCTGGATACACCTTTCAGCATTGATAGTGGCTTTCCAGATGTGCAAGCTGCCAATGCCATATGTACTAATGCACCCGCATACCATCAGAGATGCTGGCTTTTGAACTGAACACTGATAACATTCTGCGTGGTCCTTCTGCTCTTTAATCCACATGGCATAGTGTCCCTGGTTTCTGAAAAGGATTTCAAATCTAGATTCATCTGACCACAGCACAGTTTTCCACTTTTTTTTATGAGCTTTGGCCCAGAGAAGAGGTTTTGTTGCTTCTGGATCATGTTCAAATATGTACGGCTTCTTCTTTGAATGATTTTTAACTGGCATCTGTGGATGGCACGGCAAATTGTGTTCATTGACAATGTTTTCTGGAAATATTCCTGAGCCCATTTAGTGATTTCCGTTACAGAATCATGCCTGTTTATGATGCAGTGCCACCTAAGGGCTCAAAGATCACAGGCACCCAGTATGGTTTTTCGATCTTGTCCCTTACACACAGAAATTTTTCCAGATTCTCAGAATATTTTAATTATATTGTGTACTGTAGATGATGATATATTCAACCTCTTCGCAATTTTACGCTAAGGAACTTTTTTCTGAAATTGCTCCACTATTTGTCAACCAAGTATCGGGGGATTTGTAATCCTCTGCCCATCTTTACTTCTGAGAGACACTGCAACTCTAAGATGCTCTTATTATACCCAATCATGTTACTGACCTGTTGCCAGTTGACCTAATTAGTTGCAAATTGTTCCTCCAGCTGTTGCTTTTTTGAACCACTAACTTTTCCAGCCTCCTATTGCCCCCGTTCCAACCGTTTTGATACGTGTTGCTGTCATGAAATTCAAACTGGGCCAATATTTTTCGTGAAATAGCAAAATGTCTCATTTTCAACATCTGATATGTTTTCTATGTTCTGTTGTGAATAAAATATGGATTTATGAAATTTCCCATGTCATTGTGTTCTGTTTTTATTTACAATTTGCACAAACGGTGACAGGACTGTTCCTTGAGGAGCTCCAGTGCTACATAGTACTATGTCGGAGACACAGCCCTGCAGCCTCACGTGATCTTTCTGTCAGATAGTCCATAATCCATGAGACTAATGGGGAGGGAACCTGCATAGCAGATAACTTACTCCCCAGTCGGGCAGGCTGAATGGTATTAAAGGCACTGGAGAAATCAAAGAACGTGATCATCAGGGTTCCTCCAGGTTTGTCCAGGTGGCTGTAGGTATGGTGCAGCAGGTGAATGATGGCATCATCCACTCCAACCTTTGCCCAGTAGGCATACTGAAGTGGCTCGAGTGCTGGTAAAACTACGGGGTGGAGTGAGATGAGGACCAGTTTCTCAAAGACTTTCATGAATTGAGTAGTGAGTGCAACTGGCCTGTAGTCTGATGGGGCACAGGGGCGTGCCTTTTTCGGGACAGGGACCAGACATGATGTCTTCCACAGCACCGGAACTTTCTTGATATTGAGGCTCAAGTTGAAAATCTTGAGCAGAAGTCCACATAGCTGGTACTTCAGAACCTGTGGATTTATGCCATCAGGGCCCGGCGCCTTTTTAGGATGCAGTCTGCTTAATTGTCTCATCACTTGATCCTTAGTGACGATACATGGTCCCAGGGTAACACAAATTAATGGGATTATTTCAGTATTTTTCATTTATTGGAAGAAAGGTACGATATTTTATGTGAAGAGGCTCAGTTCCAGGTCTGGTTTGCCGATTAGCCCTTTTGAATTGGGGGTGTCGGTAGTATTTTGTGTACGTATGAATGTGATGTCATTGCTGCTCTTCTGTTTAGACATTCCTGATATCTTTCAGGTCTCATAAAGATTTTACAGTCCATCCTCTCTTTTTTATGGGTAATGTTAGTATTGTGTGTGTATGTATATATATATATATATGTAGTCCTGTAATGGTACCACATAATATTTTAATAATTGGTGGTCTGTACATTAATCATTATTATAGGCATATGGTCTTAAGGCATGGTGCATTGTACCTGTAGCAGGGCAGAGTTGTGGGGGCAGTTTTGAAAGTTTCCAGACTGTTTGGAGACAGCCAAGTCTCTGTGCCGTAAGAAACACACAATGCAACACTGGTGAATCCACCTGCAGTTTCCCACCTTCATGGGAACGGTGAACAAAAGCGTGTATGCACGATGGCCGTCCTGAGGTGGGCTAAGTGAACGGTGAACAAAAGCGTGTATGCACCATGGCCATGCCGAAGGCAGATACTGAGCCAAAATGCTCAGTTTACCCGTCTCTCGTTCCCTATCACGTATGACTGAGTTTAGTTTTCTCGAGCCCAAACCTTGTTTGGTTTCGGTTTCTGCTTCCCGTCATCCTGTCTCACCATGTTTGTCTTCCTTCCCACCACTTTTACCGTATTTCTCTGTCCCTACCCTCCCATATCGCACAGCTCTGCGCTCCAGCCTGTCCAGTTTTCTGTGTCATTTAATAACGACATTTATTCATTATATTAACACGCTGACATGGGTAAGCTAATAAAGCTAATGTGGGTCCCTAGCAACCTGTCTGTGTAATAAGATACAGGTGTGTATGTGTTAAATTGTAATTGCCAGTTTTCATTTTGGTGTAGTTGTGCAATCCTGGTAGGAGTGGAAAAAGCTACCATGTTGGATTTTTGTTGGAAATCGCTTTGTCGATCACAGTTTAATCACAGCATGTCCGACCACTGGCCTGCAAGTCAGGCCTTCATTTTCTTCAAGAAGAGCAGCAGGCCCCTGCAGTGAAGAGCTTGTGACAGATCCAAGTCAGTCTTATTCATCGGTTTCCATCAGTGGTTCTGAGTACTCTTCCAATGCGCATGTTCTCTTTAATGTAAATTGTGTAAATAATGTTTATATTACTCTATGTCGAAGAAAACATTGTTTAAATAAACTCTAGAGGTACTGGAGTCATTAAACCTGTTTTTGAAAGGTCTTCTCTGTATTGTACTGGTCATCCCTTTCCAAGTATGTATCATCTATTTATCATATGCAATTATGTCATTTATCCAGTATCACTCTTTATAAGTTGTCTAATTTATCAGGAAAAACACTCTAGCATTAACTATTCTGAACCTTTTGCTGTGCAACAAAAGACCTTGACACAATGTACTAGTAATTTAAACAGTTCTGTGGCTGTAAATTCAATTATAAGTATTTTGTTTTCTTTTAGACATCGAATCTATTGCTCTGAGAGCAAAATTGAAGATGTTTGCTGTTCTAATAACTTTAGGCATGCTCTCTTCACATACGCTGCTGCAGGCTTAGAAATGTATTGCATCATCATTTTCAAGTTCCAGGCTATGCATTGTATAAACAGCTCAGCACGCTGACCCTTTATCTAATTTACTGACATTAGCATAGCAGCTCTTGAGACACTGAGCATTGTTGATACTCTGGCGTCACATACCGGTTCGCAGTGACTGTTTGCTTATTACTAGTTTTACAGACTTAAAAGCACAAAGGGGCTCATACTCGAATGTCGTGGGAAAAAAGCCAAGGGGGTGATTGCTGTTAAACACTTCCAAGTCCCAGAGCCAGTACTTCACAAAGGCCCCTGTTGCTACTTGTTGAAGCCTTTACAGTTGTTGATGTAACATTTAAAAACAATAAATTCACATGCTGTGAAAGTTAACTGTTAAGCTGTAACTGTAAACTGAAACTGGACTGTTTCACATAATTGAGGAGAAAACAATTTAGTGCACAGGTCAGACACACCATCACTCGCTTACCTTTACAGTTGTGGCTACAAGTCATAGAAGTTTGTGGTGAGCACCATGCTGAAGAAGTGTGTGCCACCAACCCGCACACAGACGTACACATACAAAGGGCAGCCATTCCCATTAGTACAGCTTGTCTGTAGAAGCAGCATCAGACTGCTGGTGCGAGGCTGACCAATCAACACAGCTGCAGCTGGCTTCCCGCAAGCGTGGCCAGCACGCCGTCGCCTTGCCTGCTGCTGTAAACCATGATGTTTCCATGAAATTCAAGACGCTTTTCATCTTCGTCCAAAACAGTCAACACATTACAGCCTCTTACTTAGGGAGTTCAGTGTTTTACTTTGTAACCTGAAGAACAAACGTCACCTTCCAGGTGAAATGAAACAGTAAATGTATGACTCCTGCCAGGCCTTCTGCTCTGTAGAACATCCCATAGTGTTCAGAGCTGCCAGCAAAAGCTGCTCTGTTTCCAGTCTTCCCTGTGACACAGACTAGACCTTCAAACTGAGTGGACAGTCAACAAAAGTCTAACCGGTCATGTGAAATGAGATGGAGAAGCATTCAAGTTTTCAAGGGTGTCTCATCCCTCAAATAAGCCAATTGCAGCACACTTGATGTACTTCATCGACACTTCGACAAATACAACATAAAAGCAGTCTTTGGCTAAGTGTATAGACCATGATACACCACATCAGTGATTGCTAATGTTTACGTCAAACACAAGGAAGTCTGCTGGCTAATCAGAGTTCAATATGCCTCCAAAGAAATTTAATTGAACTGTGCAAGGTTATTTAATGAATGGTGACATAGCTTAGGCTACAGTGAAGAACAACCACAGATTCAACACAAATGAACATAGTTGTAGCGTTCCTTGTTTACCTTTTCAGATATCAAATGTGTTCCATTGTTTGCAAGAAATGCCGGAGCACTTGAGCTCTTCACATACAATTGCGTCTGACATCAACATACATCACCCCAGGGTATATCGTGCGTTCCTTTACTCTCGGGAGGTCGGAATCCGAGTCAGATTACGAGCCTAGAGGCCGGAAGTGACGACATGC
>JAODKM010000032.1:10059356-10071526 GCA_026780845.1 Petrocephalus sullivani | reverse complement strand
TTTTGGAATCCAGTCGCGGGCCGGATTGAACGGCTCAGCGGGCCGGATTCGGCCCACGGGCCGCCAGTTGATGATCACTGATGTAAATGCACATGTGCCGCTAAGACAAGAAATTTCTGTGCGTATTGCTTTATGCAGTGATATTGTATTGAGCTCCAGTTATGTGCATCACTGGTAATAGTACTATCTGACATACTATTGTAGGCTATGTGGTGCTTTACAATTTTGTTTAATTTAACATCAGTGTAGACTAAGGCAGTGGTCTTCAACCACCAGACTGTGGACCGGTACTGGGCCGTGGAGAAACAACTTAATTATTTTATTTCCATTTTATTGTATGTCGGAATCTGCAGGGTGTTTTATTTTTTAAAAAACGAGCAGATCATCTCCCCATGACTTGTGTGTGCGTTTTTCACAGTTTTGATGATAGATATAAAGAGGTAAATGCCACGTTTGTGATTGGACATGCGTTTGTGCAGTCGCCATATTGGAGTAGTGAACATTCAAGTTGCTGATAGTAGACTGCCTGGAAAAATGGCGCAGGCATGTGCATTTGGGTGTACAAACGGACAAAACCATGAAACCATCACAGGATAACTTTTCACATAAGTGACAATTTTATTGTATTTTACTGTTAGTAGTTAGTTAGTGAACATGAACGATCACTGAAAACTGTTCTTTAAATTTCCTGATACTGTTGTGATAATGGCTGCCTAACGAAAACATAACATTGTGAATAACTATTAAAACACTACCCGAATAGGGGTAAACCTCATATTTAACCATAATGTCATATAACCTCATTAACTACATATTTATATAGTGTGTGTGTGTGTGTGTGTGTGTGTGTGTGTGTGTATGTATGTGTGTGTGTGTGTGTGTGTGTGTGTGTGTATATATATATATATATATATTTTTTTTTTTTTTTACTTTATATAAAATTGCAAAATATGCATGCTAACTAGCTTAAATCATGGCCAGTCCGTAGAAAATTCTTACTTGAAACTAGTCTGGTCCAAAAAAACCTCTGGACTAAGGCATTTCAAATGTTCAGTGTTATTGTTTCAAAATTACAATATTTATATGATTTTACCCTTGTCCTTTGTGATACGTGCTTGATACATTAGCACCATTTATATTCCATTTATTTTTTCCTTCACACTTTGTCTTACTTACAATTAAAAAGTCGTATTCTCTTGGTTTTATTTTTTTTTTTGTTGATCTTTAGCCATCAGGGTTTATGTTACATTTAGCATGTATGACGTTGCTGCCCCCGTAATACTGATAAAGCGTTTTCCTTGTGTACACATCGCTGTGATTTGGGACCCTGCTCCTTGACCGCACTGGGTTGCTGTGATTTGCTGTCTCCCTACCTGAAAATACGCCCGGAAACAAACTGGAACGGGACTTGTAACGGTTTGTATTTTGAACCTGGTCTTCACGTGGTAACTATGATTTCTCCTTCTCCAATTGGGTAACGCTTCTCTGTGGGTGTGTGTTCGCTTTTGATTTGTTATTGGTTAAAATCGCTACACTAACCATGAATGTACTGTGAATGACTGACGGTTTTCTGTGACCGACCGTCTTTCTGCCCGATGCTGACGATCTCCTGAATGATGCAAAACATCTTGCCAATTGATTTGACACTGGCTGCGACTTTAATGCCACAATTGCCCTGCATTAAAGAAATCCCTGAAAGCAAGAGAAGAAGAAGCTGCAAAAGAACAGGAAAAGTCAAAAAATGTGGAGACGAGTGCAGAAAAATTGCGTAAGATCTTAAAAGAAGAAAAAAGGTAAATAGCTAATCGGCTCCCTGCTAATGGAGATGGCGGTTTTTGTCCCATGGGGGTTTGACCCATTAGGTTCCTGCTCTGAAGTAAGTGAGCGTTTTCTACCCTGTCAGCTTCAGCTTTGCAGAAACTCATGAGTGAGGGAAGTGCATGGAGAGGTCAGACCACTGGCAATGCTTCACATTTTAGCACTGCCACTGCAAACCTCTCACGTTTTCCACACAAACCAGCCTGAGATTACTTCTCAGTATTAAGTATAACTTATCTGTTTTGGGATGTGATATCCAGTCATTCTTCAAAGTCACCTGTAACTGACTTACGTACCCATAAGTCAACCAGTTTTTGAAGTTACATTTTTGCCAGTGCTTTGCTTGGTTTGGTGCCTGGATACACAGTGGTAGGTTTAATTGTGGTCTACTTATATCAAATATATGGTATTTATTTCACTAGAATGAAAAAAAGGAGGAGGAGATCTTCCTCATCCTCAACGACCTCGTCCTCCACCTCATCGTCTATGTCCAGCGATTCGTCTTCCAGCCGCAGAAAGTCCAAGAAGAAGAAGAAGCATAAGCACAAGAGCTCGCAGCACAGCCGTAAGAAACGCCGCCGCAGGGTCTCCTCCTGCGGTCAGAGCATCGACAGTAAGGACGAGTGGTACCCGGCCCCGGCCAATACCTCTGCCTCCTTCATCAACCAAAAGCAGGAGATGGCCAAGATGCTAGATGATCAGGATTGGCCAGCTGGCCACAGTAGGTCTCATGTTAAAAGCAGAAGGTCGCAAGCTTCTGTGTCGTCGTCTTCTGAGGTTTTTGATGACCGCCGAGGTAGGTTTGAAGATGACCCCTTTGATGGCACCCCTCAGAAGGAGGAAGGTGGCAGAGGGATAGAGGGGTGGGCTTTGGGTTCCACCAGCAGGGAGCTAAAGCCGTTAGAAAGGAAGCTGAGTTGTGGGGGGAGGGAGGGGTCCAGAGCTCAGAGGAACCTGGAGGAGAGCTATAGGGGTCGTCAAGAAGTTCATGACAGCCCCGAGAGAAGCAGAAACCGAAAGCCTACATACTCCTTTGCCAGCTCCGAGCACTCTCATGGGCCTGAGAGCCGAGCTGATGGCCACCCTGCCCAAGGCTGCAGCTCCAGGCAATGGGATGGTGTGAAGTGTGATGATCTCAGCAGAGATGGCAGGGACAGGAGGAGGTCCGACGAGTATCATTGCAAGACTGCTGGTGACGGATCGCAAAATGGCAAGGGATCTGCAGAAGGACATGTGAAGAAAGATCTGCCTGCAAACTTGCTGGACATTTTCAGCCAGATTGCTCAGTTTGAGAGAGAAAAATGCAACAAGATGAAAAAGTGAGAGGGTTCCTAAGCCTTCAGTGCTTAGGAGGTCCCTCCTTTGTTTACATTCTGCTTCATATCTGTTGAAATTCTATGCTGCTGCTGTCAAATCTGCCCTAATTCAGTTCCGCGGTGGTGTGAAAAAAGGATGAATACACCTGGTATTGTGAAAACATAAAAATGCAAACCTCAAGTGTCTTGTATTCTCCTCCTCCTTTGTGCGGAATCTTTTGAACGTCATGAAACCTAGGTCTGTGATTAAACATCGAGGGAAAACCTCTTAATGCAATTACTTGCAGAAGCTGTCACCCCCCCGGGAAACACTATATCTAGTGAAGTCAGGAATGATGCCAGATTCTCCCGGCACTGCCAAGCTAGTGCAACGTGTGAGCCCCCCCGACGTACAAAATACCATCTTATTCTTCAGCCATCCCCTGACTGATGAGTGGCTTAAATTATTTCCTGCATATGAACAGTATATTTCCATGTACCATTGCATAACTCCCAATAAAATTCTCAAGCTCTGTTGAACAATTTTTGTGTTCAGTATTTTTAAAGCTCTAATGGGGGTCTCATATGACAATCCTGTATGGTCCATTTTTGAAAAAGAATACTACCAGGAATACAAATGATAGTGCTGCTATTGAGAGCAGAAGAGACGTCTAGCTTGTTCAACTTGTCAATGACCACATAACCTGAATTAGCCATTGAACAAGGTCAGTGAAATGATTTTCTGGAGCTCTTTAATCTGTAAATATTGTCATTTTTTTTAAGTGTGCTTTGTATCTTTGGACATAGGCTGAATTTAAGTTGCTTCAGAAAGTTTTATCTTGGTAAAAGTTGCTGCAAAGTGTTCTACAGCTGATTATCCATGGGGATTTTAAAATGGGGAAAATCACCAGCATGAAAAAACCAAAATATTCTCTGGCTTCCTGTAAGGAAAGTAACCATGTAACCCCCTCCTTGACAATAACAGACCTACAGATGTACTGAGTACAGACCTCTTTCATAGTTGACTGAATAGGTGCTGTGGGCATCTGCTGAAGACAGCCATGCAGACACAAAGGCTGCTTGAGTGACGCAGAGTAAGCTCTATTCACTGTTATGTTCACCACACTTCCAGCAAAAAGCATTTTCCAGGAAACGTCTACCTGAGTTTGACAGCTTTTTCTGCTTCTATTTCAATCACCGGTGCTAGTTTTTTTTCTGAACTTTTATTTTATATGCATATGTACTCATTCGGGACTAACATTGTTTAGTATTAACATTCCATAACAGAAAACATTTTCTCACTGTCTAGGCTTAGTGGAATATATTATATTTTACAGATGACGTGGTAGTGATCAAATAAAAACTGATGGTCAGGATTATCTAAGAAATGCAATTATAGTGCTGTTTCTGAGCATTTACACTTCCAGGTGCAGTTTGGAAAATGCATAGCCCTGTGTATTCCTGCTGGATTGAGGCTAAGCGTTGCAGGCGCTGCTTGCAGCCTAAGGTGATGGCTCAGCGTTTCGTGATGTTTCCTCCCGCCCACTGTATAATGTCGGCGTCACACCTATCTGTTGGTATTTGCCTCATTTTTTGCTCCTTCCTCAGTGATATCAGCTGATTTTAGTGATTACAGACAGCTGCCTGGTTACCCGAGCTTTGTGAACACGCAGGTGGAACGCCCTGCTTGATAACCGCTGGATGTCTTCCTGGTCCATGGCTGCCTTTGTCTGCAGCAGCTTATTAACTGCAGCAGTAACTGTTATATACTTCATTGAAATGTAATTGTATTGTATTTATTTTCATATTGTAAGGGGACAGCTGAAGGGAGCAATATTTTTTGCTGAATACGTGGCACTACACAGAATATGGTTTTTAGTGTAAGTTGGCTTGTGCCAAATGATCCAGTGGAGGGCAGTATAACACAGATTCTGCACCAAAGATGCTGGCACTGAAATTGCCAGTGCGATCCACTTGCATGAAATTGGATAAAATATATTGTATAACAGCTCTGTTAGCAATCATTCTTTAAATAGGTAAAGTTCATACATAACTACACAAAGTAGTAAGGTTCTAGTCAGTGCCTCTGCATATAAATATCCTGCTCATTTATTAAATATGTAAAAATAAGTGATGATGTGGTGCTAAACGATAACTATTAAATACTGAAAATACAACTATTTTTTTCTTTTTTCTTTACACAGTAAGATATACCAATGCAATTGTCAGAGTATGATAAAACGGTTTGCTGTTTTTATATTCAGAATATTCAGAAATTAAGTGCATAGTTATTTGATACATATTTTCTATAAACAGTAGATGACTATCAACATTGATCACAGTTACTTTTGTTTAAGATATTGGGGTCATAGACAGTTACAGATATGCATAAACATTTATGCAAAATTTGAAAAATTCAAAGGTTTTAATGACAACGAAGTAATGGGCCTATGGAGTAAAGGTATCTTATGTAGCCCAGCTCTTGCTCAAGGGGAAGAATAAGCAATGATACCAAGTGTGCTGGAATAGTGGCAGGCATCTCCTGTGGACGGACAGAGGTGACATGGGAGTAATAGCATGGAGGCGGGAATCTATGTGAGTTTAACCCTGGTCCATCACCAACAGGAGGCCTCATATAGCAGCCACACAGCATTCATGCTTCCATTGGTGTCCAAAGCAATACCAAGTCCTCCAAGTCATTGAAAGTAGTATTAGTTAGACATATGCCATTTATCCATTATTTATATATGGTGATGCCGTGCTGGCAAAGCGTGAGACGGAGACAGTGCCGCTTTATTTACGCTGCTAGCCAAACAAATACCACAGTAGCTAACTGCCATCCCAATGAGCGAGATGCACGGGGTGGGGTGGGTGGAGGATAGCTATCTCCAGGACCAGAGAAACATAGGGCAAGAATAAACGAAACACAAATATGATCAGTTGTACCATATTAATTAGGAACAAGAAGGGAAAAAAAAACGTAAAAATTCATGAAATGGTTAGCCTGTAAAAGTATAACTGGATGTTATGCAGATTAGTGTCGGTTGATGTCACCAACTTCATATGTATATACACTGATGGTCAGATTGCCTAGAGCCCATTGACGGCATACCGGACTGCATTTGATGAAGCTTCAGATTCTGGGGGTTGGGAGGGGGGCTTATTCACCTTCACATTTTGATGTAAAGTCAGACCCCATCTTGAAAAGAATGGTGATGAATCGATTCTTTGGTGGAAGCACCAAAGGGCCGGACATGAATAAAGAGATGAGAAATTTAAAATGTGAGCAGAAGGAAGGACATGACTTCCAGCTTAAAATAAAAGTAATACTGGATTCCCAGAGCATGACCACATGAAGCGATGGCACCAAATGTAAAGTGAAATGGTACCAGGACCTTGAAATTCCGGGCTAATTTAGGGGAAGGGAACTTCTGAACCTTGGGTGAAAAAAGGAATACATCGTGCTCGGGAATTGTGGAAAGAAAAGTCTGTATAGCCAGCCTCATTTACATTCTTCAGAGAGCGGCCATTCGAAAGGAGGACGTGGAATATTGAAATCTGACCAGTAAACTAAACTCCTCTGTGTTGCTTCTTGTCATTGTAATAATTTACCTCCATTACTGTACAGCAGATGCACAGCAGTTGCTGGCGAATGGGGAATTCTGGACAATAATAAGCTTTACATACAATGAGTAGTAAAATTATGGGTTTGAATTCACCCCTTAAATTTGTTTTCTCCCGACCAGGCACATAGCCAGGTAGTAAAATTACGAATTTGAAGCACCCTTGAAATTTGCCGGACACCCCTTGAAATTCATTTCTGGCTATGGACCTGCTCTGAATACCTCGTGCTAAGCTAGAAAATGGGCGGTCCGGGTGGTAAAGAGCAAGAGGCTTTCCGCTGATTGTAACCGTTGACTTCGTTGACATTAACTTCAGTTTCCTTGGAGCTACATTTGCTTGTGCCTTGAACCCAGCCCTTAACAAATCTCTGAAAATGTGATAAACCACAGGCCCCATAGCCTTGAGCCAATTCCCACACTCACCATGAATTCACACACATTATTTAATTTGCATCCTACAGGAAGAATGTGTGTGCGGGATTGAAGCTACACTTAAGCCAACACAATCCAAATTTTGAACATTTTGAACCATTTGAGATTTGTTTGTTTTGCAACTTTTTGAATAATTCTTAACCGCCCAGTCCCCAAAGTTTGCAGTTTGTAAGCTTCACCAGCCAACTGAAGCTGCAGCTTCATTGATGACTGTCCTGACCTTCTGCTGAACAATGTCCACACATACTGTTGAGAATTGAGGTTCATCATATAACTGCATTCTACTTCTAACAATAGAAAAAGAATTAAATGATTTTAACATAAGTGATTTTTAAGTTATTGTGGATCCTGTACGGAAATGACTGGGAAATCAAACAAATGCACATATATAGCTTCATAAATTCTAGTTGTTACAATTAATAGGTTAAGGGTTTTAAAATGCCCCTCAGGTCGCCAGTTTCCATAGAGCAGGCTGTTTTCTTTTCGCGCTGTGTGGCGTCTAGAGGCGGCCGTCGGATCCAGAGCAGCACGGGGCGTACAGGCTGTGCTCGGGTAAGGCAAATGCACATACACTCGCAATATCCATATATCAAAAGCATGCAAATTCCATTAAGCTTGTAAACTAGAAAAGATTGGGGTTAATTTAGTAAACACACGGCGGAGGCGCTTACAACGGGGCTGTAGAAATACACACAGATGCAAAAAAATTTAAGAGAGCGGAATTTATGAAAAACGCTGACTGCGGCAGCTAGAGCCCCGCCTTGGCTAAATCCAGGAGAGATATGAAGACTTTCTAATTTGCTTTCCCTCGAATTTTAATAATAGCTGTGCATAAGTAATTTATGAAAGGCCAACCAGGCAGTGGGCAACGGAAAATTAAACTCATTTTATCTGAAAGCAGGTGGATTTCTATATATCATTAGCATGCATAGAATTTACACAATGTTATTTCTAGTACTGATGGAATGTAACCAAATAATATAAGAGTTTTTTGCTTATGCACAAGTGAAATTCTTAGATAAAAGTGCTGCCCTTTTGCAATTTTCTGAAAACGGCAGCTAATTCTGAGAAGCTTCTTATAACAGGAGCGACTCATTTGGTTTGCATTAAAGACTGACATAAGTGACATTAGGGCTTTTCGAATGGATTAGATTAGATAAATTGCATTCTGTAATATCATTAGTCAATTTACTTTCTTTCCATTTCCTTAAGTAATCTCTCAAAAATTTCACAGCTTGTATTCAAAGAAAGGACAGAACTTAATTAATTTATCGATTTGTCAACCCAGAGCAGGCAGGGTGCATCAAAAGTTTACTGTCCCAAGTTCGCCAACCATCTCGAGGTGATATCTCAACACTCACAAGATCAATGAGTAAATTAAATTGAATTTTAACCAGCCAAAACTGAATACCTTGCCAAACATTAGCAATAATAAATAATAAAATAGACAATTATATCACTAGATTTTAAAAGCTTTTTTTTTAATGGGACACTTCTCCCTGTACCTCTGGATATATGTCTATCCTGGAGCTCATGAACATTGAACTTGAGCTCATGCTATTGATAACCCAAAAGCCACTATTGAATGCTATTGAAAACCCTGCCAGGCATAGAGTACATACAGTACATTTTACTTCCTAGTACATTGCTGGGTATTTTCCTGCTAAGCATGACCAAGTAGCACATGAATGTTTTCCCCTACTGACTAATAATACATATTTTAATATATTTAATTTAATTACAAATAACGTGAAACAAGCCAAAGAGTTCAGCTATATCTGATTCCTCTCGTTCCAACAGCATGACTATATCTGGTTTCCTAGCAACCAATTAATGGCGATTGTTGGGGTGGTGTTTGGCCTTCGGTGTGTCTGAAAACAGGATATCATGGAGAACGTCACCATGGGGCTGTTCATTGTCTGCAGGTTCTGGATTACAACTGTTCTCACTTCATTGGACAAGAGCCAAAGCACAAAAATAGGGTCATATTAAAAGTGTGTCATTTTATACTCATTTCCAGACTAAAGAAGCGTGTCTTCGCTGAAAGGAGTTACGGCCAAGGAAAGCAACATTATTTCTGAATGTTCCACTCAGCCCACTGAGTGTTTTTTCTGTGTGTGTGTGTGTGTGTGTGTGTGTGTGTGTCTGTGTTTGTGTGCGAGAAGATGGAGCTGTATTTGCATTTTTCTGCACGTGTATCTCTACAGACGCATGTCTCAGCTCCAGAAGGCGTTTTCACTCTGCTTGTTAAATGCGGACGTTTTGCTCTGTCATGACTGTAACGCCTGCTTTAATGGAGGGAAATATTAATATAGAGTACATCTGAACCGAAGCCCTAAGCAGATTATAAACATTTAATATGAAGTGTTATCATAATATTCAGTGCAACATATTGCAAACTTCTGTCATCCAGTTTCAGCCCCACTACTGAAGATCATAGTTAATTCTGCTGATTTATGGTAATTCTGCAAACCATATCAACCACGACATCAGAAATACTAACAAGCTTAGTATAAGCTTTAGCTGAAATGTTATGAGGTTTGAATTTCTGGAACCACTGTGGGCTGTAGTTCAAAATTTAGGTTCAGCAGAAATAACCTTATTTATGTCCTTAAAAATTAGGGCATATATGTGTATATTTTTTTGCAAGGGAAGGAGGTCTAGTGGGTGTTGTAAATGTTCTAGAAATTCTAGAGAATCTACTTTTTTCCGCATAGAAATAATTAATCTTTTCCCCAAACAGTATTGTGCATTAAAATTATGGGAAATTTAGTTAGTTAAACTTTAGGTAACTCAATCATCATTCTATTCTGGTTGTTTAGCATTTTGCTAATTCAAAATTACATCACATGTGGCAAGACAGAAACAAGGAATGGACAATAAAATAAAAATTATAAAAATAAAAATTAGTAAATAGACAAAATATATCGACATACATCAGGATATTGGAGGATCTATGTGCATATGCATGTCTGTATGTATAAACAAAAATTCTGATACATTTTGAAAAGACTAGCTTATTATAGAGTCTTCAGAAACAGGTCTCAGAGTTTCAGGCCTTTTATGTCCAGGGAAGAGAAAATGGGTTGAATCTGTCTTCAGCTTAATAGACTCTGCACGTCTGTTGCTCTGGAGGCCAAAGTGAATCGAACGCTTTTTTCCGACAGAGAATAGAAATTCCAAAAAAAATAAATAAATAACCAAGACGGTGATGAAAGATACAAGAGGTGAGATGCAAGCAGTGGAGTGCCTATGGGGGGGGGGTACGGATCGACGCCCCTGATGGGAGACCCCTCAGCAAACAGCAGGGAGAAATTGGATTAATCTGAACTCCCTTGTGCCTTTAGAAAAAGAGCATTAACTCTGCAGTGCTTTGATCAGTTGAACTGATGGGATATGAAGGGTATCTGGATGTATTTAATTAGCCAATATCTCTCTTTTTAATCTTTTCATCTTATGACTTAGTGTTAAATGTAATGTGCTGTGATATATCTATGAAGGAAGGCAGCTCTATAAATACATTTAGGTCATATGATCTGAAGGGAATTTGTATATTAGTGTTATAGAGAGGTCTGGCTGCATTTTATAGTTATATAACTCAGTGTGTCAATGGATGTTTGCTGGATGAAAAGCAGAAGCAACACAGAGATATATGAGAAATATAGCAGGCCTGAAGGCAAATTTTCCAACTAGGATTAGTGCTGTCAGAAACGACACCATTGTATTGTTAGGACAGCCTTGCTTGTACAACACTCACCAACTTGAACAATCTCTATAAGTACTGTGAAAGTTAAGAAACATGTTTGTCCCTGAATGCTGTAAGTCCTTGTTGTAATATATGTCTGAAAGTATACTTATTTATTTATTGCACATTCCACTTGACAATTTGCAGAATCCTTCCCCACCAATTCAGTGGTAACTAAATTCCTTTGTATGTTTTAATGGTCATGTTTGGGGAAAAAAAAAGTATATATCTTTTTTGTATGTCTAATTAATTATATTCTATATAGTCTTCATTTATATTATGGGTAGCTTTTTCCATGACATAATATTATGAACTGTAACAGATACACTAATTATATATACATATATATATATACATACATATACATATATATATATCTATATATGGTGTTCCTAATAATCCTTTAGGTGAGAGTGTATATATATATATATATATATATATATATACATATATATATAATATTATAAATTATAAAGTTTGGAATCAGCTACAATATGACTATATGACAATACACGTTTTATGTACACCCCACTGTGCCTGCTAATTAGGACTGTATGTGTCTGTAGGGTAGTTACTTAGACATATCATTGGTGTGTGTGTGTTACAGGGCTTACTGTTATGTCACGGAAAACATTATGCATAGTTCTGGATCTAATTGGAAGAGAAAGATTGAGCAAATTGGCATGTGTGAGCAAAATGGAATGTGCAATAAATTAATAGGTGTCACAACTAGGACTCAGAGGATTTGGATGAAAACACATTTATTGGCTTTTGCATTTCCAGTTGATCCATCTGGTAATTCAAGAAATTGTAGAGGTTGGGAGTGTGGGAAGAGTGGGTATTAGATGGGGGGGGGGGGGTGAAGAGGTGGTCCGGGGAAGTCATTGTTGTCGTTGTGACAGCATATCTTTCTATTTCTCCCTCTCTTATCCTGAGTGCCTACTGTCTCCTACTGTACACTTCTATGTGCTTGCGATCCCCAATCGCCTGCCTGCTGGTCAGCATACTTTCCAGTCCCTCTCTCAGTACGAGTTTGCCCTAGTATGGTGCTGTTTTTATCCATTTTCCTTGGCAGATTTGCTTCAGCGCTCCCAAGTGTTTATTTTATTTTCACTGTAAATCTTTCCACTGAAGACCAACAATAGAATTTAATTTTGGTCACTAAACAACATTACCCTTCTATCTGCTGGAGTTTTTTGAGGAAGCTACTCAGGAAGTTGATGATAAGAAGGCCTATGATGTCATCTACTTAGATTT
>JAODKM010000032.1:10027954-10059256 GCA_026780845.1 Petrocephalus sullivani | reverse complement strand
AGTTTGGAGTTCAGGAGATTGTCTTGACCAGGACCACACCCCTAAATGCATTGAAGCAACTGCCATGTGATTGGTTGGTTAGATAATTGCATTAATGAGAAATTGAACAGGTGTTCCTAATAATCCTTTAGGTGAGTGTATATACACACAGTATATATATGAGGGTCTGAAGGGGCCAAGGACAATTTTAAATTTTTAATCGAGTTACGATTTTTCGATCTTACGATGATTCAGCGATACAACAACATTGTAAAAATATTGTAAACATTGTTTCACGCAGCAGGCAAATGTAGCAGCGTATGTGGTGCAGTAGGATACGCTGTCGGGATGTACACATCTCCCACCATGAGAGATGCCTCACTGTGATTGACAGTTCAGTTAATCGTGTATTTTTTTCAATGTTTTTGGTGCTCCAAAGCTGATCTTCATTTACAATATTTTCAAGTTATGATGGGGTCATCGGAGCGCATCTCCATTGTAAGTCGGGCTCTATCTGTACACTTAACTCATTAATATCTAACTGACACTTCTATCCAAAAGGTAAGACTTACAATTCATATGTACTTCCAGGGATTTGAACCCCTGAGCTGTTGTTGAGATGTTGATGCTATATTAATACTGCATTCCGTTTTGTCCAGATAATGTATGTTTTATTTGTGTCTGTCCAACCACTATCTGTGAACATATTGCTATGGTGCTCGTATGTGGAAAATAACAAGTAATGCACTATTATAAACTGATAGCGCTAACAGTGACTAACGATTGAACTGCATTGTGTCAGCTGTAGTGTTTGGTGGAGGAGCGATAATGGTGCGGATTAGGCCCCTTAGTTCCAGTGAAGGGAACACTTAATGCTTCAGCATAGCAAAAGATTAAGGACAATTTTTTGATTCCAACTTTGTGAGAACAGTTTGGGGAAGGATCTATTCTGTTCCAGCATGACTGTGCCCCAGTGCACAAAGCAAGGTCCATAAAGACGTGGTTGGGTGAGTTTGGTGTGGAAGGAGTTGAGAAGAAATCTCACACAGCTCTGACCTCATCCCTATCGAACACCTTTAGGATGAAGAATGGTCTTCACGTCTAACGTCAGTGCCTGACCTCACAAATGCTCTTCTGGATAAATGGACAAAAAATCCAGGAGACCCACTCTGAAATCTTGTGGAAAGCCTTCCCAGAAGAGTGACAGCTGTTGTACCTGAATGGGGAGAGCAAATCCATATTGATGCCTATGGATTTAGAATGAGATGTCATAAAAGTTCCTTGTATATGTAATGGCTAGATGTCCCAATGCTTATGTCCAAAGTAAATAAGTGCTAATACAGTATATAACTGTACTATGTAATACTACAGATTTCACTTCTGTTGATGAAGGGAGCAGCCATCTTGATTTCTGAGGGTTGGGTTGTATTGGTTCCTCCAACCTTTCAAGTTGGGGGTGTGTCATTTGAAATTTCAGACTTCTGAGATAAAATGGAATGCACCATTTTGGTATGTATACTGTGTGTTCCTTTACACAGTAAAGTGTAAACAGTAAAATTTAGCTGAATGAAAAAAAGCACAATCTAAACAAAATATTGTTACAGGCATACCTTACACACTCCAAACTTACCCCCTTACCCCCAACAAAGAAACCATTACCCAATTTATTTCTTCAAAAAGAAATTTTGGCAAGCTCCCCACAATACATTTTGCTGATTGGCTACTGGACTGCTGTTTTTGTGACTGGAAATAAGATGTATCAAAGACCAAATGGAGTAATTACAATAATAGTAACAAACAGATTGACCCAGTTAACTAGGAGAAGCCTTGAATCATGCCATCGTTCTCTGTGACATAACAATAAGAACAGTGGTGCGATTTGTCTCAGAGTTTAAAAGCCATACATTGTGCCTGCAAAGTTTGGGAAAGATGGGCCAAATAATTGTTGAATTATTATGCTGTTACTACAGGATGTAATGTTTTGGTGCAATTTGTCTTAAAATATGATCTTCTACCTTACAATCTCTGTAAAGTTTTAAAAGATCTGTCAACTGTTTTTTGAGGTACTGCGCTAACAGGATCTGCTTCAGTTTTGGGACAGTCTTTCTCAAAATGTTTTCACGTCAAGTTTGTCATCCCTAGAATTAAAAGGTACTGTATCAAGTAGGGTGCACACTCACCCTGAAGGGTGCAGCAGAGAGTAGGGTGCACACTCACCCTGAAGGGTGCGGCAGAGAGTAGGGTGCACACTCACCCTGAAAGGTGCAATAGAGAGTAGGGTGCACATTCACACTGAAAGGTCCTATAGAGAGTAAGGTGCACACTCACATTGAAAGGTGCTATAAAGAATAGACTGCACACTCACTCTGAAAGGTGCAGCAGAGAGTAGGGTGCACTCTTACCCTGAAAGGTGCTATAGAGAATAGGGTGCACACTCACTGTGAAAGGTGCAGTAGAGAGTAGGATGCACTCTCACCCTGAAAGGTGGTATAGTGAGTAGGGTGCACACTCACCCTGAAAGGTGCAGCAGAGAGTGGGGTGCATATTCACCGTCAAAGGTGCAGCAAAGAGTAGGGTGCACACTCACTCTGAAAGGTGCAGCAGAGAGTAGGATGCACTCTTACTGTGAAAGATACTATAGAGAGTACGATGCACACTCACACTGAATGGTGCCATAGGGAGTAGTGTGCACACTCAAACTGAAAGGTACTATAGAGTGTAGAGTGCACAGTCACCCTGAAAGGTGCAGTATAGAGTAGTGTGCACACTCACCCTGAAAGGTGCAGCAGAGAGTAGGGTGCACACTCACCCTGAAAGGTGCAGCAGAGAGTAGGGTGCACATTCACACTGAAAGGTGCTATAGAGAGTAGAATGCACACTCACCCTGAAAGGCGCTATAGCAAGTAGAGCGCACATTCACCCTAAAAGGTGCTGCTTCAAGTAGGGTGCACATTTACCCTGAATGGTGCTATAGTGAGTATAATGCACAATGGTAGCTGTTACTGACCGGATCGGCCCCTGCTCTGCCTCTTCTATATGTCACTTCCAGGTATCACCATGCCATTTGGGGGATTCTTGTTTTTTTTGTTTTGCTTAAAATTAAGTCCCTTGTTTTGTTTGAACTGCGACATGGATTGTCCATTCGTCCTTCTCCTGTGTCCGTCCATAAGAGCTATAACGAGCAGGGTGCACACTCACAGCACAAGCATAAAGTAAGATGGGATGATCAGTACCCAACTTCGGAAATCGGTCCTCTCCTCTCTGGTCCATCTGGGTGCTCCGTGTTTCACTCAGGGCACATTTACTGCCAAAGTTTTCGCTCTGCCCCTAAATGTGCTGCGGCGTCCAGCCGCACAGATGCAGCACACTGGGCTGCTGTTCCGGCTTCACAGCAGGACCTATTATTTCAGCTCCCTCATTCATCAGAGCCATTTTCCAGCCTTTGAATAATAATTCAGCACTAGACAGAACAGTCACTTGTGGCAGGTAGCTAAAAAAATTCATTAAAATAAACTCTCAGTATTATCAAAATAATACATTGGAGCTGTTAGCACGGCCCACAAAGAGGCGAGGACAGTCTGGTCTCATTAAAGGGGAAGAAATAGCGGAATTAGCCTGAATCTAATTACAAGCCACGCTATCTAATGTAAAAACATGCCTGTTTTTTCACTCTCATTCATTTTGACTAGTAATTAGTTTTGGCCTCTAAAATGCCACCCTTTAATCATCCAGCCGCAGATGTGATTTTTGGAGCAATTTAATCTTGGTTTAATGAAGAACTAATGGACGCATTGCAAATTACTTTTTTTTCCTGTCAAGAGAAAGAGGGGGAAAAAATCTATTTCTTGCTTTTGAAAAGATCAAGAGTATCTTTGATAATAGCCAGAGCAGCCTTGGCTGGGCTGGCGCGCCGAGCAAACAAGCTCTTTAACACGATCCGCAATTCAGCCGAGAGGAGGCCGCAATTAGCAGCGGCGCAGTGAAAATGCGGCGCCACAGAGGAGCCGCTTCCCAGGGAGCGACCCCCAGAAGCCGGCTCCCTGTCAGAGCCGGGGCACCCGTGTCACGCAGCAACAATGCGCCATGATAAATTACTCTCCTGAAAAAGCTGCACTACTAATTTTCAATTATACCTATAAACGGGCCACAGATTGGAACAGAATTGAACAAGCGGGCGAACAAACAGTAATAGATTTGCAGCTATTTTTGTGTTTTGCTTGGAGAAACAGATAAAGCTTATTTAGAGGCAGGACTCTCTGCCAGCTTTCTGCATCTGAAAAAAAAAATCTTATGCAAACATATGAGTGTTTTAGACCCTGTCAGAAACTTGCGAAGAAGGAAACTTTCTCAGCACATGGGCGTCACTCTTTGTAATTGTTCCTGGCTCTTTTTTGTGTGTTTGATGACACATCATAATGGAGGAGGCCTCCTCCTGCCTGATTCACTTTGACCTTGGGGGATGGTCTTCCGAGTCATTGGGCTGCTCATGGGTGATGGCTGGGGAAGCTGACACCTGGCCCAGTACCTTTAATGGTCACAGCCTGCTCTTGAATCAGTGGCCATCTGGAGCGGTTCAGCTAATCAGGAGCCCCGGTACAGTGTAAATGGGGATATTATCATCTTAAATGGATGTTTGCTGGGGTGATGACATTAACACAAGAGAAGGAACTGTTCTGTTAAGCACTAATTAAAACTGACACTAATTAAGATAGGTCCTTCTTCTACTAACCTTCACTTTGATTTGTACATAACCAGACCATCTTGACCTCTGACCCTCTGGCCTTGTGTGAAAGGACACAGCAGATGGGTGATGGTCAGCACCTCCCTATCAAACCTACAGCTCTGGGGTCACGCCATACAATGACAGAGCAGGGAAGAGTCCACTCTGGGCTCTGAAACTCACCCCTGCCCTTCGGGTCTCCTACAGTGGTCATCTGTAGGGACACGGTCTCACCCATTCTGTCCCAAAATATGGGGGACTGTCACAGTTTTAAGAGGTTTCAGAGAGTAGTGCGTAAAAGCGTAGGCACCCTTGGCTTCATGGGCAGGTTATTCATTGATTAAGGCATTTACAGGTGACGTCATGTACCAACTAACTTATCACACAAGGGCCTACACTCTCATCCGACAGAAAGTTAGGCCAGCTCAGGAAATTTCAGGTTTAGCAAGATTTCATCAGAAAATACACTTTTTAAAAAGGCTAACACTATTAATATTAATATACAATATTAATGTATATAAACACCAGGATGTATACACCATGCATCAATTTATTTGTGGGTCTGATTATTAGATTCAGAAGAGCAGCAAGCATAATGGGAATTATTATTAGGTGCGTGTTGACGTTTAAAGTCTGGGGCCACTGTGAAAATGGCTATAGCACCCCGTTACATTACCCACTTGATGGCATTTTAGAAGTACAGCTCCGATTTTAGGTTAAAACGGATGTGAAAAATATGGCAGATATAACAGCCAGTGTGTCTCCCTGTGACTGCAGCTTGTGTGCATTTTTGCTACATTTAAAAGAAGATGAAATTCTAATAGAAGAAGCTTAACTTTGTGAAAGCTTGCTTTATATCTGATTACTGGGACGCTCATTTTTTTCTTGAATTAAAAAAAATGGGCAGCATGAATTGTAATACTGCAATTGCAGTGATGGTGCCGTAGGAGATTACTGTGTTTGGTAATCATTCATCTCAACCAGTGGTGTTCGGGCTTAGCATAATGGAATCCGTAAACTGGTTTAAATCTGAAAGTGAGGACAGGCTATCAGCTGAACCGTAAATGCCTATATGGTAATGGCTCTCAAAACCGGTAAAACATATTTGACTGTCATGCACACATTACTGATTTGAATTAAGGTTTTCTGCGTGCACAGACAAACTGTCAGACGCGGGCACACGCTAGGAGACCCTTTAAAACCAACTTACTGTGCTGTGTTTCCGTGTCTTTTTATGTCGCTCTTTTGGGTAATGATTTATGTTGTTGCATTAGCGCTGTGGATGGTCCTCGCCCTGGTTTTGTGCCACGTTAGCAAATACGCACCATGCATGTAAAATGTAACACTTTGTGCTTAAGGATTTTTTTTGAGCCACCTTACGTCCATTATCTGAGACTGACAATCGTGCACACACTGAATAATACATCCACAAAATCTGCTCCAGCACCAGACTCCATGCAGGGTTGACAACTTTGGTCAGCGGCAGCTTGGCGTGAGATTTTCAATTTGAGACAAGTCTGCCCGTTCATTTGCATGCATGTAAGAGCTGTTTCACCTAGAAATAGTCTGTGGCCTTGTCAAACTAACTATCAACGCTTTTGATGCAAGTCATTTTAGCATTACGGTGGAATGATTTAGATTTCTCGTGTGAGCGTGAGAGTCTGAAAGCGCGAGTATCGCGCCAGATGCGTGAGATTTGGCGACCCTGCCCATGGTCAATATGCAGCAAGTTTCATGCAGTCGGTCCTTCATGTCATTTTTTCTGGAGAGTATATTTATTGAAATTATAGTGGCCCTTGTCGCATACTAATTGCCTTTAATTGTTATGTAAGATTCGTTGCCCAAAACTATTCTGTAACATGATAAAAATAACGATCTTAATATATGTGATGGAAATCTCTGATCTGCCACCGAGGCAGCTGTTATCGTAGATCACTGTTTTAAATGCTCCATAATTTCTATAGGCTGACTCATTTGATATATGAGTAATTTTACCATGAAACAACACAGTTTGCTCCCCGAAGAGCCAATGCATTAGGAAGCACAACAGAAATGCAGAGCAGCTCAGCAGAAAGAATACTGGTGGCAATTAATCCAATAATCCATTTAGACTTCGGGCAGAATTTTAATAGGAACAATTTGGGTTAAGTAATTTGTTTAAGGCTACGGTAGATCTTAGTTTAGGATTTGGAGCTGTTTGGCTCAATATAAATATTAAACGCCATGTATCGCTTCACGCCAAATGAAGCGTGTGTGAATGTGAATTGACTGATGCATGATGCTTAGTGTCGTGACTCTGGTTGCGCTCATTTCCTAAACTGATTAGTGTATCTCTTTCTTTGGCAGTTTTGTAATGCTCTGCCTCCTTTTAACTAAAACATAATTATACTGCAGTCCTCTCTTCCTCACTGCTCCGCATTGCCTCCTTTGTCGCTCATTTCCTATTAAAGCACCGCATCCCACTGGTTTTGCGCTCTCATTTTAATACCAAATCCACCATCCAGCCTTTTCTGCATCATGCGATTTTCACTGATACTTTCTGACTTCCATATTGGAGCGAACTGCTCTTCGGGTACGTACGCTTCCCATAACCACTCCCGTTTTATCTTAGAATCTTCTCTTGACCTTTTCTTTAGCTATGATATAATTAGGCCTATGGTAAAATGAATGCTTGTATTTTTTCTTGGCTCCAGGTATTATTGCTCAGAATTCTATTTACGCAATGTTGCAATATATGTTTAATAATTAAATATTGTTGCATATTATATATTACGTGTGTTTTTAATTATATGCCTTAGAATCAGCAGATTGTTATTATTATTATTGTTATTGTATGCGTTATTAACACTGTCCTCAGTAATAGTGTTCCCATTTCAAAATAACGTAAACTGTAATCATTTCATGATTGATTTGCTATATTTATGCTTTGTTTAAACTACATCAAATTAAAACACATTAATTGCATTTGGCATTTTTTTTTCATTGATCATTTTATTTGAAGGGACACTTCATATTGTGTGAACAAATAATCATACACGATAAAATAATGGCTGATTTAAAATGACAGAAATTAGATTTTATCTGTTTTGTCAAGCTTTATGGTTCCTCCAAGCAGTTCTTTCACCACTAGATGTCACTACAAAACGAATTACTACATAAGTTTGATGGGTTTTCGTTTGCGTTTTACTTTAATTTGTGAAGGTATATAAATGCTTATTTTGCATAAAGATGCAAGAATATAAAGTTTATAATGAATATATATATCATGTTATTGAAATGTTAAGCCTAATTGTAATGTATTATGTTTATTCATATATTGTATATATACAAAATATGTATATATAGGTTACCATCGTAACCTGTCCAAGCTTTCATCTGTCCTTTTCCCTGCCATATTCAGACTGTCATTCACAGCTTGAGCTGTAGGTGGCAGCAATTCGTCATTATAGCTACCAATACAGAAAGTCAAGGTGACCATACAAAATACATATGCAGAAGCCCTAATGCAATTATTTATTCCATCTTTATCCTAATAATAATATTGATTCAAATAAGCTAAACTTGTAAACATATTACTAAACATAATTATTGATTATTGATTGGGGCTAGCATGATGGTCTCAAACCCCTAGGGCTGTGTGCAAATGCTGCCTGTGTGTTTGATTGCATGGAGCTTGCATGCTTTCCCCCTTGCCACTGTGGTTTCCTCCTGCTATCTAATGACATGCAGCATAACAGGTGTCTCTAAATGCCCATAGCGTATGCAGGTATGTATGTGTGTGCATTGCCATCCAGGGTGTATGTGAGCCCTCTGCTTCCTGAGGCTCCAGGCTGTCCTGTGACCATGACTAGGGCAATGGTTGGAAGATGGATGTATGTCTTTATAGTTATAGTATAACTATGGAACGGTGCCCCTGAGAAGCTTGACAGACATTGGAGAAGACAGGGAATTCTGGAGAAATGCCACTGATATGGCAGCCAGAAGCCAATATCAACCACGAGGCACCTAATAAAATTCCTGTGGGAGGGTTGCTACAAAACAAGGTCATTTAGACCATCTTTTTTAAAAGTTAGCAGAAACATGCACAAGGTCATTCATTACAGTAGCAGAGCCAGGGGTCATGTTGTGGGTAGGCTGGCAGAAATTCAGGAGGGCGAGTCCTGTAACAAATCACTTGGAGAGGAACTCACACTGTAGGCTGACATATTTCTGTTTATCAGTTTCAATATGAGCTTTAACAATACTGAGACTGAAAGAGAGAAAGAAAAATCTATTCGCCTCTCCATAGCACATTTAGTCTGGTCGATCAAACCATGCACATGCATACCCGTCAGATACAGCTGTTTTGTCGTACTGTATCACTCTTTTTGAATGCTGAGCTCCATCTGGGTAGGGCCAGGCCCACCCAGGCCCACCCAGCCCCACCCAGGCCACTGTGGTAGATTCATAGTGAGCTTATGTCCCTGACCAAAGGGGGTCAAAACCAAAGGGAAGGAATATGTCCATAACAGAGACATGGCCTGTTAAAGCAGCTTCAAGCGTGGCTTTTGCTGCTGTGCAAACTGCACCCTTGCCTGGAAATGGAAGACTACAGGAAGATTAAGCAGACTGCGCACAGAGAGCAGGGCCAGCCATTAGGGTGTGAGGCCACAGCACTACTCCCTGAGCTACTGAGCCATGGAGTGCCGCGAAGTTGGGAAAGTAATATACAGAAATATTATTTTATATATGTAAGCAAATGTGTATAGTAAGGGTAATTTAAAAACAAAAATTTAGAGCCTTAATGAAACTAGTATTGCATTCAGAAAACATATATGTTGCCTTCAAATTCAACGACTACACTGGAGTGAGGTAGACTTCAATTGCAGCTGATGAAAAGATGAAATGGCCTCAAGGCATTTAAGCTTCCAAACAAACACTGGGAATCGAACTTACTATCCCATATCCCATCTGCAAGTCACACTTGCGAGTTAAAATGCTGTGTCTTAAAAAGACACGCCTGTAAAAAGCAAGGATGAATGAAATGTCGGCAGGAGATGTAAAGGTGTGATTTTCATGCAGTACTAATGCAACGCATTTCTGCTGCTAAAAGCAGCTGCGTGATGGCAGAGCAGGTGAAGAAATCCATGGCAGCTTTCACAGGTCATTAATTTATTTTCCCTGGTTTATTGTCTCCTGTCTGCTAGGCAGCTTAGGGCAGCTGTGAATACAGAAGTTAGGGTTGAGGAAACAAGATCCATCCATCCACCCATTTCCAGCAACTTATCCAGTAAATGGCAACCTTATAAACCCCCAAAAAGCTGTAATTTCTGAAACAGCAAAAAGCCATGAAAAATCACTATAAGTGAATTGACTAGCTAAACTGGATATTGCTATTGCAACACACTTATGAATCGGAATACATCTTAAATAATGGTAATAGTAACAATTAAGTATGAAGGTTTTTTTTTTACCTTTCTCAAGTACAATATTATAATTTCTTCAATGTTATCTTAAAAATGGCTTTTAATAACAACCAGAATAATAAAGAGCACTTGTAACTGATTTTCTTTGTTATATTATCTCTGAACCAGCAGATGTCACTGCCCAGGGCAGCACCAATGACCATCATGATGGCATCTCTGGTCTGGGCCTGAAAAAACTCCTGGCAGCTGAACACTAGTAAGAGGCTCTGACTTGATGACCTTCCAAAGTCCAAGCCCAGCCCTTTGAGGTTTTCGTCCCTATTTTCTGCAACTCAGTTCTGGTGGCTGTGAGTCACCCTGAGACAATGCAGACTCCATGTAGAGTGAAGGTCCATCAGAGCCCATCTCTTACTGCCAGCACCCTCTGAGGTCCTGGCTGATTACACTTTTGATAATAGTTGTATCACATATAGTCCTTGTTTCAGGTTTAAACTTCTTTCCCTCATGAAACAAACATGATTTATTTGTTTGCTTCTTTTAGGATGTTAGTTTTAAACCAGAATAAATATGTGCTTATCTGGGGAATTCATGAGCTCCCAGCAGGAATAAGAGCACAGTAAATACGCAGGTCTCCATTCAGTGTTTCACACAGGTCGCAGGCGCCCTGCCCCATTGTGCGACTGTTGCCATGGGAATTTCCACACTAAAAATGCAGCTGCTTTTCTTTCAACGCATGGGGGAGGGTTTAGGGCAGCTGGGGTATCTGGGCCTGCTGTTACCGCTCCTAAAGACGTGCCAACCATTCTGCAGGTCCGCCCGCAATTACCAGCGGGGACGGTGGAAGTGTATTGATGGAGGAGGCAGGCAAGAGGTAGTAAAAGGGCTGGGGATGGTAAATCTGCAAATAGTATCATTCAAATGTGTGAGAAATAAACACAGGACACATATTAAGGTTGCATTTTACTGTTGTGCCATGTTTTACTGTGCTATCAGCCGCTACACCAGCAGTTTCAGGGAAAGTGGCTTTTACAAAGAAAATATTCTGACGAGCTGCTGAATCACGAAGGGGTCCCCTTGGTGTATTTTGCCAACTCGGCTGGGTCCACTTTGTTATATTGGAAATAGAGTGGCTATCAACTATAAATGTCTTGCCGATTGACCGGTTGGAGACCAATACTCTAAACACTAAGTTACAAAACTCACTTCCCCCATTGCAAATCTCATACGCAACCTACTAATGTTTCCCTTTACTAGCAGCGTATTCTCTATTCAGAAATGTGACTCGTCTGGAGCAGACTTGTCTTCAGTGGTGACTAATGCTTTACTATCAGAACATATCATGTGCAAGAAGCAAGACATTGATCAGAAAGCTGAACAACAGAAGTTCAGCAGTTGCATAGGTTTAGAGCAGGAATTAGGTCTATATGTTAGGTGCTAGTGATGCAGGAAAGCCGGTGGAAAGATCAAATTCTTGCACCTAAGAAATACATCCGTGTTTATGTAATCGAGAAGGTTCAGTGCCAGAACAACTAAAAATGTCATCTATTGTATTTTGAAACAATGATTCAATATTAAATGTAATATATTAAACAGAGGTATGAGGCCGCCATGCCACCCCCAATTAATACAACTAAAGATTAGCAATATGAAAACATTAGGGCTGCAACAATTCTCCAATCCTACGCTTCAGTTCAGACTGTAAATCTTCAGCCACGGTTAGGTTCATACCTTGGTGTTTTTTTTGGGGGGGGGAGGGGGGGGATGGCGGAAGTGAATAGGAAACAAATTCTGGGTTTTATTAATCAGCAACAATTGGGAATACTAAAGAGGGCTTACTATGAGCTGCACAGGAGCTGCTGCAAGTTACTGCCCTTCGCTGCCAAGACTCCTCTCACCTACATACCGTATATGTCTGTGTGTCATGGAGAGCACGATGGCAATCCAGAATTTCAAAAGCGTAAGTAAATAAATGAATAGGCAAGTGACACATGCATTAGGAGGACAACAAAATAGGTGTAATATTTACATAATATACAGGTTGACTGAATAGAATAATAATATAGTAATTTATTATTGATTAGATGCATTATAATGTTAATGTTGAAATGACGTGACTAGAGAGGGCATTTCCTGAAGAAAATGCATGACTGCTCTGCATCTGAATCCAGAAAGAAAGACAGTGGGAAAGAAAGGATGAAGGAATGACAAATATTTATGCCTTGCTCAGCAGTTGAGTGTTTGGTGCTTTTAATCAGCTGTTGAGTCAATAAACAAAAGTTTGATTGTTGTGGCTTTAAAGTGAGAGTACTAAAAAGCTGTGGATACATTTAGAATGATTGAGGGAAGAATGAAAGAATAAATTAGTGAAATAGATGAGTGCTATCATTATGAAAGGCAAGTTAAAGTAAATGGGAGGAAAACTAAGGGATGAAAAAGAAGGGAGGAAGGATAAATAAACTGATGAGAGTTGGTTGAACACTTTCCAGCTGCATACTGGATGTCCTTAGCAAGTTTGGTGGGTTCATGCTGAGGATCGGCTGAATGGGAGCAGAAATTTCCCTCAATAAGTCTATGGGAAAAATCTGACAGATACAGGAATAAAAAAAAGATTTGCGGGTGTAATATCAGAAGGAAAAATACAAGCATGTTTTTCCATATGAGGGAATGCAGGAATTTAGTTCATGATCCATTCATGTTACATTCTACTTTACGGTAACAATGACAGTTTTGACCTGGTACCATTACAATTCACTGGTCATACAGAACATAGCTCCTATCCAACTATTTAGTCAGTTAACCACTGGCACAAATAACTCAGGCTTTTTATTTAAATGTACATAAATGTGAACTTATAAATACAAAATCACAAACACAAAAAATAAAAATGACAGATTTTTGAAACAGAAACAGCAGCACAACTGCTCAGACTATAGAAAACAGTACTGTATGTTGAATGCATAATTTGAACATGGTCAGGGTGAGATAAGGAAAAAATAATTACTGCAAAATAATTACGAATAGAAAACACTGTGCTTGTATTCAATGTGAACAAGAACCAATGAGTTGAGGATAAAAATTTCACAACACAGGGAGTCAAATTCTGGTTTGCTGGGTTAGACATTATTTTCCAGTGTTATCTGATGCCAGAAGAGGTTGGCCCAATAGTATCAGTCAGGTTCTTTGAACTAAGAAAAATCCAGTCTGAAGAGTATGGTACGACGTGCAGATGATTGGCAACCGCAGGGCTCAAGAACCAGCCTGAAGGATGGAACCAGGAGACGGGAACCAAGAAACAGGAACCAGGACATGGGAACAGGGAAATGGGACTCATAGAACTAGAGACAGTGTGAGAGAATCTGATTGATTGACTTCAGATAACATTCTCATATTACATATTCATCAAAACGCATGACCAAGCCCAAAGCGAGAGTGTCTGCTCTAATTTTAATTCACCTTTATTCAACTGAACTTTACAGTTATTATGCAATGCAAGAGTAAGTGTACAACAGCCCTCACTGTATAACCCCTGTACTTGGCATGCCCTGTTACGTGCATGATCACGGGAACCAATGATGATGGACTGGTGTAGGCAAGGTGTTAGTATCTGTGCTCTGGCATAACAGTCATAACAATATGACAAAATACAATGATTTAATAAATACAGCATTATGATCATTTTCAACATTGTTTTACTGACTGAACAGTAAGCATGGTGATTTAAGGTGGTTTACAAAAGCATCTGCAAAATAAATAAATGAGACTGTAAAGTCTTACCAAACCAGGAAAAAAGATCCAGATAATAAACTAATACAAACGTATATCACAGACAATCAACAACATGACCACAGTAATTGTCAGACAAAAGTTTCTATCATGTTATCAGATTTTTATCAATTGAACAACCCACATAGTTCATTTATAATAGTATGAAGTGCACGGCAACTTTTAACTTCATCCCCGAATAACTAGAAGGATTAAACCCACTCTCCCTGCGTAGGGCCTCCATGCTTGGGCAATACATGAATGCAGGACAGCTACTGCGTATAGCTCCATAAGCACGCGGCTCGCGGTAACACCTCCCGCCATCCTCACCCGGCTCGCGGCAGCGCGGTGCTGGGGCTCGCGCTCCCACAATGCACTGCGCGTCCAATATGGAGGAACTGACGGTGGAGGTCCGCGGCTCTAACGGGGCTTATTACAAGGTAAATGCGCTTCAGCGGCGCTTCGGAGCCACTGCGAGCGACTTCGGCGTGCGGGGACGTAACGCGGTGGGGGTGCTGAGCGTTCGCTGTCACCGTGGCGTGTCTGGCTGACGTTCGGCGGTGTGTATCTCCCATGTCGGCTCCCTTGTTGTCGCGCAGGCTTCGGTACAACCAGTTCACAAAATAAGTGCCACTCTTACCGGTCTGCCGCCCAGCACCTTCCATGTACGTACAGGGGGTTCACGGCGTTCCGGGCTTCGCTTCGGAGCTGTGGCGAGCGGCGGTATTCAGGGCGGTACTCAGGCTGGTCGGGCTAACCTTAGCTAGCCGACTAGCTCCTTTGTTGGCGTTTCGCTGACCTAGCTAAGCCCAGCAGCTCGTGCTGCTTTATAACTTAGTCGCTTATCGAGGCTTCCCAGGTAATTTAGCCAGCTAGCGTAGCCGGTTTGCTCGCCACCTCAGGGCGGCCTCCTGGTTGGTGCATGCTGGTCTCACTCAGACTGCTTTCCCGGTTTAATCTGTCCGGTTTCACTCTGTGGCAGCTCCAGCTTGTAAACAGCCGGGTTGCCACGGCGACATGGTTTCCTTATGGCCGATTTAATCATTAGACCTTTTAAATCGCCCTTCATCCGAGCAGCAATCGCAGTTTTTCATGGTTATCGATGCCGTAGCGTTATGGGGCTGGGGCTGTGTTATATTTGGCCGTCGTGGAAGCCTGCTCTGTGAATTACGGACCTGTCAACGAATGGAAGCCGGTTTATTTTCTGGGTCTAACTTTTGTAAGACGTGGTTTTCTTTAGTCAAACGAAGTATTGCTGCTGGGTGTAGATTGATGGAAACGAGTTTTGGGTCATGGAAAAGTTATCAGCCGTGATCACCAGGGCGCTTTTTAGGGTTAGGGTTAGGCGCACTTGATTAAGCAGTAGCCTTCCCCGATCGCCCAGGTTAAAGCGTCTCCCCACCCCTTCACCCCCAGCTGTCCCCCGTCACTCTTCGCCTGCCTCGCATTCCCAGCTATTTTTGACTTGGACACGCTGAGATGTAAGAGGGACCGACGTGTCTACACCCCTCCCCAGTGACTGCTTTAACAGCAAATGTTTCCATGGAAAACGCCTGCATATTAAAGTCATTTGGTAAAAATAGACTAATTACGTTTTGAGAATCTCATAGCATATCTATATAATCCTTGGACCTGATTTACCAAGCTACTGTTACTTCATGATAAGTAACGATTATTTTGTTGATTTTAGTTTTGTGTTACCAGCAAACTTGGCATATAGAGTCTCAGGTTTGTGGTTTGGCAGTTGTAGGTTAGGCCTGTATTGTGGTTTTGTTGTCACAGTCTGTGGAGCTGAGGGTTTGAATCCAGCTTTGCCGATGTATGCGTGCATACCTGTCTGTGTCTTCCATAGCACAGAGGGATGCAGACAGCTGTTAAGTTTCAGTTTCTGAGCAAAGGTGTGTACGAATGAGTCACCAACCCCTGGGTTACCATGACCATAAAGGGAAAACTCCAGATCATTGAAAATAAACTGATGGATCTTTCACCAGTTACATAAAATTAATTTTAAAACTATGCGTAAGTCTTAAAAAGAATGTTGAAGAAATCTCATTTGGAGAAGAATCTAATAAACACTTCCACTTTTTATTATAGGGGCTTGTCAAAGATGTCCATGATGACTCACTCACCATTGTCTTTGAAAATAAGTGAGTATGTTCTTTGCACCTGTCTTTATGTTGTATTCTGCTTAAGGAAAAGCTCAAACTGAAGTTAGTTGCGTTTGACGCAAGTCATATTTTTTTAATGGTCATTGTCAAAGAGATAATTTTGTATGAAACCTACAGTTAAGTTCTTTCTTTTTGAAGCTGGCAACCAGAGCGCCAAGTTCCTTTCAGTGATGTGCGGTTGCCGCCCCCACTGGATGCCAGGAAGGATATTGGAGAGGGTGACGAAGTCGAAGTAGGTCTCTCATAGGGACAGCCATCCTTATTTATAAATACCAGCTTTGCTCACTTCATAATACTGTTCAATCATTTTCTCTCCCAGGGAGCCTTGTTTTGATCCTCGTTAGGTAATTGTCTGTTTTTCCACAGATTTATTCCAGAGCAAATGAGCAGGAGCCTTGTGGCTGGTGGCTGGCTAAAGTTTGCATGGTTAAAGGAGATGTAAGTAAGAGGAGTTGGTATAATATTTGGCTCTTTTCGCTGTGTAAGGTTATGTTTACTTTTAATATGGGTGCTGTTCTTGTGAAGTGTAACTTAGTTATGTTTGTTGCCATTTTGTTGTTTCCAGTTCTACGTAATCGAGTACGCAGCCTGCGATGCCACATACAATGAAATTGTCACCTTTGACCGCCTCCGGCCCGTGAACCTGAATAAAGCTGTCACTAAGAACACCTTTTACAAATGCACGGTCCCTCTCCCAGAGGACCTAAGGGCAGCGTATGTACACTCTTCATCTGTAACACTGCATTATGTAATAACTTGACACAATGTAATAAATTTTCACTTCATTACGTAAGAACTCGTGCAATTTGTAGTAATCTATTATTAAGTCATGTAGTGTTTTTACATAATGCAGCGTTACAGGGTCGCAATTCAACTTACGTTACCGTTGACTTTGGGTTCAGCTTGTGTTACTGTGACTTTGGGGTAAAAGTCCCCCCCCCCCCTTTTTAGGTGTGAAACTGAGAATGCGCACAAGGATTTTAAGAAGGCAGTGGGAGCCTGTCGCATTGTTTACAACTCAGAAACCCATGAGCTGGTTATCTTGGTGAGTCTGACATTTCCGCTCTCATTGTGCCGTCATTTGTCATCTAAGAAGCCAAAAGGCTCTGTGCTCACCGCAGTTGTGCTTCACTCCAGTCTACAAATGAGACCACTGTCAAGCGTGTCGCCATACTGAGCGACATGCACCTGCGCAGCATCCGCACCAAGCTCATGCTCATGTCCAGAAACGAGGAAGCCACGAAACACTTGGAGGTAAAAAAAAAATTAGGCGCTAACTGGGAAAGCGCGCATCGTATGTGCGCATGTGCAATGATAATCTCATTTGTCAGCACTGTTTTCATTTGACACCAACTTATTTGACGAATTTTATCAGTAGATAAACTATAGCCAAACAGAACTTATTTCAGGTAAATTTAATCACAATATTAAGTGCAAGTATTTCAAGTATCACAGTGTAATATCTTGCAGCACTAGCTTTAACCATAGTGAATTAACCAGGATAATACTCTTTGGGAATTGTTCTTCTTTCTTGTCTGTATGACTTTGGGTGCTTCTCCACCATACCATGTACCATGATTTTGGTACTGTACTTACAGTACTTTTGCATTGACCTCCAGTTTAGTACCAGTACTAAGATGGGTACTCATTTGGTACTACAGTTACTTTGGGATGGGACTTGCAAACGCTTTCTTTTCAGTTGATTGTGCAAATAGCCTCTAAACACAATGCAACTACCATCTTGAAAAAAAGTTACAAACTCAGAAAACAATGATGAATGAAGTAAAAAAAAAAATATATTTACAAGTAATGGAGGCTTGGACAAGTTAAGATTGTTTACTTTTTTTTTTCTTTTAGAACACCAAGCAACTAGCCTCCTCTTTCCAAGAGGAGTTTGTGGTCCGGGAGGACTTGATGGGGCTCGCCATCGGGAGTCATGGCAGCAACATCCAGCAGGCCAGGAAGGTGCTGGGGGTCTCTGCCATCGAGTTAGATGAGGACAGTGGCATGTTCAGGATTTACGGGGAGGTGAGCTGGGCCCTTAACATTCTGTCAGCTGTGTTTCCAGGTTGTACCTTCTACTCCTTTGACTTTTGTGTTTTACCCATTTGGATAAAGAGCGCAGAAGCTGTGCAGAAGGCACGGAGTTACCTGGAGTTCATTGAGGAAGCTGTTCAGATTCCCAGAAACTTTGTTGGTGAGTGAAAACTTTCTGCACCAACCTTGTCGGTGGTCAAAGAACCTTGGAGAACATTTGTGTTCTCTGCCCTTTGCAGGCAAGGTAATTGGCAAGAATGGAAAGGTTATCCAGGAGATTGTCGACAAGTCAGGGGTTGTGCGAGTGCGAATTGAAGGAGACAATGATAACAAGCTTCCTCGACAAGAAGTAAGCCCTTAACTTAACCATCAGAATCTATTGGTGCTTGTCTCTTTATTTAATGTCTGCAAATTTCTCAGCTTTGCACACCTCTGATGTGAATCAAACCATAATAGAGCTCGGGAATGTGACGTCACGCTGCAGTGCACTACGGGGTGTATGGGTAGGAGAAGGCATATTATGTGGCCACATTTGTGCAGCAGGTGTTGCGGTAAAGCGTTGATTGATATACATAATATATGCTAGGGACGTTCAAAACGTTTCCGCACTTTCCGCCATTTATTTCAAAACAGATCACAGCAAAAAATACATCACTTTTCTACAGTCACTTTCTTTTGCGATACAATGATAAAATTTTCCCGCGTTGTACCGACTTTTTAATGCCATCAGCAAAAAAATTTTCAGGTTGAGCGTATAGCCACATCATCATCGCATGAAAATCTTCTTTCTCTTAAAGCGTCCGGAGCGCTCTGCATCCGTCACACCTGTACGGCCATTCTCGAGCATGTCAATCCACTCATATACCACTCTATGAGAGAGAACTTTATCCTAATACAGAGCACACATGTAGAGATGAATTCATGCTCCCTGCCCACCTTCTACCCACAAAAAGCATATGATGGAAAGCTGTTCCTCTTTGGTGCAATTTAAGTTTCATAGCCATCTTCACCACAGGGTGAAAACTCTAATGCTAACCTGCAAGGGCATCCGGCTTGCCAGACAGACCTAGTAACATGACTCACTCAGACACGAATTACTACTCCTCCCGCCTTCACTGTTTCCAACGAAAATGTAATGGTGCAGAAACTTTTTGAACATCCTTCATATGTATATGGTAACACGTTACTTATGAATGTTACATGGTACAAACATAAGCCCTTCATGATAGCTGACATAACCTGTCAAAAGCATTTATAAATGTTTGTTCCAACTTCTGTGGCTGCAATAAATGCCAATATGGGGCACTCCTGTGTCAAGTTCTCTATACACTACCGGTCAAAAGTTTTAGAACACTGCAATTTTACCATCTTGTTCTTTTTTCCTGAGGTACTTCTGGCATAGCTTGGACTTATGTTTTGGGTCATTATCTTGACCCAAACCCCTGACCAACTAGGCTCATACCAGAGGGTATTGCATGGTGCTGCAGAATGCTGTGGTAGCCATTTTGGTTCAGGGTGCCTCTTGCTCTGTACAAGTCACCGACCCTGGATCCAGCAAAACAGCCCCAGACCATCACACTTCCTCTTCCATGTTTGACAGTTGATGCCACACACTGTGGAACATCCTTTCGCCTACTCGACGGCGTACAAAGATCCTGAGTGATGAAGCGAAGATTTCAAATTTAGATTTTTCAGTCCATAATACCTTCTTTCAGTCTTCAGTAGTCCAATGGTGGTGTTTCATGGCCCAGGCAAGCCTCATTGTCTTATTCTGATGTCTTAGCAATGGCTTTCTTGCTGCAACTCATCCTGTCAAACCTGCAGCTCGAAGTCTTTTCTTCACAGTTGAAACTGAGACTTGCTTACTACGACCACTGTTAAGTACAAGCTGTTAAATTTCAGAAACATGTCCTCTGATTCAGTCGTGGCTTTGGGTCTGCCAGACCTCTTCCTGTCAGTTTGCCCCAGTTTCTAAGTGCCTTTTGATGGTGACGGAAACTGTACTCTCTGACACCTTGACTTTCTTTGCAATTTCTCTGTAGGAAAGACCTACATTTTGAAGTGTTATGATGGTCTGTCTCTCATCCATTGTTGTCTTTTTCTCGCCATTTTTGTAGCAACACACTACTTTCTGCAGTACAATACTGTTGAACTGATGCTCACAAGGGATTGGTACCACAGGTCCTCTGTACAGTCCTTATTCTTTTTGACGAACTTTAAGCATTATTCCAAACCGCGCGCAGCACAATGAATTTAGTCTGAGTCCACTGAGTCTGCAGGTTTGTTTTGATTCGGTGCCACACAATATGGTGGCCCCGCCCCATAATGCACTGCACGCCGGCTTCTGTTGCCAAGCTCTATTGGATTAGCTTGCAGAAGTGCTAGAAATCTAGCACGAAAGACCCTTGCATGTGTTGTGACTTTTCTGAAGTACCAAAAGTTCTTGCCTAGAATAGTCTTCTATTCTGTCATAATTTAAGCCTGTCCCCCTTGACACAGGGAATGGTTCCTTTCACGTTTGTTGGCACCAAGGAGAGCGTTGGGAATGTGCAGGTGCTGCTGGAGTATCACATCTCCTACCTTAACGTAAGTGTCTTGCTGTTGTTGTACGTGCTGGCGAAGAGGATGCCCCGGTACAGGGGCTGACCGTGTTCCCATCACTCCGCAGGAAGTCGAGCAGCTGCGGCTGGAGAGGCTGCAGATTGACGAACAGCTGCGGCAGATCGGGATGGGCTTCAGGCCTGCGTCCGGCCGGCCCGCGGACCGCGACCGTGGCTACGGTGCAGATGAGAGTGCCTCGGCGGCCCCTCTGCACAGCAGCCGCTTCTACACAGGCAGGGGGCGCGGGCGGAGGGCCCCGAACTACACCTCCGGCTACGGTAATGGAGAGAAGACGCTAATTGTGCGTTCCTTTACTCTCGAAGATCGGAACTCGGCGCGCGGAGTGACGTCACATCCGCTAAAAAACCGAGGAAAACCCAGTGTCATACACTCCATTTGCCGAACTCGGATTCAAGATGGAAGCCTCCAAGAAAGTGGCCCTTGCGCTCGCTCTTTCGGAGCACGAACCGCTCCAAGCGTATACCGTTCACCGTAGCAACACATCTATCGACTACAATAACGCTGTACGGTGTACACAGCTTACGAGGTTGACTCAAACAGCACTGAAGTGCTTAAAAATGTAAAATCTTTGCACTGGGCAGCCATCTTGAATTCCAAACTCTGTGTACTCTGCGCTGCACCGAGCTTTTGTCTCGGTTTTTGGGGAGACGGGAGCGCACATGTCGTCACTTCCGGCCTCTAGGCTCGTAATCTGACTCGGATCCCGACCTCCCGAGAGTAAAGGAACGCACGATTAGAGTCCCCAACCCACAAGTACCGCCAAGGTACCGTGAGCAAAGTACTGTCCCCGCCCCCTGCTGTGTCACAGTGTCACATGGGTTAAAAACAGAGGACACATTTCCTTGGTGTGCGCTGTGGTGTCAACACACCTTCACTTTTCATCCTGTTGCAGGAGCTGAGTTACCACCAGGTCAGCTCATTAGATCAGGTGAAGTTGCTGGAGAAGGACCTGGAGACCTCACGCGTGACTCTGGAGACTATGAAGGAAAGGGGCCAGGACCAAGGTGAGTCTAACCACCCGTGTTATAGGAGCGTAATGCGCAATCTGAGGAGGGGGCTTCCTTTTGAGGGCTGTTAGACTGCGCGTTATGCTCCTGTAACATGGCAATCTGAGGAGGGGGGCTTCCGTTTGAGAGCTGTCAAACCAGTGTTACCAGAGTGTAATGCACAATCTGTTTAATCCAAAGTGCTGTATAGTTGGGGAGGGGGGGGTCACTTCCCACTGCCATTGGGGGTAAGAGCCTTGTTGAGGGGCCTGCCTGTGACCTCACTCTACCAAATACAGGATTTGAACCAATGATATTCCAATTACACACATGGCACCCTAATCTACCCCCTTTTTAATAGTCTTTTTTTTTTTCTCTCCCCCCCCCTCCCCATAGAGAAACTCTACCAAGACACTAAAGCTCAGAATGAGGAACTGGCAAATGAGATTGATAAGCTGAATGGTAAGATGTTACACTTGCATTTAATTTGTCCAGAGCGAAGTTCCGCTGAGAATCAGACCAGCATCCTGTTAGGATTAGAGGCCTTGCTCCAATATTGCAGTCACGCTGCCGGCCACAGGATTCTAAGCCGCGACTTTCTTGACGTGGGAGTATATCCTGCTGAGTTCTGCATTGTCCTCTGCTAATTTTCAATTCATGTGTAACTTGAGACTATTTTTAGTCACACTCCTGTTCTCTTAAGCTGTTATCAACGAGCTGAGGAATGATATCAAGGTGCTGCAGGGGTACTTGGATACAGCAAACGAGGAGATCCAGGTACCATTGTCTTAAAATTAGATCAACTTGTTTATTCCTGTGAGCCTTTAAGTGTCTACAGCAGGTTATATGTGCACAATGGATCACAAATCACCCTGAGGTGGTCTCATATGTGATTTTTCTTCTTTAGTGTCTGCGGTTGAAGCTTCAGGAGAGTTCGTCAGAGGTGGACAGTAAAATGTCTAAGTCCATGGTAAAACTAAGGTAAGTGTTGCACTTCTAGACACGCAAGTTGTGGGTGCGACACGTGTCTCTGCTAGCATGAACCTGATGCATCCAGCGCCCATGTTGTCTTAATGGCAAACCTGAGGGTCATAAAATCGGGTGGAGTCACATACAGTGCTGGCACATTTACAGACGGGCACATCTGCTGGCAGTGCAGTTGCTCTGGAATACGTGACCCATGCTCCCGCCTGTGCAGGACCACAGCCAACTTTCATGAGTCCTGGGAGAGAATGGAATGGCTTAAATTCTGGGGCCGGTTGCACAAAACACCTTAAGTAAAGATTTCCTTAAAATCAAATCATCCTTAAATGTCCTCCTTAAGGTTCCCTTAAAGTGTTCACTTAATTTGTGTGTGTGTGTGTGTGTGTGTGTGTGTGTGTGTGTGTGTGTGCGTGCGTGTTGTTGTTTTTTTTTTTTTTCTTCCTTCTCCTTATCCTGGTCTTATACTTCTGGAATCCCTTAAAGTTCCCTTGGCGGTTGCGCAAAAGGCTTTAAGAACCTAAGTGAGGGGAATTTAAGGAACCTCTGACTGTACCTTTACCACAGCATGCCGTTTATGGCAGTAAATGAAGAAAATGAACTCAAATCCACGACTGGATACAATTATCACCAATTGATCTAGCATTATAGATTTGACTGACAGTCGATTATACAATTTTATTTATACGGCCCATGACATGTTTATAATTCATTTAATCGAGCTAACACTGGTAAGTTTCAGTACAAGTTAAGTACCAGCAAAAAGACAGACAGAAGGTTATTCGGCCGAATATTCTCTCCGAAATGTAGAGGCATGCAGGGAAAAGGCATTCATGCATTTAATGTAACAGATTTATTTTTATCTGCTTCGGTTTTGCTCGCCTGCTTCTTTTCCTTGTACTTTTGCGCAACTTCTAAGTTGCCACCGTTGGAAATCCAGCTTGTTTTTATTTTATTTATATTCGTCACGCGCAAACATTTTATTGCGTCATTGGCAGTATCATACTTGAGGGGAAAACTTAAGGTGTTTTTGTGCAACGGGTCCCTGATCTCGTTCAAAGACCTCTATATTTAACTGGTTTGCTATGAAGTGTTGTTTTGAAAGAAAATGCAAATAGCCTAAAGAAAAGTCAGGAAGTGGCGTAATGATAGCGAGCCTTCAACCAGCTCTACACTCTTTATAAAAAGAGGGAAGAAAAAAAAGCGTATAATGTACTGGTAATTTTCTGCCAGGACATTAAAAAAAAAAAAAAATTCCATAAGAAAACAGATAATTTATAGACATTAGCCGGTGTACTTGCGCCCACAATGCAACGCAAAATTCAAATTAAAGGGTAAAACACCTGTGAAAAATGTATATGGAAGATTCCTTCATATTAACACAGTACATTGAACGTGGTACATTTTACGGACTTTTCTTAGTATAGCTTACAGCAGGGTTCCCCAACTCCGGTCCTGGAGGGCCAGTCTGCGACAGTTTGCAGATTTCCCTGCTCAAACACACCTTACTCAGCTCACCAAGTAATCGCAAGGTTTAGTACATGTGTTTGAGCAGGGAAATCTGCAAACTGTGTCACAGACTGGCCCTCCAGGACCAGTTGCGGAACCCTGGCTTACAGGTAACGTTAAGGATGAGTATTAAGTCCATCTACAGATGTTTTGTGTTTAAGTGTGTATAGTTTTTTTTTTTTTTTTTAAATGTAGGGTGACCAGATAATCCTCATCATCCCAGACACTTTGAGCTAGGACAGGATTTTTAAACTACAATTTTTAAATAAAAGGACGTAGATTTCACTTAAGCACTGCATTCTTGATGTGTGCTGATTAGTCCTATACATGTCATGTTCTAAGTCAGTGTTCAATAAATGTTGTTGAGAAATGTTGTGTATCCTATATTATTAGTGTGATTATCTTACAATGCAGATGGCGGGGATAACGTTCCAATTATTGGGCAAAAAAAAAAAAAAAAAAACGGCAGCATACATTGGCCGACCCCGACTTGTGAATATCGGCATTGGCTGTAGAAAAACCCATATCGGTCGCCGTCTAATGTTTTATGCCCCAAACACACCCATGACAAATTACAAGACCAACCCTTCTGGGCCTTGCTCCTGGCACAGCAACTTTTCTTCCGGAGTTAAACTTGCAAAAGTGCCTTGGCCACGCCCCTAAAAACTTGTGCCCTTTGACAGCCCGTAGTGTTATTCCTGGATAACGATATGTGTTTTAAAATGTACGTGCACCTAAGCTTTTAGTTTGTGACTGAAAGCCCATGGTGAATTTTCTCCAGAGATCTTGAGCACGAGCTAAAGCTATGTGCTGAAGAGCTATCAGAATCCCAGGGTGCACTGGGGCAAAAGGATCAGGAACTGCAGAGACACAACCAAGAGCTGCAAGAGTCCAGGAGTTTGTGTGGAGAGATGGAGAGGCAGCTGGAGCAGCGGACACAGGAGCTGCGAGATTCCCAGAATGCTGTCAGCCAGCAGGAGCAGGAACTCGCCAGGCTCCGGGACATCCTGAGGAGAACCGAGGAGGAGCTGGACCAGCGGGTCGCCCTCCTTGGGGAGAGGTGTCTTGTTCTGGAACAGGAGAGGGGTATTAAGTCTTATTCTTTCCTCTTGTTTAAACTGTCATTTAGAATATAATTTTTACCATGAAATTCTGGTTGAGTTTAATATTGGGATCACTTGAATTTGAGGAAGTAAGTTGTGGTCCTCTGCCGTTTTTGTGTCTGAGGTAAAGTCGTTTGCTGTGCAGGTAAAACGCAAGAGGAAGGGCTGAGGAGAGTGGAAGAGCTCAAAGCAGAGATCACGTCTCTGCAGGACAAGAGAAAGGCAGACCAGGAGTCTTACTGGCAGCTTCAGCAGGCCCACAGAGCTTTGGCTGAGCTGCTGGAGGAAGAAAAGGTGACATTCCCCCCCCATTTTCTTATGCTGATGGCCATCTAATTTAATTTTAGATTGATTGGTTTGGTCTGGATGGCTGCTTTTGGCACTCAGTGAGCATATCTGTCCGTCTCTCCTCCCCGCCTCAGTCACGGGCTAGCTCACTGCTGGACGCGGTGGAGCGCCTGCAGGCTGAGATGGTAGCGGAGCGCCAGCTGCTGGAAGCCGAGCTCGAGGAGGTCCTGGAGGAGGTGTCTCAGCTGGAGGCACAGGATCGGCGCAGCGAGGAGGCCTTGCAGCACCTGGAGCAAGCCAAGCAGGAGCTGCAGATGAAGCTGAAGGAGGTGCAGGCTGAGGTGGAGAGGTCAGTGGCTGTCAGGGGGGAGGGTCTTCAATAGAAGAAGATTCTTATGAGTTTAAGCTTGGTTTAAGTTTATTATACTTTATGGTTAAACGTGGGATGGAAACAGCTGGGTGGTGTTGAGTTGACAGAAATGCCCTCAATAGAAAGGATTCGGAAAGGGCGGAACTGGAAGAGCGCCACCGCTTGGAAATGAGAGGCTTTCAGGAGGGACACAGCCTGTCCTTGAGGAAGGTTGAAGAGATGGCCACTGAGCTTGAGAGGTAATGGGGAAGACAGGCCTACCATTCCTCAGCAGTTGTTTCACAGAAGGCACAGTGTAAATGTCAAACTGATGATTTGCAGTGCCAAGAAGTCATTGACTGGCGAGGTGCTCCTCTTAAGGGCTCGATGCCAGGAGCTGGAGGAGAAGCTGGCGAAGGTGCAACAGCAGTTTGAGGAGGAACATCAGCAGCTGCTGGACACCCAGCTTTCACTAGACAAAGCCGAGGACAGTCATGCCAGGTGGGCTTACGCTCGCCGTTTCTGTGAAAGGTTAAGTGAAGATATCTGAACCATATGAAAAATGAACCAGTAAACTGGCTAGAAACCTTCACTGAGTACATCTACTGCCTTTAGTCTGGGACCTGAGTTCCGGGCCTGTTCAAAATGACTTTCTGATGTGGAGTGCCTAAACTGATTTACTAGATTTAATCATCAAATAGATTGATAGGTTGTGAAGTATTAATAGTCCAATTTAATAAAAGGTAGTGATTCATATATTGATGATCATTATTTATTAGCCTAATTACTGAAACCTGATTGGGGCCATTAACTAACTTAGTGATAATGATGTTCCACGCAATAACATGTCGGATGCAGTCTTCAAGAGTTTTCCAAAACTCTGCTGTAATCAAACTGTTTGGGGGGGTAAATTTAAACCTGTGAGTCACCTTCTCAATCTGTTTGAATTGGTCAGTTGGAGGTTCTTTTCTTTGGTATCGGACATCTCCAAACCAGAAGATTGCATCCGGCTGTGCCAGTGATGGTCCATCATGCTTTGATGTCATGGCTTTTGATCAGGTGCAAGTTTTAAAACTTGTACTGTGACTATTTGTTCTGCAGGGCATTGCTGGACATGCAGACAAGGCTGGCTGAGAGGGATGCAGAGCTGAGGAGCGTAGCGGAAAGTCACGCCTCTGAGGTGGTCCAGCTCCAGAGTCTGGTGGACCAGGAGAAGACCGAGAGACGGGACCTCCAGGGAGTGCGGGAGCAGTCAGAAAAGGAGTCTCTGAAGAGGGAGTCATTGGAGGTGCGTCTTGCAGAAATCGAGGGGCTACGCACCCAACTGGAGCAGCTGCAGCAGGAGAAGGAGGATCTTCAAAGAGAGATGGAGCAGGAAAAAGTGCTACTGAAGATGCAGATGGAGGAGGAGGAGAAGAGAGACCTTCAAAAGGAAATGGAAAGGGTGAGGTTGGAGTTGGAGAAGCAAATGGAGCGGGCGAGGTGTGACCTCGAGAAGCAGGTGGAGGAGGAAAAGGTCGACTTTCAGAGGCTGCTTGTGGCTGAGCTCCAGAAGAAGTGAGTATGGCGCAAGGTGGAGAGAGCACAGTTGTCTGCTTAGCAGTTTGACAGCACATCCTCCAGATGTGGTGTTTGGGGGGGGGAGTCTGTGATGTGTAGCATCACAGTAGCTCTGTTGCATCACCGTCACTTTGTGTTTATGCACATTCCCTCTCAGCGCTGCAGATGCCGCAGAGTCCAGCATCTGGCAGGAGCGTTATGAGGAACTTTATGCCAAGGTTAAACCTTTTCAGGTAGGCAAAGTGTCATGCAGGCTCAGGTGTTCTGTGTTCTAGTATGATGGGCTGTTCCGGTAGGTTTTGACAGTCCCACTTAACATGTGTGACTGCAGGAACAGCTGGATAGTTTCTCAGCTGAGCGGGATGCCCTACTGAATGAGAACGGGGCCACGCAGGAGGAGCTGAACAGGCTGGCAGATGCTTATGCACGTCTCCTGGGCCACCAGAATCAGCGGCAGAAGATCAAGCATGTGATGAAGCTCAAGGAGGAGAATATCTCCCTCAAGCAGGTGATATAGCCCTGATTGCTGTGGTGGCTTGCAAGTGCAGGGCTGTTTTAGGAATGGTGATCTGGAGCACTGCTAGTTTAATCATGATTCGCCATGTGAGCACCAGCTTCTTCCTCCACTCTTGCAAGCTGATTTTAAGTCTGTCAAGGATATATCCTTCAGGTTAGAGTGCATTTTATGTCAGTGAGTTGCTAGTCATTCTGAAGAAGCATGGGGGCAGAATATGTAGCGTGGCTGTGCTGCAGAAGTGCTTGGCAGCCTTAATTACAAAACTCGGTAAATTAGAGCATGTGTTTATAACTGCTTGCCTGATTACATTTGAAATGAGCATCACCTTTGCCCCCTTGTGGCCACCATGGAATCCCTTTGGGCATAATTATTGACTGAAGTCTTGATCACACCTCAGGAAGTGTCGAAGCTCAGGGGTCAAGTGACACGACAGAAGAAGGACTTGGAACAGCTGAAGGCTGGTCAGGGCCCTCGCCGGTTTGACCCAAACAAAGCCTTCAAACATGAGAGTAAGGAGAACCACCATCCCACTTCGATACTGAGGCAAGGTGAGTGCAACCAGAAGTTGGGAGCAATTAACTGAGATCTCCCCATCAACATGTGCCCTCTCATCCCTTTCATGCGTGTTGCTGGTTTTTATTTACTTGTTCTCTTCCCTTTCAGAAAATTAAGTTGTGTTGGGTTCCCTGAACACCCCTGGAGTCCATGGTGGTTATTCAGGGATGGTTCCGTTGTGCGTTTTGACATCACTTGCAGTCTGGCAGGCAGATAAGGAGATCGATGTCTGTATGTTTGGGACCTGTAGGTTTGACCATTGACCTCGGTGTTTGTGGGTTTTTTTTATAGGGTTAATCCATGTTAATGTACATGTGGCTTCTGTTAAATGGCTGCAAGCATAGATTACTGTGTATATGAACAATTTGGGATTGGTATTTTTACCAGCATTGTGTTAAGGGATGCATGTCTCTACATCGACACCTGTTGAGTGGTTTTGGTATTAGGTTTTGGAGCTTCTCCATCAAACCATTTTAGACTTGGATCTGCATTTTCTATACTGACCATAATTTTCTGTAAAATACTTGTGTGTTCCTGTCTAACGTTGTCTGTGAAAGTCTAAATTAAGTATTAAACATTGTTTGTTATTCTTTTTGTTCTGTGGGAGGGGGGTTAGCACAATTGGTAGTCCTTTAAATAAATTTGATTTAAGCACAGCTGTTCACATTTCATTTTAACATGCATTGACTCATTACCCCAGTAACTTTAGTTTCATTTTAAATGCATTCACTACTTTGCATAACTTCCACATTTATAACTGGAAAATGTAATGCTTCTGTTTTGAACAAGACCTACAACCATGCAGCACTTTTCTTTTAGGAAGAGCTGTAAAATATTTTCAGTTATTCCCTGATATGCCCGTGTTTCTCAGCTCATCACTGGTTAACATTCCTGAATCTGTCTCATCCGATGTGGCTGCCTGTCATATTGGCATGATCCAGCAGAGGGCAGTATAGTGCCATTTCTGAAATGAAACGTCTCAAAATTATCCATCATATGAAACTAAATAGTATATGTTAATTTCAGTAAATGTCATAATTGGGAGCAGTAGATGAGTAGACATTTGCCCCACCCTAATTTTACATGTCTCCCCTCCTCTGAGTACTGTGCCTTTGATCGGTTGGCCAGCTGCTGGCATGCATTTGGGTACTTTTTAAATCTGAATTCTTTGGTTGGTGTTCTCTAATTTCTGGCACCTGTATGCTTGTGAAGCAAATGTTCTCTGTCCAGGGCTCTAGACTAACTTCATCCACTTTTAACACTTTGCTCCTTACTGATAATTAGGAGCACCAGCACGAAATTCAGGCGCATCACTTAAGTGTGTGTGTGTGTGGTTTTTAATGCATATTTGTCACACTTGCATGTTTCAGATCATCAATTTTTATATTCGATAGAGAACCAGAGTAAATATAAAATGCACTGTTAAATGTTTTCATTTATTAAGTGAAAAAGCTATCCGAACCTACCTGGCCCTATGGGGGGAAAAAGTAGTTGCCTCCTAAATCTCATAACTGGTTGTGCCACCCTTGGCAGTAAGAACTGCAATCAAACATTTGTGATAACCGGCAGTGGGTCTTCCACATCGCTGTGCAGGGATCTTGGCCCACTCTTTGTAGAATTGTTTCAATTCTGCCACTTTGGAGGGTTTTCAGGCATGAACCACCTGTTTAAGATGCCAAAGCATCTCAATTGGACTTAAGTCTGGACATTGAGTAGGCCACTCCAAATCCTTACTTTTGGTTTTTGAGCCATTCAGAGGTGGACTTACTGGTTTTTTTTTTTTTTTTGGATCGTTGTCCCGCTGTGGGATTGAACTTCAGGGCACGTGCTGATGGCCGGACTATCTTCTTCACGATTTGCTGATAGAGAGCAGAATTAATGGTTTCATCAATTACAGCCAGTTATCCAGATTCTGAGCCAGCAAAGCAGCCCCAGACCATCACACTTCCACCACCATGCTTGACTGTTGCTATGATTTTCTTTTTATGAAATGCTGTGTAAATTTTATGCCAGATGTACCGGGACACAAACCTTCCAAAAAGTTCCACTTTTGTCTCGTCAGTCCACGGAATATTTTCCCAGAAGTGTTGGGGATCATCAAGATGCTTTTTGACAAATGTGAGGTGAGCCTTTGTGTTCTTCTTGGTCAGCAGTGCTTTTTGCCTTGGAACTCTCCCATGGATGCCATTCTTGCCCAGTCTTTCTTATTGTTGAATCATGAACTAACACCTTAACTGAGGCCAGTCAGGTCTGCAGTCCTTTAGAGGTTATTCTGGGGTCTTTTGTGACCACCTGGATGAGTTGTCTGTGTGCTCTTGGAGTGAATTTGGTAGGCCGGCCCCTCCATAGAAGGTTCACTACTGTTCCAAGTTTTCTCTATTTGTGGATAATGGCTCTCACTGTGATTTTCTGGAATCTCAAAGCCTTCAAATATAGTCAAAATTAACCCTAATCATCTATGGCTCTAACAATCCTCTATAATTCTATTGCTCTCACTCACTTAAATCAAACTTCGAACCTCACATATGATGAGTAAAGTTTTCTTCTTTTATTTAGCAATCCAGCATAGCGTTCCAGGCTTTGGACAACAACAAACTGAGTTCACCCCTAGTGTTAGGCGGTATACCGGTTCATACCAAAAACCGGTATTTATTTTTGTTATGCTGTGGATTTTTCTTATACCGTAATACCGGTTTAAATAACCTAAACAATGTCCGGAACGTGGTGCAGCGGAAACTGTTTAAGGGGGGACCATTTTTAC